>JAEUYN010000407.1:0-363012 GCA_018257835.1 Euura lappo | reverse complement strand
AAATGATGGGGTGCAAACCGAAAAATATTGTCTGTAAGTATCTCAGATTGGTCGTACTTTGAAGTTGATAGTTTCTCTAGGGTTCAAAATTTGCGAAATCGGGTTAAACTTTCCGTATCGACGAACTTATGGATTCTACGCCGACCGAGTTACCGTAGGAAGAAGACGCCTGTTCGCGGTGACCTCATTGAAATTCGCGCCAGAATCTTGGCTGGCAAGCTTAGCTCATAAATATGTGACCGCAGTGTCCAGCCGCATAGTCGACGCACATAATAATTCCGGTTTGTATAGCTTGGCCCTGGTTTCTGGTTCACGATATCAGGACGTTTCGGTCAATTTCTTTGGTCGTTTAATCAGGAGGTGATGGCGAAAATGGGGGTAAAAAGAAAGCAATGTGTGCCGCAGGTCTGTGGAAAAGACGCGGAAATCAGACTCACGGGAGATCTTTTCGTCGACCGAGTCTGAGCTTCGACTAATTAAGTCAAAGGAGGGGCGAGGACGATGACCGGGGCAAAAACAAGAGTGAATTACCGGGGCGTTCGCATCTAACGATACCAGCTACCATCCGCGAGGCAGCAGCCACCTTCTGCCTTCTATACAGTTAATTAGTCCAGTGGATATAAATTCGCCCCTTTTACCACCAGCTTTTCTCGTAGCTGAACTTTTCGTTGATACCTAAGCTCGAGCTTCTGGTTTTAACGAAAGTTGCTACCACAGGCTTTTGAATAGTGGTTCCAGAAAGGGAAGAAAAATTGAATCTGCTACTCTTTCAGAAAGTTTGCTTCTCGTTAATTTTTCATAAAATTACACACAGCAAAAAAAAAGAAAAAAAAAATTTGATACAAAAGTTGTACGTGTCTCAGAATCTCACCAAATTAAGGCAACCGGTACAGCGTGATTCGAAAAATTCTACATACTTCCAAAATCATGAAACCTTACAACTGATTTTTGAAAAAGTAAATTTTCCAATGTGTGATGAACTCTGGATAAGATATAAATGATTTTTGGAGTATGGAGAATTTGTTGAATCATGCTGTACTGGTCCCCTCAACGAGATTTCTCAGCTTTGTACAAATTTTTATCGATTCGAGCCACTTTTTCGAAATTGACAACTGTCCCGTATACCGTCGGTTGTATCAGCTGCTCGCACAATCAGCCGTAAAACCCCTGAGACAATATCCCTCGGAAGCGACGTTAAAAGGCAGTAAGACGTTCGTTTTGTTTTTTCCGCGGACTTTAATACGAAAAATAAAGCGGGATTATTCCCGACTTTTGAAACCCCCGGCAGAGTCAAATAACCGTACGAAAAATATCTCGCAAAGTCTTTGCCAGCCTTTTACGATCCAGGGTACGTTTCATTCTTTCGCGCTTGATAATAACCCGTCGAGAAATATTCAACGACGAGGAAGATTCCCCCCTCTACTAGACCATCAAATATCGAGTCTTGGAATAAACCCGTGACTACAATATTGGCACAACTGTAAGAGCAGAAAAATCCAGGGTCTTCGAATACCTATAGGCATCGCCATTTGTCTGGAGCAGAAATTGTCCCATTCGAAGATACCCTGGCGCCGGTCCACTTGGACGAGATAGTCAGTTTGGGAGACTGGTAGTCTGGACTAATTGACAACTATGTGTACATGAAGTTGCTCCCATTACTGCACATTTACGATGGTACAAGTAAATATAAAAATCTACATACCTCGTGTGCAACATAAGCCTCTGAAGGCATTGAAAATGTCACCTGTTTTCTCGTTCTCAGTGCATTTTGTTTTGATATACTTGTATCTGTCGCATTTTGATTCGAATTCGCTTGAAATAAAGTTTTTAAGAATAGATCGATGATCGGTAACAATCTGACTGGTTAACCATACATTTGGATCGGTCACAATCTGACACATCGACCATCCATAATCTTTCGTCCATCTTTCGACTTTTGCCATCTTTTGTCTTCAGCAAACTTTTTTCATCCGCATTGTTGTTACTTCCGTAAGGTGAAAGTTGATGAAGATCTATTTCAAAGCTCATCAAATTCTGTGTAGAACAGATTGGAACATCTTTTTCCATGGAGTAGACCGTTTAGGAGATACACGAGCTTGAATACGTGTTACAATAGTTATACAAGAAATCAGTCAAGCAACATGACTTTCGTTATTTAAGCTCTAACTCACTTCCGGTTAATCCAAGGTGGAAATTGATGAGGGTCAATTTTGAAGCTTATCAAATTCCCTACAAAACATATTCAAGCATTTTTTGTCTTACGGTAGACGGTTGAGGAGATTCACGAGCTTGAATATGCGTCTGTAATAATTATTCAAAAACTAGTCGAGCAACACAACTTTTATTATTCCAGCTCTAACTCACTTCCGGTTGATTCAAGGTGAAAATTGACAAGGATCAATTTTGAAGCTAGTTATATTCTCTACAAAAAAGATTCAGGCATTTTTTGTCCTATGGTAGACGGTTGAGGAGATCCACGAGCTCGAATATGTGTCTGTAATAATTATTCAAAAACTAGTCGAGCAACACAACTTTCATTATTTCAGCTCTAACTCACTTCCGATTGATCCAAGGTGAAAATTGACAAGGATCAATTTTGAATCTAGTTAAATTCTCTACAAAAAAGATTCAGGCATGTTTTCTCGTACGATAGACCGTTGAGAAGATACAATCGAGCTTGAAAACGTGTCCGCGTCATAATCTTTTGTCCATCTTCCGTTTTTTGCAAACTTTTTTCATCCGCATTGTTGTTACTTCCGTAACGCATCGCACGCATTTCCGTGTCGTACGCATTTTCGATGCATTTTAACATTCAATTCCCTATACCCCACTAACACCCCGAAAAAAGAAGCATTTTCAATGCTGAAGATAAAATTAGGACATATGATACCAGTGGCGGCATAATGCATCGCGAACAAAGGAGAGCCGGGGTCCGGGGATGAGGAAATTGGCATAACGCTTCTCGTTAGCATAACATTTTCTCAATTTTATATCGCTCCTTTTTTTCCCTCGTCCCTAACTGAGCGACTTCCAGTTTTCAACGAGCCAACGAGACGCTAAAGAATTGGAAAACGAAGAGCGAACTGGGTCATCGTTTCGCGAATTCTCGCAATGACTGTACGTTGGCACGAATTACCGAGCAGCGAACGGGATTATCACTAGTGCAGGACAAATTGGCGTCGCCCACGCATCTAATTGTTCGAATGAGACCGAAGATGGATGATGCGAGTGATTGCAGAGGCTCGAGGTGTAAATCTGGGTGGGAACAACGTCGCTACGAGACGAAACCCTAATTGATGCAGACATTCGTTCATTTTTTCAGCTTCTTGTCACAGCCTCGACCACTCGGGCCTCTAATTAAGCAAATATGAGTGAAAACTCGAGTTCAGAGTATTCGACAAAAATTGCAAGAGTCAAGAGTCAAGAGCCACCGGGTAAAATGTGATTGTGGGCCGTTGAAATGTTCAAGCTCGTTATCTCGTTAATCTTGAATGAGATACGCGCCGTTTCTCCCGCAGGGTGGAAGAGGATAAATAAGGTATCGTAACGAGTTTGAACGCGTATACTTTAATATCTCAAAAATTATCAGAATGAAATATCCTCAGGTCGTCGCGTGGATAAAAGTGAAGTCGTCGAATTAGTAGAGAGGCACGTCGAACCACTGGTACATCATTGGTTGGCTTTCGTCCAGTTCGTATTCCAGGCAACGTTTTGGTTTCGGGTACCTGAAAACAGCCCCGGGGTTTTTACTCCCGTTAAGGTAAAGCCCGACGATTTGCCAGTCGAGAAGACCGGCTCCCTCTCTCTGTCTCTCTTGGTACATACATAGATAAATGTATATAAGAGGGAGAAAAGGGGTAGAGAAAAATAGCGAAACGTTGGTATATAGTAGGAGAAAATAAATTTTAGAAGCGAAAACTCACGGAGTGTAACGTTTACAGCCGACGATCGGGTAATCGTTACGGAAACACTTTGTACCCAGGAAACTGAAGTAGAGAATTCCAACCTTGTCGCCAACATCGTCCGAGGTACTGTGCAAGCAGTCGTAAAATTTCTCGTCGCAGGAACAATGTAACCTTAGAATTTCAAAATCCCTATTTTTTTTTTCTATTTTCCTATCTCCTTCCCCTATTTACGTTTACCGATCGAACAACTGTTACCACAAGCGTACAGGGTGAATTCCTCACGATGATACAGTATGAAGTTGGCAAGAATCGAGAAATCAGGGATGGCAGCGATAGAGGGGCCCAAAATAGGTGAGAAAAGGGAGTTTTTTACTCCAAAAAGTGACTAAAAAGTGACTCGAGTGATGAAATGATTGGAATAACTGACTACTCAATAGTCAGAAAAGTGACTCCCCATCAGCCCTGACTGAAACCAGTTTTCCAGACTCCTAAGTGCCTGAAAGCTTGTTTCTTGACACTAACCAACTTCAGACTGTATCATCGTGAGGGATTCACCCTGTATAAAATAACCGGCGAATCATATAACCTGGTGTAAAATGAAGGATTTGTCAGATTGTGATTAGTCTGCATGGCTTCGATGATGTCGGCGCAGTTGTCATGAGCTCGACAGCATGAATCGGACTCTGCGAAGGTTCCGAGATCGTCGTAAGTGTCAGCGACATTTCCACTCCCACACCACTTCGTTCCTGAATTATCGAAATTAAGTATTTATCAACCCGACGGACTTTGATGCTCGCAAAGAGCTTAAATGAAAAAAACGACAATTGATTGACGAGCAGCACGGTTTGTCGGAGATAATTTAATCGAGTGAAGCTCGTATTGGCCAACTTCACGCGCTTGATATTGAACGCGAGTGACAGTTCGTGCTCCAATTGTAACATTATTTTGATCCAGTGACATAATTTCGTAACGAAATATCGTTTAGAGGTCAAAAGTCAAAAGTCTGAGCCCTGTTGCTTATCGCCCTCGATTAAAGAGCATCGTTACTCACCAGGAAATATCAGATTCAAGCGCTCCCGTCTGGTTTCGCGAAGGTCGTTGATGTCGTTAGAGTCGACCGCCTCGATGTCCAACTTGTCGGTCCTGATGACCCAGGATCTGGAGAACCCGAGGTAGCACAAAACGAGGAAGAACCTGATCAGACCCATTGAAGAAGACGGTCACGCGCGTTGCTGACTACCGAACTGACCGTCAGACGCGCGACTTATAACAAAAGAATCAACCCAATTCCTAATCGACTCGAGTACGTGGGACCTGATACGAGGACCGCACTGCACCTTCTTATCGGGCGTCAAGCTGGGTCGAGAATAGGAGATCCGGAAGCACCGATAAGGCGCGCGACCCCACGTGAGTTAAATTTTAAGGGGACTGTGACACCTTTTTTGTCGAAAAAGTTACGATTCTTCGATTTTTCACGGTTTTTCGACGCCATTTTGTTAATTTTTTTTTAGGGGGGGTATTTTTCAGGTTCAATCGACAAAGGGGCACCTAATCTGAAAGAAAATTTTTGGTTTCCTCATGTGGCCCTTCTTGTTCACCTCAAATCGTGGTCTTGCTGAAATTCCTGGCTTGAAAAAATGTTCAAATAAATACTTTTTTACTCTCAAATGATGTGATAAATGTGCCCTTAAAGAACGTAGACCCATTTCGCGATGAAAAACGATCAACTTTTTCGACGAAAAAGGTGTTAAGGTTCCCTTAAGGGTCTCTCGATGCTCCGGAAGAGCTCAAGACCCATTTGATCCTCCTTTCTGTTGTAAAAGGTGTTCAGCACATGGTTGAAATATGTTTCCAACAGAGAGAGAAAAATAGTGGAAAGGAGGGAGTTAAGAGGTAACGAGAGGGTCAATTTGCATTTATATTCCAAAATGTAGCGCACACACGATGCTTAGCTATGCATAAGAACGCGTATGAATATGGAAAGGTAACTGTAACCGAGGCACGGTGAGCCGGCGTGGGGTCGCGAGTATGCTTTGAGTAAACCAAAAGCAAGCCCCTTTACCAAATAACCCTATGGCCCACCGCACCCTCTCTCTTCCTCTCTTCCCTACCACAGATTATCGTCCTCGAAGAGAAACCGCAGGGTTTCGGAGATTAGGATACTTCAATAATACTTCAAGGTTCAACACAGCGAAAAAAAGAACTGTAGCAAATATTGGGTAGTGGACCGAATGCCAAAAAATGTGGTAAAAACCCTAAAAATCACATCCAAGTTTCATAGCAAATTTTGTACGTACAGAGATTTTTTTTCTTTGTCTCACGATTTTCAATCTGATATCAGAATTTCAGAATTTGAGTAAAAAATTGCCTGATTCATAATGATAGAAGACCGAGGGGTGAACCACTCTTGAAGTCTGGTGTACGCCATTTTTCGGAGTGGTTCACCCCTCGTAGAAGACGAAATTAGTTAGAAATTCTCAATTGTTGATCCAAAAGCGTCATTGAAATGTGGAAAAGAAAGTACTTCACCTTTTTCCATCGTCCATAACAACCAGGACCTTCCAACGACTGGAAAAATTATCTAATATACTTGTTCTGCATTCGTTAATTCACCAAAAATATGATATTTCAATCCCATCTGATGATCTTCAGTCAGCTCTTTTTTTTCTTTTGTCATTATTTATCGCAATATGGCATTTCTCAATTCTGCCATGTAATTCAACGTCAGAGACGCAAAAAATAGTTTTTATAAAAATCGAAAGATTCACATAAAAAATACCTGAAAATTTATTCAGTGGTTCAATTCACAATTCCTGCTAAATACACAGTAATTTTCTCACCCAATTATTTTACTGCGAATTAACATCATGAAATTCAACTTGATCGATTTTGTACGATTTTTGCATTGGTTAAAAATTGTATCTCCGTAGCTTGTTAAAATTGCAGTTGCACAATGTCATCGTTGCATCAAAACCAACTTGGATGATATTCCCGGGTGACGTAGAGCCGAAATATCAATTTACATAGTGGCAGAATGAAGATAGGATCACGAGAGCACTGAGCAGACTGAGTACGTACATCACCAGACCTGAGACCGCACCAACCCCTCATATCACTGGTGTACGAGCTTAATAACGAAAAGGGTTGGCTGCTCAGGCATGGAGCGAAGCTTCTATCTTCCTCGCACCGATGTGATTCTCTTGATGTTGCATAGGTCGCTTTGATCTCGTCAGGGTTTCGGATGGGGTGGATGAGGTGAAGGGAGGCTGACCCGAAACCCATTGATAAAACTGTCGACCACGTCGGTCTCCACGGACCCGCGGAGGGTCGGAGGGACGGATGGAGCCACTCTGCATTTTGATGCAGTTGAAAAATTGATAAAGACCACTATCACTACACTCCGGCTCGCGTTGGTTACGCGGAAATATAAATAAGTGCGATCTTCGCACTGACGTGAAAATTTTTAACTTCCCGTTTCTCTGTTTTCAGAGAAAAAAGGAAGTTAATGTGATCACCCCGAAAATGAAAATTTGAGTTTTCACTAAATCTTCACGTTTCGAGGTCCAAAGAATCACCTCCGACCATTTGTGCGTGACCACATTTTTGTCCGCGCGATATCTCGAGAACGCGTGGTCGGATTTCGATCAACTTGGGCTCAATCGACGGGGCTTTTCGTAACTGAGAACTGATTAAATTTTGGCTTTGATCGGATCAGTACTTTTTGAACTATTCAAATAACAAAATTCTAAAAAATGCAACAAAACTGACGATATTTTGAGAACGAATCAACGGATTTCAATGAAATTTACTACCATATGGTTTTTTCGATCGCAGATCACGAATCTGAAGTCAGTTTTGCAAAATTTTCATTTGGCGTATTCGATATGCTGCAAAACAACTAAAAACATTTGGATTTGGATGAAACTTGGTACTCGTAGGTTTTTTGGGTCACTGATCACGAATCTGAAGTCAGATTAGCGAAATTCAAAATAGCGAGTCCGATTTGCTGGGAAAAATACTAAAAACATTCGAAATCTTACGGAAATTTGTACTCGAAGGTTTTTTGAACCGCTGATCGAGAATCTGAGGTCAGATTTACAAATTTCAAAATAGCTGAGAACAAAATAAATAACGGGAAGTTCGAAGGCTGGCTCATAGTCAGCCCAAACCCGCTTGTTTTTTCTTCTTTTGAGCCTGTATTCGGAATAGAAATAGTCGAATTGATACGGTTGCAGAGATTATTGTTCCGATCCCTTTGGATTCGTCCGAATCACCGATTCGGAAACTATTTCATCGTCGGTCGATGAAATGCGAACGTTATTTGTCCTGATTAATATATTCGTGGTACCTACTGTGACGTAGGTGGTATAATTTTGTCTGCTGAGGTAAAATATCGAAATAATTTCAAACTATACAGAGTAAAATTAGCCGAAACTTTTGCGTGTGAATTGTCACGGTCCGGTTTCCAGTTTTGAATACGGAAGCACCACACGCGGTAAATAATATAACGACGACGATGTTAATAATTGTATCAAACACGTTGAACGTTTGAATGGAATATTTCATCTGTAAAACAGACACCGTCGTCCAACCTCGTAAATTATTCAAGTTTTAATTAAAATATTCAGTCGCAAAATTATGGGCAAATATTTGACGCAGCTGTACGTACCTCATGTACCTCATTTATTCAATTGCTGTACATAATTACGGAATTACACGCGGAATACGTCGGCGATCGACGATCGGCACATTCAGAATTTCGATATTGATCACGTGCTTCGTTTGCGGTTTCAACTTCGAGTAGATTTCTGTGTACCTCTGGCGGTGAGTAAATGGTACTCACGGTATAAATAGTCGACTGCATTTCAAGTTTACTCTACTTTTTTTATATACTCTATCACATCGACACTGTATATTTATTCAAGACCATTTAATTTACCATTCTGTTGCACTCCAGCTCCGCGCTTGCACGTTTCACAGCTCGATCAAGGTATTGAAATGTCTGATTGTAGTGATTTCAACACATAAGCAGTCATTCTAGAGATTCAACCGCTATAATAAAACAGAAAATTGCGGATATATTCGATTCGTGACGTATCGTGGATACGTTCGTCAAACATCCACTGCCTCTGGCTGGCTGCTTACTTAGGATCGAGAGATTCGTATATTCGACGATTTCAGCTGGTCTTGATTTGCTGACCGCAAAATCCTACGCAAATAGTCTCGAGCATTGCGGTGATGAGTCGACGATTTGAAAAGCAGAAAGCACATGAACCGCAATTTTCGACTACCTGGTCAAAGATTATAGGTACGTCACTGACGAATCAATGTTTCTCGCTATAAGCACTCGAGTGATCGATCATCGGCTGTCTGTGTATCGGAATCGCCAGACGAGTGAAAAAACTAAGGTCAAGTAAGATTTTCGTTGAAAAATGATACAGCCGACCTCCTCGCCCATATCTTTGTGGGGGTTCTGAACCATATTGCGATCCGACGTTATCTCACACCCGCATCCCATTCGTCACGAGTTTCACCTGCACTCCCTTGGTATGTGTGTGGCGCTGGTTGTACATGGCAACGGGATACCGGAGTTGATAAGATAGAAAGAGACAAGGGTGGACAAGGTCAGGAAGAAACACCCACATATTTAATCCTCTTGGGATATTTCCGAGGGTGTATTATCATGGTTATGGGCCATTCCACCAAATACCGTAAAAGCAAATCCGGCCTCGAAATTTTTTATGTTTTTTCACGAGTTCGTCACATCGATAAAGAGATTTATCCAGTATGGAAGATCTGCTACTTCAGTTGATAGGGGTTTTCGTAATTGTTAGATTTTACTGCGAATTTTTCCAATGCATTTTTGCGCTGTAAATGACAAGTTAGACAAGATTGATCATCATTTTCGAAAAATTCAAGCAGAATCCAAAGAACTAAAATTAAAATTGAGAAAATTTCGAGGCAAGGTTTGCCAACGATATTTGGCGGTTCGAAAGAGAATGGTCTCTTTTGTTAAATTTTGAATGAATCATCAAGAGATGTACATTATCGTTTTGTGAACAAGAAAAAAAAAACCAGACCATGCTATTCTCTCGAGGCAATTAATCATTCCAGCTATTTCTTCGCAGAGTGACGGTACCCACATATGTAATATATATTTCGCAAAGTGCATCAATTGATTGAGATTAATAGCCGCGATATCAATGCTATTTAATGAGAGGTCAGACGATCCAATTAAAGTAACGCCTCGCAAACGGCTGATTGGTGGAACACTTCAAGAGAAATGATTAATAAATCGTTTAGATTCATTTAAAACAATTGACCCAACAAAAGAAACGTTACGTGGTTAATATGTATACCTATAATAATAATAATAGAGGCGAGAAAGGAAATGGTTACACGCAAAGTGCAAATGGGATTGCGAATGCACAGTTATAAGTCGTTAAATCTCTCTCTTGCGGTTCACACTGCGCCAAAGGATTATTACAGCCATAGCCTCGAGTATTCCAAGTGGGTACAGTCCGCGGTACGTGTACTTCGACTACAGCTGCTACCTCAACGGTTTCGAGACCCGAGATTATTCGATGGATGCTGCAGAAGGTGGTCCTCTTCGTTCTCCAGGACAAAAAAAAAAAATCAACACACAACGATGCTGAACGATGGTGTCTATTCTATTTCAATATCAGAATAGAAAGAACAGTAGATTTACGTTACGCGTTACTTTGAGCCCTTTTCAACCCGAACTACATCCCTAATCACCCCTAATAATGACTGAAAAGTGAGAATCAGGGGCCGGGGGTGTGAACAAGAGTCTGTCTGAGTGGGCAATCTTAATCGTTTGATTTATTACAACCGTGCTTTTTTTCTTCTCATCTCCCGGTATCGCCCTCCAAGAATCTAAATTACGGTACATACTCACTGTATAACCGGACGTTTTGTTCCTTATACAATCAAAAGAAACGAGGCCACGAGGGTCGTTTAATTGTCCGGTTTAACGAGGGCCTCCTTCCTTTCATCCTCATTCTCATTCTCGAAGCCAAGTATGACTATAAGATTCCTTTCATACTCCGGGTACGCCTCGTCCATCATGCGATCAAACGCGGAGCCAAGAAAGTAGGAAATTTATCCAGTTCCGAGCACGAAGAACCAGGAAAATTGAGGGTAGTCTGCAGGGCTATAGTGGCGATATGCGGAGCCATGTATCACCTGTTGGGAGAGCTGCAGCCCGGCGATGCCTCACTGCCAGTCGGATCTCTCGTGGGATCGTATCGCAGCCAGGTTTCTGAACATGGGTACAACCGCGAGGAACAAGGCGTTTGGACGTACCTACATTATCGCCGTGTTCCTGGAAAACGCAAAACCTCGGAGTCAGGATCAGGCTACTTGTTCTACGTGCTTTTCAACGTGTGTCGAACAATTAGCGCGCTACTGACGATCAGGACTGAAGCTGACAATGAGCGCTACTCCATTGCCTTCACAACACACTACGCTTGGGTGGCAGGAGGTTCAAATGGAAAATTTCCTCTGACCTGATTGCAGAACTTCCTTGGGGTCCAGATGACCCCAACTTCAACTTCTCCACAATATTTCGCATAGAAGATGCTCGACTCTGAACTGTAGTATTTTATTTTCTCAAAGTGCGGTATCCCAAGAATACCGAGCTGAATTTTTAGCCAAAAATATGAAAAATTGCGGAAGTTTATTGTTTCAGTGAAACAATCTGGGGTCAGGGTGACCCCGTGTGAGTAATGTGGAAGTTTGAAGAGGTGTGAGTGACTAGGGTTGAATATTATCAGGAATTCCTCCAGTTTGAACTGACTTCTCGAGAATTTAAAAGGCTTTTGAAGATCTTCAGGAAATTTAAAAGACTTCACGGACCAGTGTATAAATTTTTAGGGTCTGCCCAGATGTAGGGTGATCAACGAAAATAATTGGGTATCTGGAAAGGAGGGAAACGATGAAATATCTCCACCCGGATCACCGGGTTTGTCGAATAATTTCAGTCCATCGACCGTGAAACGATTCCTGCATCTATATCGTCCGGCAAACGTTGAGTTCAAACACAAGGCAGCTAATGAAGCTTAACAGCGGCGGCCCCGCACGGTATAAATTAATTCACGCTCCCTAGGCTGACCCCTGGTGCGATTTTCTCTTCGCAAATCAGCGCGGAACTAATTTGATAAATTTCCTAAAAATTGATGTTCCGCGTGACGAATTTCCGTGTGGCTACGATATCATTCCTTATATTTATCTAGGAAATCGTAATGAAACCGCGGTTCAATTAATTTAATTTAACCACACGGTGGTAGCGGCGGTAGCAACGGACATCGTGGGGTCGGGACAACGGTTGACGTTTCAATTTTACCAGCTCCCGCACCACCGCAAGAGAGAGTTTGTGGTATTTTCTTGAAAAAAAAAACGCCAACTACCACAACGGTACCCGAGGGAGATACGATGCGTCGAGAACTCGAGCACCACCCTGGGGATTGAACGTTGCAGCCAACCCCCGCGACATAACGGAGTTTCCGTCGTTATACTGCTGGTAGACGGTGTGGGGTAGTTGATTTTTACTTGCCTGGAATTTCACGGTACAACTTTTACTGTACATATGAAAGAATGTCTCGCGCTTTGTTCTTTTGATACTTTTACTCTTTTCTTTTTTTTTTAAACTAATTAGATAAAATTCCACCTCCAATTTAAAGTCCTGTTTAATTACAGTCAGCAAAAGCAAAGTCGCTGTGGCAGCCGACACTTTATCTTTAGTCGGATATTTTTCTGTTTGATCAGCTACCGTTTGCCTAGATCCTCCCCCCACACGCTAATCTACGTGCGGGGGGCCAAAATAGTTGCGTTGTAACGACTCTTCCTGTTTCTATATGCATAGGTGTATTATAAACGGTTTCGGAAGCCGAGACTAAAGGGAGAAAAAAATGACTCAGATAACGCGTCCCTGAAAGCGAAACAAAAAAAAGATCATCCGACACAGACGAAGTCAAATTATACAGTCATTTTTATCATCATATCTTCTTGAAAAAACTATTCTAAAATGAAGAATATCTTAGGCCTTACTGTTAAAAAAAAATTCATTCCTTGATGTAAGAATATTTTCAGCCTCGAATCAAGAATATTTTGGGTCCCAATACGAAATTATAAAAATATTTCATTCCTTTATTTGAGAATATTTTGGGCCTCACTTAAAAAATGTTCCATTCGTTGATTCAAGAATATTTTTGGCCTTAAATCAAGATTATTTTGGATCTGAATACAAGAACATTTTGGGCCTTGATTTGAGAATAATTTCGGCTTTGAATCAAGAATATTTTGGGTCTCAATATAAGAATATTTTGGGCCAGGCTTCGAAAATGTTTCATTCCTCAGTTCGAGAATATTTGGGCCTAGAAACAAGAATATTTCGAGTCCCAACATAGGAATATTTTGAGCCAGGCTTCGAAAACGTTTCATTCATTGATTCAAAAATATTTTTGGCCTCGAATCAAGATCATTTTGAGTGTCAGTATAAGAATCCTTTGGGCCTTGCTTCAAAAATGTTCCATTCGTTGATTCAAGAATATTTTTGGCCTTAAATCAAGATTATTTTGGATCTGAATACAAGAACATTTTGGGCCTTGACTTGAGAATAATTTTGGCTTTGAATCAAGAATATTTTGGGTCTCAATATAAGAATATTTTGGGCCAGGCTTCGAAAATGTTTCATTCCTCAGTTTAAGAATATTTGGGCCTAGAAACAAGAATATTTCGAGTCCCAATATAAGATTATTTTGGGTCTCAATATAAGAACATTTTGGGCCAGGCTTCGAAAACGTTTCATTCTTTGATTCAAGAATATTTTTGGCCTCGAATCAAGATCATTTTGAGTGTCAGTATAAAAATCCTTTGGGCCTTGCTTCAAAAATGTTCTATTCATGAATTCAAGAATATTTCGGGTTCCAATTCCACAATACATCGATTTTTAATTCGAGAACATTATTTCGGCCCGATTCAAGGATATTCCCACCCTTCATTCAAGAATCTAGTTTTTCCTCTGTACAGGATAAAATCCAGTCTCTCCGGGGTCTCCCCCCGGACCAGCTAAATTCCTCGGTGTCTATTTCCGCATGTAAGATTACATTACGTACAAAGACGCCGGCGCACGGAGAGACCTCGGTCGTTGTATTATTAGCCGAGCTTTAATCCCCTTCGGAACGGTGTTCATACCTGCTACCTGTATCCACTAAATTCCGGAGGCATTAAAACGCTCCACCGGTCAAGTGCTAAATTTAAAGGGTCTCGCCCCACTCGACGTAACGTTAATACGACACCCGTGTACCGCGTTTTATTAAACGTTTTTTTTCCTCTGCTAATCAGAGACTTTCGGCCAAAAAAAAAACAAAAAAAAAAAAAAAACGGGGTCATAATTCGGACCTTAAATTTGTTCCATTTGGACGAATATTTTCATGGAATTAATATTTTTCCGCCCCATTGGCTGAGCCTCGTGTTTTTACCCTAATTATAAAAAACCTCGTAGCGTTGAATTTTCAGAGAAAATTAGGCGCACGTGAGTCTGGGCTTTTATAATTCCTCTATTTATGTCCCAATTAGACCGAATTCCTTCTCTACCAGATGATCTTTCATCCCGCCGCCTCGAACCTCTTCCGTATTCAGGCTGACCGGACTCAAAGAGACTTGAACAGCGTTTCCTCCGCCTCTTCGTACTTGGATCTGGCCTCCAGAGCCGGGCAGAGGAAGTGTCTGATGTTCCTCGGGCCGACGAGCCCCGACTGTCTGCGGGCGCAGTCCGCGAGCCACAGACAAACGGCGGTAACCCGATCCTCGGGTACGACAGGCCCGATACCGGGCACCACGGGATTTACAAAAGGCGGCGGAAACGCGGCTCGCATTCTGACGAGGAACTCTTCGACGGGGTCGGGCGCCGGCTCAGGCTCCTCGACCTCGACCCCTGGCTCTAGGCACTCGCAAATTCCCCCGAGCAACGTCTCGAGACCGATCGGCTCGTACGTTTCCATGTCTGCCTTACCCTCTTCGGCCTCCTCCTCGCCGTAACCCTGGGCGATACGATTCTCAGTCATGGTCACGGACGTGGTCCGAAAGCGATTCATATATTGGCCAGAATTCGTTTGATAAGATGATTTGACTTTCGGAATCGGTTCGAGTCATTTAAAATCGTATGAAAATCAGGAAAATCGCAAATCTGACAAATCTGGATCTTGAAAGAGTCGAAAGTGCCTAAAAACTTGTAATCATCTTGTGAAACGGACTTTGATTCTCTAAAAATGTCCTCGAAAAGTCGGTACCTCAAAAGTCTCATAAGCATCGTCTTCGTGTTCCAAATCGTCGTAGATGGACTTTATCTTGGATCTGGGGCTCGTGTCGCCGGAAGCGGATATTTCATCGGGTGCAGCAGCTGATGATCTTCTGCTCGATTGAGGAACCGCAAGTGCCGAACTTGGGGACCTGGATTTATTCGATTCATCGGGCGGAAGTTGTTCGACTGACCGTTGTTCGTCTCGGCAAGTACCGATCGGATTTGTCTCGCCATTTTCCCCCCCACTGCACTGGGAATTCGACTCTGTCGTTCGATCGGAGGTATCCGAACACTGTGAGATAAATCATCCTCGTGAATGACTGAAGCTATGTCAAAAGAGCCGAAATGTATTTTCCCGTTGAAGAGAAACCCATCTGTCAAAATGTCTCATGGTGAACAACTTGTGTTCGCAATTTTGAGCTACTGTATCTTTGAAACTGTCCATTTGAGATCAAACACTGTGACCACCTTTTTTGTAGAGAATTTTTCAAGCTTCAAAATCAGTCCTGATCAATTTTTGTCTAGGAGTAACCGGAAGTAAGATAATCGTAGTGAAAAAAAAAATGTATCAAATGACATTTTTATAGTTTCTTTTGATCTTCTCAATTTTTAGCTTCTGTATCTCTGAAACTGTTGATTTGAGCCGAAACTCTGTCACTAGCTTTTTTGTAGAGAATTTTCTAATATCCAAAATTAGTACTTGTCAATTTTTGTCTAGGAGTAACCGGAACTGAGATAATCGCAGTATAACATAATGTATCAACTGACATTTTCCTAGTTTCTTTTCATCTCTTCAATTTTTAGTTTCTGTATCTTTGAAACTATCAATTTTAGACCAAACATTGTAACCACCTTTTTTGTAGTGAATTTTCCCTGCTTCAAAATCAGTTCTTATCAATTCTTGTCTAGGAGTAACCGGAAGTGAGATAATGGCAGTATAAAATAATGTATCAACCAAATCCATCGAACCAATTTTTATCTTCTACGATTCTGAAGAAGCAAATTCAAAGAGACGCCAATATAACCTCAGTAATCACTCATCTCCAATACTTTTAACTCAGAGATAGGCTGTTTTTGACCGACCGGCCAAGACACCATGGCACATTTGAGTATACAGATGAAGGGAACAAACCTCCGTGGAATCGAAGTGAGACTCTCTTCTCGAGCCTGGAAGCGCAACGTTTGACGGATCAAAAGCTTCGTAAGCGCTGTAGGCCTCTTCCTCGACGTCTGAAGACTGCGTGGATAAGGGTGGATCGGCGCAGTGGATATTTGCGATAAAAACATACAAGTCTATGAACCTCTTGAGAGGTATCATGGCCGCACCACCTTCGGGCTCGTCCGATATAACCTCGCAGATGTAGACCATGGTTTCGAACAGATTCTGCGATTCGATAACGGCGATGAAAAGATTTTTGGTTTGGTTTTTCGTTGCCTAAAGCATATTCACGTTTCCCAAAAAGCCACATCCGATCGCTATGAACTCCAACAGAGCGCAACCTCGCCTCAGAAAGTCACCGATCATCAGGATCTGATAGAGACTAGACTCTGGTAGATCAATACCCTTCCAACGTTCCAGCAGAGCCTCTATTTCCACCGTTTCGGATTGACTAAATTGATTGAAGAGGATTTTCAAGTATCCAGGAGTGATGCCACACGGTCGACTGAAAGGCGGGTACTCTAATCTCCTCTGAAATAAATATATTTTTTCTTCTTTTTCGCGAATCCACAACATTCGCTACCCTTTTATCGGGCTGTGGCACAACGTACCTTGACAGGAGGCGGCTGACCGTTGGCGAGTGCTCTAAAATAGGCGGACGTCCATCTCAGAAGGTCGTAGGGTTGAGTACGGATGGCGGATTTAGCGTAAAGTTTCAATATATAAGGAAAAGTCACCGGTATATCAATTTGTTCGGGGCAGTAAAAGTTCTGAGGAGCTTCGTTCATTGTGTTATAACTGGATGAACGTATAATAGCTCGATAATTGGTTATCCGTGTTCGGTTAATTAATTCAGGAATAAACGTGGCTTTTAACAACCGCAGCGACTAGTTGCGAATGACAGGCGCTGGCAAGATGGCGTCTCTTCTCCTCTACTCGATTGTCTTTAACCCAGATAACTGTGTGTGTGTGTGTGTGGGTTAAAACGTGCTTTGTCAACAACCCACAGTGACCCAGATTCCACAGGGTGGACTTCAGACTGAATACATCCTCGATATTAATAACCAATTACCTGATTTCAAGCCTGAAAGATAATCACATGGTAGGTCAGTAAACTAGAGTAAGACGATGAGCTTAGGCTCGAAAGTGTGATTGAATTACTCGAGGAGCTCGGAAGAGAGAAGACCTCCTCGAGTAATGTAATCAGTGTAAAAGATCGCAACAAATATTTGTAATTAATTACCACTCTGGATCGGATTAGTTGTATCAGTGAGAGAAAAAAGGGTCCTTTTTTACCGTCCTCGGTTTGGAGAGCGTAAGTGCCCATTGCGGATCGAACAGCAGGGAAATTCCATTAGCTGCAATAACCACAAACACACACATCGACACAGAGACACACAAACACTCCGAATTAATTTAATTAATTACCTTTGACCAACGGAATGAAAAAGAGGCCATTAGACGAAGAGCTCGAGGCTGGAGGCCGTAGGCCGCGGCCGGTTCAAAAAACGGGAACTACTCAACGATCGTATTTCAGTGGAGGATAAATAGTCCTTAGGAGGATGATAAGACGAGGAAGAGGGTCGATTTCTAATTGAGTTATTTTAATTGTGAGAAAAAGCTGGTTCGATCGAGATAAGAGGTTATATGCTGCGTATGGTGCGCAGGGCGTTTTATCGCGAACAATTGAACTCAATTAAACTTGTGATTCTCTTTTGGGCTTAACGAGCGTTCGGAAAAGCTTATTAACACGATCGACGAGTCAACAGGCACGTATAGCGTGCTCGTACCTATCTACGCGGCACGGGCTGTTGATCGACGAATCAAACGCAAACTTTCTGCAAATAAACAAGTTGGGAATAACGAGGTTGGCTCGCGCTTTGTACCTCCGACGATAATTCAAGAGCTGGGCCTTCGATCGAAGCTTAATTCCTCTTCGGTGCGATTGTCGCGGGAGAATAACAGGAAATTGAAAAATGAGGGAAAGATGTACGTCCGTTATTCAGGAAAATGGAATCAGATGAGGGATTCACAAGCACATTTCAAGCGCAGAATCATGGAGTTCAACCTTTAAAATAAATATACTTTTTCAAAGACACCGTGCCCGACAATTTTTTTTATGAAAGTCCCACGACTCAAGAGTATCGTTCTAAATTTTTGCGAAAAAATATTGAAAATGGAAAAAGTTATGAATTTTTGGGTAGAAAACCGTGTTTTTCTGAACATTTTCTTTTTCTCGGGAATTTTTAACCAGATGAAGCAAAATCTGATAATTATGAAAAACCCTGGTAACTGAAGTAGAACGTTTTTTATACTCGAAAAATCTCTATGTTGACACCTAATTGTAAGTGATGTGAAGATCTCATAAAAATGACACCTCATGATACTAAGATTTGGATACTAGGAGCAGAAATGTGAGAATTGTCGTTTACCGCAGCGATTTACGGTTTAATAACTTTTTTCCGCAACTTTGACACGCGCACTTCGCACTGCGCATCAAAGTTGCGGAATAAAGACTTTATACCGCAAGTTTGAACGTAGCGCCACTTGTCGGAACGAAAACAGGCCTCAGAAAGTGACTTTTTCATGCCTGTACCGTAAAAATAAACGTAGACTGCACTTGTAAATTCCTCCTCTGCTCGATCCGTATGGCACTCAGACAATCGGAGCCTGTGGCGCAGTGTATAGTAGTCAGAGTGGCACATTCCAGAGCAGCGGGAAGCGAAGAGGCTTGCACGCGCGTGCATCGGCCTTATTATGCATATTTATGAGTTTAGTTACGTTGCGTGACACACAAAACGAGTGGGTACAAGATTCCATCTATAATAGTCACACCTTCGAGAGGTATGGCAATTGGCTGTGTAAACAGGTGCAGCCAATTGTATTACCTAGACACTTATTTTCTCTCCGATCTTCCCTGCGTCAATGAACCCAAAGAAAAGAAAAAAAAAAAAAAGAGTCGACGAAATCCAAAGAAATCTCCTGCCTCTGATGCGTAAGGAAGTTTTATTGAGGTGGTATACATACACCTTAAAATGTCGAAGAAGTAAAAACTGTCAAAAGTCATTTTTCATATTTTAAAACGATTTTGGGAACGCAAAAAAAATCTTTCTAAAATCATGCGAAAACCATTGAAAAGTCTCAAAAATGACTGTCGGTGGTTATGACCTTTTCGAAATTTTAAGGTGTAAGTTCTCCCTTAAATCGATCATAACGAAGCAATGACTTGAGTTTTCTGAACGACTTTATCTCATATGATCGATCAACGGCCTGTTTCTCCTCTTTCTTCTTCATCCCACACTCACTTTTCTTTTGTTTTCTGGACATAAAGAGTGAGGAAACCTCAATAACGAATCCGCGAGCAGAAATCCACGAGGTTCGCACCTTTTCTTTGCATCGAATATCAATAAATTATCGAAAATCTAATTAATTCGGTCCTTGGCGATTCGGTTGTGAGAGAAATGAACCGCGAGTATCAGGATTCAGAAGGCTATAAAAAATGTAAATTAACCGAAAGAAGATGCGTGGGCATGGAAACCATATACGGAACGTACATTTATCACGGTGCAGCGGTGGACCGAAGGTTCTTTCGACGGCTAGTCGATCGATAATTTAAAAAAAAAAAAAAAAAACCAACCTTGAATTTAAAACTTCCTCCTAATGCACTCTCCCGCTGTTCTGCTACATTCTGTATCATCCTCCAGGGATCTTGAAAACCTTTCTTCGGTTGCCTAATTCGGACTTTTTGATCCGTAATCTCACTTAAAATGCGGAATAAAACGCAAGAAATTGAATATTCGCATCTAATTGAGGTGCAAAGGTAAAAAAAGTGGGACTGCCAGTCCCATAACATCCCTCGGACCGTATGAGAGGATGGCAGATACTCTTGGTTAATGGTTCACCCCTCGGCAAAGATTTCATCTCGTTCAAACCACGAGGCAGTGAATTTCCCGAGGACTTCTTGCGGTCTTTAATTAGTTCTGCACGTTTCACTGGTGGTTAAAACTTTCTGATTTATTTGCAAAGTAACCGAAACCTCTCCACCCTTCGGCTGAAAGGTTGAAAAAAATAAAATGATAAGAAAAATAAAAAGTAAAAATTGAATAAAAAGAAGAAGAAGAAGAAGAAGAAGAAGAAAAGGCACGTTTTTCAACGTTCAAGTACACTTTGATACGATGACAGAAATCTCCTCTCGGGGATACTCGAGAGCTTAAATGACCCGTTCTAGAAGCACATAATTCAAAAAGCATCGTTTAAGCGTAATTAGCACTACGACCTGACCGGATATCAAGTACACGAGTAATTAATAGGCGAAGGAATACCTTTATTAATTCCCTGAGGTTGACAACGAATAGCCCGCCCGAAGAAAATCAAAATACAGACTAACACAAATTTTCTCACACAGTTTCTCTAAATTGACTCAATTTCCAATAAGAATATTGTCAGATGATTGTAAAAACGTAAAGAATTTATCAACAACTTATCAACGATCATAAAAGGAATTACACCTGAAATTTCGTCGAAATTGAAAAAAAAAAAAAAAATTAAAAGAAGCCAAAAACGTGGATCTTCGTTTATACCGAAAGAAAATCAAGCTGAAAAACTCGAGAAAATACTAGAAAAGATAAGTTCTTAGTATTGGAAGAATATCGATGTAAAGAAAATCAGATAAAATTTGGAAATGACAAATCCCAGGTGAGAGGAAGAGAACTATTTTGAAAAATGAAACACAATTCTACACTTGAACGAATTTACACAATTTTCAACTTATAAATTGACTGATTTCATTGGAATTCACACTATATACTATTTTTTTAACTAATCTGTGGATTGATTTTATTTTTTATGGCATCAATGAATGGATTAATGAATGAATTAAGAGACTATATACTTTTCTATATACATTTTTATACACAAAATATCACAAATGAAAAGAAAAATATACACTAATTGATCGTTCATTGCCTCAATTAAATTGATTATGATTCTTGTGGATTCTTTGCAATCTTTTGCAATCGTCTGTATTCTTTCACGTCATTTTCAAAGCAGAAAAATCTCTCAACATCAATAAATTCAAATTCTTCCAATCGTTTCAATTACCTACATGATAAAATGATTTCCAGTGATTTAGGAATGATTTTATACAATTTCAGAGCGATTCTTCTTTCGATTTCAACTGATTTCAAACCAGGATGTATCGATTTCTGGAGTGAACAATTTTTGAGCCATTATATCGATGCTTGTGGGATCTAGAAGAGATATCGCGTGCCTAATGACGTAAGGTCGTAAGCGCCAACATACGACTTTTTGCTCTTCGTAGCGGCAAAAGGGCGTATAATTTTTTTGTTATCATAATTAGACTAAAAACACGAAGATTCGTTCATAAACGTTAAAATTGAATACTAGGTCAATTAAAAGCAGAAGGACGTATGTACTGGCGGATACAACCTTTCAGTCCTAACTTCGTTTAAAAAAAATGGTTTCCATTAATTGCAGAAGGTCGTATCCGCCAATTTTTTTTTTTCAATCAATTTTCGTGAATTCGTCAATAATGGCAGAAGGTCGTATCGACTGGTAGATACGACCTTTTTGAATTAATGAAATTAAAGAAAAAGTACCTCGACTAATTGCATATGGTCGTATCCGCCAAAATTATTCTCGCTGTAGGTGATGTCGTTTATCCGAGTTTTCACGTGTTTTTACACCGATTTGGAAAAATCATGAAAAATGAAGAAAAAAAATTGGAGATACGCCCTTCTGCTTTTAGCTCCGAATATTTTTTGTCGAATTTTTCGAAACGATCGTTTTTTCGATTTATCTTTGCGTTTCACGTGTTTTTACACCGATTTGGAAAAATCATGAAAAATGAAGAAAAAAAATTGGAGATACGCCCTTCTGCTTTTAGCTCCGAATATTTTTTGTCGAATTTTTCGAAACGACGTCAATTTCGATTTTTCTTTGCGTTTCACGAGTTTTTACACCGATTTGGAAAAATCATGAAAAATGAAAAAAAAAAAAAATTGGAGATACGCCCTTCTGCTCTTCACATTCATTTTTTATTTTTCTAACGAATTGTAATGAAAGAACGACGTATCCGCCCAACTTACGACCCTTTGCACTTACATTTCTCGATCTCGTTATTTCAATTGTTTCAATACGTTTTGATCACTTTTAGAGCGAATGGCGAAAAAAAAAAATTATACGCCCTTTTGCCACCAAAATCGTGTTTTTGGCGCTTACGACCTTATGTCATTAGGCACGCGATATCGTTCCAATTAAGTTTGTATATAGGAAACAATATAATTTTATCGCTTGTGATTTTTCGCATTAGACTTTCAGTTATCATTCCGTAATCCTTTGATCATCAACTTTTGACTCCGCATGCAGCTAATTCAGATGGGAAGGTAATTCAATAAGGCATCACCTTAGTATTAGCTCTGATGTTTCCCAGCTGTTTTGAGCACCCCGATGTTGCACAGCTTATGGAATATTGTCATAGTTTCAGAACTACGGCGTGCACAGTGTCACTTCATCCGAATATGGATCAGCACTATCGTCAAGTTCAGCATCAAACGGTATAGAATTAAAAAAAAAAAAAAACAGGAATACTCGCTTCTAATTAATCTGCGTTCCACACATAGCCGAGCGACATGATAACAACACTTTGACCACGAATTTAATATTCCAGAGTGACCGCGTACTACGATGAGCAAAAAGAGAAAAAAAACCACGGGCTGCTTTCGGAGCGTTGAAAATACGTAAATTATCAAAAATATGGAGAGCGAGTGGCTAAAATAACATCAAACGAGTTTCTCTTCCATCAAAATTTCCTAGAGTAAAATATAAATGAATAAAAGAACTCGAATGATGAAAAAAGTGCCCTGCACAAATCGGAGAGGCAGGTTAACGCACAAGTTCTCTCTTCCCAGATTGAAAGCGCCAATTTTCCAACGTCCGATGCTGACGGCGCCGTCGTTGTTATCACGCTCTGAACCCGACACGGAACTAACTACCAATCAACCGGATGGTATTAACTTTTCCCTGGGTGCCATATTTCTCGTTTTTAATTCGACCTGCGAGCCGGCCACGTATGTCGGCCCAGAGTTCCTGGGGGAACCGAGGAACCGAGGAACGTGACGGAGGATCGGAGAAAATTTCCTCCGGCTTGTTTTTGGGTAAAAAGCTCGAATGAAGAAAACTGTATCCCGTGAAGAATAAATTTTTGACATTCTTTGATCATCCTCTAGCTAGTTAGCCGGGTTCAGGTACCGACACTGGGGCAATAAATTCTCGTTATCATGCAAATCTGATTCTCATATTTCTCGCATTATTCACAGGGGAGACGTGATACATGACATACTCTAACGGTATAATCCAAAGCTAACCCTAACCCCGGATTAGGGGTAAGCTCGCGTTTTCGAAATCGAGTACGAGCCTGAAATTTTGAAAAATCGTAGATCTCCCTCGATCTCAGAGCATTTTGGTGGATCTACGTAGCTTCGAATTGATCCAATATCATTTCCGAACGCTCATGCTCGTCAGATCTGCGTATATCCACCCGGATATCGTTAGATGAAATTTTTTTCATTTCTTTTTCTCACTCTCATTCACAATTTCTCATCATGTGAACTACCCAGCGAATATTAAATTAGATCGAGAATCCAATAGCGAATCATATCTCAAAGAATATCGTTGCGTTTCGGCATTTGAACGTCACCAAATATGCAGCCTGTTACGCGAAATGCCTCGGAAAAAACTCTTCTGACAGGTGAAGAGTCATTTTCTGTCAGAGAGGAATTCATGAATTTCATTCTTATGATAAATGTCTCAAAAGAAATTCGAGGACATGAAATAAAATTAAATTTTCACTTTATTTCAGGGAATTTTGTTCTCTGAATGATTAAAAAACCACTGACCCAGACTCAAATTAGCCCCAAGTATTGAAAAACCGTGTCGATTGATGCAAAAGTGATGAAAATATATCGCATAGGTACGTAACCTTGAAAGAAAAAGTTTGAATTTCCTCAAAAAGCCAAACTTTTCGTTTTCAGGACGCCCACAATGAAGGATGGTTGAATGAATAAAATAAAAAATTGAATTGCCACGCGATAAAAAATGAGGATGAGATATATTCTGCAGCCACTCGATATCGCGAGTGATCAATGGAGAACGGGGTAGGCGTGAATCGGCATCTGGATTGACGAGGAGCACCGGCAGAGTCTGTTCTTGATGGTGACGATTGATGGGCCATCCTCTCAACGAACGAACCTCCCACACCTTTACCCTTAACCAAACGCGTCACGGACACTGACTGTGCAAAAACGAAACCCGGGCAAAGTCAGGGCGTGAATAATCGGCCCAGATATTTGGTTACACTCGATGCGATCTGCGCTCCTGATTACCATTTTTTATATCCCTCTTGCGCACTGACATCGTCGTCGACTTGAAAAAACGAACTACAACTGACTTTGATAACTCGAGGAACAACGTGAATGGCCCAATAATGGACGATCGGACATTTTCTGATACACATTTCATTATAGATTGGTTAAAACCAACAAATGAAAGTTCACTTTTCGAAGTTATCAACGAGCAGAATTTCAGACAAGTTGCTAATTTCAATGGATTGTATATTCAGCTTTGAAAATCGGCACTTTTCATTGACTTTAGGCCGTGACTCCGAGTTGCCGAACGGCGTTCCATGCCTAAAAGGTGTTCACTTTTTTTCCAGTTTTCTCACAAATGTTGCGCCAATGTATCGAATTCGAACCATTCGTTCATCGAGTAGAAGTAAATGGATCTGAGTGAATGTGAAATAGAAGTATAATGAATATTCTTCGGATTGATTCGTAAGTGTTCAGTAATTGGGTCCGGGTCGATTCAGTATCTTGGCCAGCAGCTCTGCGCGTGTTCAGCAACTCGGACCTCAAACATGTATTTTTAAAATGACCATTTACACTCATTTCATCAAATTTTTTCCACAGAAGAGAATCTTCCTATCCTCAGAATTGTCCACATTATTGAAAATCAACAAACATTTCAAAAAGATGAAATCACCCAAGTTATCTCTTAAAGGTTCATCAATTGTGAACTCATCACATCGCGGATAATTGAGTTTGTCTTCGATTACATAGAAACCATATTTTCGAACGAATCATTAACCAGTCTAGTCTGATGAATAATGAATAGCGGTAGGTTCGGTCTGTGCTCGCTCCTCGTGTGGCCCACGAAACGCATTAATTGTCGTTTCGTGAAGTGTGAAATGTGAAATGTGACGCGTACCGTCCTAATCACGGATTGTATCGCGATTAGAGCCACAAACGCACCGGACGTGTGTCGGGTTTCAGTCCGTAGGCAACAGCTGTGTCCCTTCCGACCCAATTAAGGGAGATTGATGAGCCGTAAAAATGGAAAAACCATCATCCATTTTGCAGTCCGGACCATAAACTGGCCTCCGAAGCAACAAAAAACTACGCAACGTTCTGTCCAATTAGAAAAATACCGATCAGCGAGTGAGGAGAGCAACAAGAGTCAGTCAAATCCATCCATCCATAGATCTGAGATTAATCAAAGTTCACGGTGTGTGAGATCTCGATTTTTGATTGTGTTCCTGCATCGAGTTTCGTACACTAGACGGGTCAAGCGAGACGTTATCAGGTCGATGACGATGAGCGTCCAGCGACTGGAAGGACACATCTGACTGACCACCGGACTGCACGGGTCCCGGGTCCGATTTCCATGAAGGGGATTAAGCCCTTGTAGCCGATGTCCACTGGACACGAAACGGGCGGGGAAGCGGTAAAACCACCCGTTCAACTCGTCCAATATCTTCCGTAACTCTGACCAACCGATTCTATCCGAGCTACTCCGACCCTGACCGCATGCACGACCCGGAATCCGCGTATAAAATGAATATGAGACAGTCTCGAGTACTTACGTCTTTATTCCTTTCCTTCGCCAGCGCGAGCGCTTCGAATATACCCACCGTCTATTCTGGCAAAGCTACGTTGGCGAAAAGTACATAGGGATGTAGTTTATACGGAGTGGCGAAACTAGCATATAAACAGAATTAGCACCACCATTGAGGGTCTTAGCGGAAAAGCCGGCGGAGTTCGTCTTCGGCGAGGGTGAGAGGAGAGAAACTGGTATTCCTCCGAAGTTGGAAAAGGAAATGGACCGGAGCTCGTTAAGGAAAGCCCTCGATCCTTGCTCTCCGTTTTCGTCCTCTTGCTCGATCTCATCACGTCTCTCTCTCAGTTCACGGGAGATTGGTTCGCGGTACAAGACAAGACGCCTTCAAGCCGTTTTAATTAGCCTTAGAGAAATAAGAAACGCGACTCTCGGTCCGTTGACGAGGCGGCCCCTGAAAACAAGCCCGCAATTTTCGCTCCCTTTGAAAATATCAGCGAGAGAAAACGCGGCACCGAGTCAGGAATTGTTACGAGGTACCAGACGAGGGTTCGGATGGGGCGAACCTGGGGATGGCCTCGCAGTGTTTGCAGAATCGCTGACAAGCCTACCGGATAAGATCATCTCTATTGCCTGCAGTACCTGCCTCCTACCCAACCTATCTCTTACCGACTCCACTTCCACTTTACGTGCGGGGAGGGTTGGTTTTCTGGTGATAGCGAAGGGCGGCAGAAGCTCCGGAATGAGGGAGGATCAAACCGCAAAAACCATCAGCTGCTGA
The DNA here is from genome assembly GCA_018257835.1 of Euura lappo. Classification (NCBI taxonomy): domain Eukaryota; kingdom Metazoa; phylum Arthropoda; class Insecta; order Hymenoptera; family Tenthredinidae; genus Euura; species Euura lappo. The sequence goes on along the minus strand of JAEUYN010000407.1, from coordinate 335,935 downwards.
TTAAGGGGGTACCTACACCTTGAAATGCAAAGAAAAAGTAAAAACTGCCATTTTTCATATTTTACAATGTTTTTCACACGATAAAATAGCCTTTTTCTGTCTTCATATGTTACTTTTCGTGATAACTCGAGTAAAAATAAAGTTATGGAAAAGTTCTCTGTTCGTATTGAAAAGGCCTCTTTACTGAACGGTTTGAGACCCGGAAAACTAAAATCTAGACAGAAAAAAAATTCTTTCTAAAATCATTGAAAAGTCTCAAAAATGACTTTTGGAGGTTTTAAAAATTGTTTTTTAAAATCTGAATGTGTATTTTCGTACGTAATTAATAATTATTTTGGACAAATATTCTTTTGATTGGAAACTATAACGAGATCGTGGTGTAATTTTCGACCGCTGAAACGAAAGAGGGAATGAAAATTCTCGCCTCGGGGGCGCGTCGATGATGGAATAGAATTTCACTGACAATTATTCAAATTGGCGAACACCGTTCGACGAGACCATGCTGGAATATAATTATGCATCAACGGTACCCGGGGTCCATCGCGAAACAATCGTTGTTCGCGTAGGTAGGTATCTATACTTTCCATGCAGAGTTTGAACATGGAAATGGATAGCCTAGGGAGGGTGGGATGTGGGAGTCAATTAAATACCCGTTTAGTTGCATCCCGTGGTCGGCGTTGGTCGTTCTTCCGTTATAAAAATAGGGGTTGAAAAATAAACAGCTCCGGTCATTCGGACTCCTCCGTCAACATTCAGAGTTGACATTTTTTAACTAAACGCATAACATTTTGTCTCTCTGTTTGACCTCCAGTCCGCAGAAGGTTCAACATCAACGCTTATATCCCAGGGGTTTTAGAAGAAACACAGCTTGGGTGTTCGGTAGTCCTCCACACAATGCTTCGGGGCTGATCCCGCAGCGATGAGGACTTCTCCGAATAAACTTTTCGGAGAGCCTGAAATGTATGCTACTTCTGCTTAAATATGCTAATTCTCACTTAACCACGAATCTCTCTACCAACCTGCGAACGGTTACTCTAAACACACACACACACACACACACACCCATCACGCAAAATACCACAGAATAAAAAAGAAATAGCTTTCGTAGAGGAACGAAGGAGTCACTCATGCACTTTCAACTGGAAAGTTTGGAGCACATTTTTAATGTACAATCTACTAAGAATTTTTTGTTTTTAAAGTAATAGAAGTGGAATGTAATCGCAAAAATGACAAGATCGGACATTATAAGGATTATAGTGAAAATTGTCCAGTAATTAGTTCGAGACTTCAAGAGGAGTAGGTATCTCGAATGGTGAATGATGGTGTGAGACTATCCAATTGTCAGGAGGCTTCGTGGTCCTGAACCTTAGGAGATTACCTCCAAAGTGATCGTCTAGGCAGGTGGATTATGATCTCGATTCGAAATATCGATTCTCAAATTCTAAAAGAACTTCGAGATGAGATAAATAAAGAAACAATGCGATTCGGGCGATTCCTTTTACAGCCCACTTGCAAGGAGGTACGATAAGGAGCGGTCGTTCCACCGGGTAGAATGGAATCGTTTAACTATAAAGAAAGGGTATACCTCAGAGGTTGGTACGGGGTCGAATCGAGGGTTTGTCTTACGGGCAACAACTGGCGTTTTTCCCAGCCCAGGGCGTAGAGACCCGGGTCCGAAGTGCGCGTCAGGAATCACAAGAATCCGTGAAATTTCTTCCAGCTATATCGGACCGGACTTTTTCTTTTCCCTCCTCTCCTACCTTGAAGAATAAATATTTGATACACGCTGTAGCCACGGGGGAGAAAAAGGCGAGACCCTCTAATTCAAGAACCGCTTCAATTCCCTGGGACAATACGGGCGTGCAAACGAAAGGAACCTGCAGGGGTTGCGGGAAGCCTGACGCGTGAAATTCTGAAAGTTTCCAAGCCTTTTCCTCATTGCATAAAATAGTAATAAATTTCAATATCGACTCTTTCATCAGAGATCGGAAACTGGGAAATAGTTGGAAATAACTATGATATCAAGAGCGAGTTAAAACAGCTGAGATCTGCATAACTTTATTGTGTTTGACTAGAAGTTTGTTTAACGGTAACGTCGAGCAATCTACTCGTAGGTTTGGCTCTCTATCTCGTTTCGTTGCTGTCTGGCATAACGAGTAACCATCGCACGTCGGAACCAGGTGGAAAACTTTTCGAGTAAAAACCACGACATGGCGGAAATGCTCGTAAAGTGCTGCAGTAGCTAATACAAACGAAAACTAAAATCCGTTCTCTCCTTTTTCCCCCAAATGGAGCTCGGAGCTCGTATATCGTCAAACGTATCACGTATGCAGAATGAGTAAAGGTTCGCCTCGAAATTTGTTCAGTCTTTAAAGCCAAACAGAGCCTGAATCTCGCACTCTGCGCGGGCGTTAACGAGTTTGAAACAAAGATTCATCCCATCCCATCGCACAGGTTGCGGTACCGAAAGAGGGATATCGTATGACCACGCGAAATTACGTGGCGTCAAAGGAACCGCGGATTTTGTGTTCCAATCTCCTTTTCTCAAAGAAAAAAAAAAGAATCTTTCAATGCAACGTATCGTTGAGCTCAAAAAACACTCTGGTTGTTTTGACCAAATGAAATAGGATAGCCTAAGAAAATCTCTCCTTTTTTTGTTACGTTTCTTGAGGGTCACTCGGTGCTTCCTAGGTCCGAGGTTGAGAGGAATCCTCCGCAGGTTCGAGGAAGATAGAAGAGCCAGATTCTCTTCACAGTTTTTGTCTGTTCAAGGCCTCGCAGTTAATAATCTCAGGTCGCGTGTCCATGACAGACGAGAAAATTAATTAATCTCACTGGTGTTTTTTCGATTGATCGTTATACGTGTCCACATCGGTGGATTATTGTTGTAACCAAAAATTTCGAAGCAGACTCGTCTTATTTTTTACGCCTGTGACAATGTTTGAAAGTCTTTGCTGATCCCTTGCCCTAATTTTTTCCTCGGCAAAAATAAAAAATACGAGTTAGAGTGAATGTATCTCTTATTCGCCTCGGGGCGAATGATGAATAAACTTTCTGCGTTAATTAGTACTTTCATAAAACCTACATAGTTGGTTGCACTTTGACGAGCTATACTGTAAAAAGTATTGAAAAAAAAAACGTCACGTGGACATGATTTATAGGAAAATAAATGTACGGTATCGGAAAAAACGGCGATTTACTGAGTTTTGGATTACCCAACAGAGTTGATAATTGAAGTCCAAAAAGTCATACTAATCTCAGAGTTTCGTCGTTGATTCGCTTCTTAATTATAACGCGGTGTAGTTATATATACAGAAATTGTCGTCCTTTTGCAGAACCAGTCGTGACTTACGTTCGAGATTAGAAAGCCCCGCGGTTTAACAATAACGGAATAAAAGTTTACTCAACCTAGTCTAAGAGAACAAGAATAAGAATAATGAAGAATGAAGTGAAAAAAGTGCTTGATTCACGGTCACGTAGCTGCAAGTCAAGTAACATAATTATTCAACCTGCGAGAGATGTTCTCGATGAAAATATGAACGAGGCGAGGAAAATTCTGAGAATCATCAGACTCGAAACGTCCTCGATGTTACATCAACCTGATCGTATAATTGAAACCCTCCAATTGCTGGGTCTTTGAAATTTGTTAGAATTAGAAATATATTCCGATAAATTCGTCACCGACTCACCCAACCGCGGTTTTCTGTTCAATTGTTACTCTCGCAGCGTCGAGAAAACTCGGAAATGATTCACGTTTGCTTACCTGAAACAGAAACAAGACATTTTACACATCAGGTATTCGCAAAAATTAGCATTTTCCTATGCAAATAAGCGAGGAACTTGAGATCTACATTCTCTATGCAGATAAGTCAGAAATTCAAAACGCTCTAATAACAGATTCGCGATAACCAACTACCCACGTTACCCTGGGTGGGCTAAGGGGGTCTCCCCTGTTTTTCAGAGAAAACCTTTCCGAGATGGGGTCCCACCCTGCCGCTGCTCGCCGATGACGCAGTACGAAGGAGGGTCTTCCAGTCCCCTTTTCGCATGCCAAGCTTACAGTTGCGAATCATTGTTCGACGCCGGGGGGTGAGCGAGGGGTCGAAAATGACAAGTTCTTCTTTGAGCCACGCATTGATTGATGAAGTTCGATTGAACAGTGCAGAATAATAAATTTATGTTTCTCTTAATCCACTTTTTCTTCATTTATTTGTTCAATCGCAATTATCGAAGCATATTTGTTTTTCGATTCGAATAATCAAACCAGTTTACACACTCCTGGTACAAATTAGTCGTATACAACAACCACTCGAGTAACTCTACCAACTTCAGAGTTCTTTCACGCAATGCGAACATTGGGGGTGAAGTGGGTCCCGGTTCGATAAGGGACGATCATCGGAGGGGACAACTGCCCTTTGCTCGCCAATCGGTCACAGCGCCCATCCATTAACGGCCCCCTCCTCTTCTCTTCCCTTATAATACCACGGGGGTTTCGTCATGGCAAATTTGACCGTGAATCGGGGGGATGAGCAAAATTTAACACAGGATGACCGAACTCCGGTAACAAAGTCAACACGTGACTCTCTCGTTACATTCTTTCTATTTTTCCCTGTCTGTTATTCGAAGTTAGAAATTAACGGGGGGTTGTTCGCTGGGGTTGATACGGAGTCGGGTGTATGTATAACGAGCCAAAAGCAAGGGTCGAACCGACCGAGCGAACGGAACACACGAGGTAAAAATAATCCATACTACATAAGCTCTGCTTTTGTGCCCTTCTATATGCCTCATAGCCTAATCCTATGACACGATGGGCTAGATTCTATTCAAGATGTGGAAGGTACTCTCTAATTAGCTAATGGCACTTTATTACTACTTTCGATCCACTGAAGTAGTTTTGCTATAATGCTCATTCATTTGACGTGACATGTGATGATTTCTGAAAATGCAGTTTTGGTCTATCAGACAACCGTAAATGGATCCTTTGCTGCACTACGCGTTATAAAATGAAAAGTTTTCCCCTTTCCTTTTCCTGATGCGTTTTACCTCCGTTGAAATGGCGGAGGATGTGAACATCTTCCGGTGTTAAAGGGTGGGATGGTATACAGGGAAAGGAAAGACGAGAGGTACGTATGACACAATGGCTCGTCTGTCTCCGCGAGGTTTGTTGATTCACGGTTTACCTCCGCAAATATAAAAGCTCCATTTTGCCGAGCTTTGTCTATCCTTTGAATTCGTTCTTGTAACCTGAACTTATACTTTATACCTACTCGTTGCAGTACAGGAGGTCGAGAGGCTTTTCCTCGTAAATCCTGTCCATGTAATTTTTACATATAGCTGATGTGATTCCTGAGAGGCATTACTTCCGGAATTCCAGACGAAGATTACGAATGGATAGAATTTTTGTTCTTTTTGGTGATTAAAACTAGAGGAAGTATCGATTAGCGATTTTCGAATATCCAAATATCTGTGAAACCTTAGGAATCCCGAATCCTAGCAGAAGTAATAAAAGCTTCGATCAGCAAACCGCGAATAGCGAATACGAGTATTTGCTATAAAGATTTTAGTGACCTACTTTTTCCCAATATTCCAATCCTCTGTTAGATACAGCGAAGAACTTCGTGCACTATTTCATCCTCGATTTTTACTTCCACGAAAAAAAGCATCGTTCGAACACTGCGATTGTTGGCCAAAAGGAAAAGGAAACTATTTTCCACGCCGTTGGAACTGAGGAGTTCTCAAAACTTGAGAAATAATAAACGGATGTAAAGAGAGGAGTTCCTTTCATCGTCAGTCAATAGAGATTTCCAAGAACCTACTTTTTCTCTACAATTACAGTCGCAGTTCCAGTTGCAGCAAATGACAAAGTGCACGAGTCACCTTCACCCGGTATCTCATTCATTCGTCATTTCAGGATGTAGTTCGGGTTGAAAAATGCCCAAAATAATGCGATTTGCAAAAAACTTCCTATCGCGGATTTCTTTACCGAATACATTCACCTATCGATATCTGCATAGATCCAATCCGAATCGGATTTTTCAAGTGCTCTAATCCGGGCCTAACGTTGATAATCTGTAGAAATTATCCAATCGCAGAGCTCAGAATAAGAGCGGTACGTGTCACAAAAAGTCAAGAGTGATGAGAAACTTGGATCTTGTCGTCAGACCAAACTAACACCGAGTATAAAACAATATGAGTTTACTTGGACGACTATTTTTCTGGAGTTCTCAATTGATGTGCAGCCTTTTACAAATCTTTGATTATCTCAAAAACTGATTTTCACCTACTTTTCAGATTTCAAAACGTAACCGGCGATGAAATATTTATCGAACCAACTCCTAGTTTCACACAAATCTTCTTTGATATATTATGAACGATCCCACGTGAGCTTTTTTAGGTCTGGTCACCGAATCCAGGTGAATTACTTTCATATTTATGAAAAAATAACAAAGAATGACAAAAAAGTGCCTTTTTGGGGGAAATGATTGCTTCAAACTTCATTTTTGAGAACTTTTGTCACTGTAAAACAAATTCCTCACGTACATCTACTCTTCTTTCTATTCTGATGTTGAAAAAAATGGTTTCTTCGGAGGCCTTTGCATCGAATTTTCAGCTTATATTGATTATATATTGTGGTCTTTTCCTGAGTTTCGAATGTAAAAAGTTGTTATCGGTACAATATCGATTATAAAAAATAGTTTCAAACCCGAACTACATCCCTGAGATACGAAGGTTTGAAAATTCGGGAATTCAATACCGGATACGAAAACGAATTGGTGATGGTGCAACTATTGAGGCTTCTGGAAATCCCGAAGCTATCCTACCCAAACCGAAACGTACTACTGAACTTGTATCCAGGTCGGTCCGATGAGCACCGGTAGTTTATTTTATTTCCGTAGAGAGTTTTGCTACTCCGTATACCCACGCGGTAGTAATAGCTACCGGCTCTTTCGTCCCGGTAATTCCGGTTTTATTGCTATTCTTTTCACGACCCTTTTTTTATTTCATGCCCTCGCTCTGTTTCTCCTCTTTTCTCACCTTCGGACCTTCGATTTTACGCTTTACACCCCCATCTCTCTCGTAATCACTTCTGACGAAACAAACAATGACGAAACAAACGTGAAAAATACACGTTTGTCTCGACTGATCAGCTTTTATTCAGCTTCACTGTGACGCACACGATGTTTTTCTCATCACCTGGTCTGCAGAAAAGTGGCATTTTGCGACCGGGTGTGGGAAAAGAACATTTTCTCACACCCGGTCGCAAAATGCCACTTTTCATACCTCTGGAGCCGGCGCAAAACAGATCTTTTCGGCCCTCGGGCGGAAATGTGCTTTGCGCCCGCCTAAAGCGGGCGCAAACGACTCTTTTCCTGCCCTCGGGCGCAAAGTTCCGTTTTGCGCCCGCTCACTCGGTCTGAAAAGAGGCATTTTTGCAGACCAGGTGTTGAGAAAAAAATCGTGTGCAACACGGGCGCAAGGCTATTTTGGCGAGTGTGATTGCAGTACACTCGCCTTCGGCTCGTACTGCAAATTTCACACTCGAAAAATAGTGTTTTGCGCCCTTGATACACAATGTACTATTTCTTTCGATATAATTTCGATAACGTTCTCAATTTCGCAATTAGAATGTATCTTTTCTCACACCCGGTCACAAAATGCCACTTTTCATACCTCTTGAGCGGGCGCAAAACAGATCTTTTCGGCCCTCGGGCGGAAATGTGCTTTGCGCCCGCCTAAAGCGGGCGCAAACGACTCTTTTCCTGCCCTCGGGCGCAAAAGTTCGACCGCAGATTTATGATCAGAGGTTCGAAAAAAAACCTTTGAGTAACAATTTTCGTAAGATTTCGAATGTTTTCAGTTTTTTTTTTACCCACTAAATTTGATCCGCCATTTTGAATTTTGCAAATCTGACTTCAGATTCGTGATCAGCGAGCTAAAAAACCATTTGGTACCAAATAGCATTCAAATCCGTTGATAATTTTTATCGTATTTTTTAGAATTCTGATATTCAAATAATTCAAAAAGTATCGAATCGATCTTCGCCAAAATCTGATCAGTTTTAAGTTTCTCATTTTCGCGGTGATTACAATGATTACAACGACTTCATCTCTTCTCTGAAAACAGAGAAACGGGAATTCGAAAAATGAATGAAGTAATTGCAAAAAGCACGGCTTTTCACCTCGGAAAGGATTTGATGGTTGAAACAAAATTGAGTTTCAAAGGCGAGAAGGTGGATCGAGAAAGGTGGTCGGTATTAACGGTGGATCGGGGAGGACGGAACGTCAGGATCAGCCATCTGGACGTTTCATTTCGTCCCACGAGACGACAGAAGTAGGAATATAGCAGAAAGAGTTCGAGTGACGTTTCATACAAGCCTGGGGAACTTGCAGACTCTTTGATGTCCGTGTCCACCGGACATTTTTCACTTCTTCGTACCCCGAGGGTCATCCCAACCGGATCGATTCCCCGCCGCAAACGCGTTCGCGATTTTTGATAATCCACCGAACGCGGTGATCGCGATCTCGAAACGGTCTTTGTCGCCACCGCAAATCCCGGGGTCCCAACACCGTTAGTTTCAGGATAGAAGTTTCCCAGCCACTTTACCCCTCGACATGGTTTTCCTATCAATGGGGTTACGGAGCCCGACCATCCTACGAGCATTGACAACTCGCGTAACGCCCCAGAAAGCACAAGAAGTTTCACCGCTTGAGTCGATAAGCCTCGTGGCACAGACGACGCGACGACTATTGTTATACAGCTTAAAATTGAAAAAAAACGTCATTTTTGAAACTTTTCAATGGTTTTCACATGATTTTGGAAAGAATTTTTTTTTCCGTCAATGATGCACCAAATAAAATCTACCGGTGGACCGATCTTAGTTTTTCGGGTCTCAAACCGTTCAGTAAAGACGCCTTTTCAATATGAACAGAGAACTTTTTCATAACTTTATTTTTACTTGAGTTATCACGAAAGGTACCTATCCTATGAAGACAGAAAAAGGCTATTTTATTCTATAAAATGACGAATATCTGGTACAATTTTTATCCGATCAAGAAGTTCTCTGTTCATTTTTGAGAAACTTTGAGCTCCTTTACTGACCAGTTTGAGACCCGAAAAACTTGAATCGGTCCACCGATAGATTTTATTTTGGGCACACGCGACAAAAAAAAATGTGTTCCCAAAATCGTGTGAAAAACATTCTAAAATATGGAAAATCACTTTTTCACCCGACTACGATAAAATGACCGTATTTCGCCCCCGAAACGCGGGTCGAAAGTCGTCAATTTTGGACCAGAGGGAAGAAAAGTCGATTGCCGGGCAAAAAAGTAAATAGCCGGGCAAAAAAGTAAATTGCTGGGTAAAAAAGTGGACTTTTTTGCCCGGCAATTGACTTTTCTGCCCGGTTAATCACTTTTCTTCCTTCTGGTCAAAAATTGACTACCCACTTTCCACTCGCGTTACAGCGACGGAATAAGGTCATTTTATCGAAGTCGGGTGAAAAATAGCATATGCCACACGAGAGGAGCGCAATTTTCACCTCGTGTTCGTGCTGCCCTCGCTGCACTCGGCGAAAATCGCGCTCTTTCCTCCCTTGTAGCATAATATACTATTTCTCACACCTGGTCACAAAATGCCACTTTTCATACCTCTTGAGCGGGCGGAAAACAGCAGACTTTTCGCCCTAGGGCGGAAAAAGTCGTTTCCGCCCGCTGAAAACTCGCCTTCGGCTCGTGCCGCAAATTGCATACTCACAAAATAGCCTTTTGCGCCCTTGATACACGAATAACTATTGGCAGTTTTTACCTATTCGACAAGCGCAAATCTTGTAAGATTACAAATTTAGTGTAGCAAAGTGAATCTATAAACAAATTCTTACGGTATTCTTTCACCTGAACCGATTTTACCTGAAACGATTTTTTTTTCTTCCATCACCCACGTACCACGTACCACGTACCACAGAGGCTGAGATACGGGGTCAACGAAATCAATCTATATGTTAAACGCTCGACGGACGTCATGACTCACGACGATCAGACACGTAACACGGTCCACAATGCTCCTGCTGCATATCCGAGCAAATCCCCTGCCTCAATTTCGCGTGACGTGGAATCCTGATTAAAAATTGGGGCTTGAAGACTATAAAAATTATTTTTCATTACATCTTGTTGTTTTTTTTGTTTTGGTTTATCACCCGTGTGATGGCACAAAATTGTTACGGTATATGTCCTCGGTATTTTAACGCCAGCTGAGGATGCAGTTTTATTGTCTTAGCCTATCCGCAGTTATACGGATAGTTAAATTTATACGACCTGACGTAACAGTTACAGGTTTGCAGGGTAATTATTATCACCTGAAACTACCGAGACTGCAGAGCCGATGGGTAACGATCAGCTTTACCTATATTGAATTTTATTACACCGACGTTGACGGTGTAATTTATTCTCGTCACTGCGGAGGGAATATATTCTGTTTTCTTTAATTCGCCATCAAAGGCAGTATTTTGCAAATTCTAATGACCAAAGCTAGGTGAATTATATCAGAAGCGAGATACCGTCAGAGTCTCAAGCGTCAAGTGAAGCGGCGAATTTTCTCTTTCCTCAAATTTCAAGTTCATCTTTAAACCCAGATAGGATCAAACAATCCGTGGTATACAAACAACGAACCCGCAACAAAGCGTCGAAGAATACTTCCTTCCCGTTATATTTCGCGGCTACAGGCCGTTACAAAAAAATACGGGGAGAAAAAATAAACCAGCGTTGGTAATTCATTTTTTTTTAACTTGGTTAATATACATAATACCCGGGCGTCAGGGTGCGGCCCAAACCTCTAGCCTGATCCGCGGCTATCTCCATCTTCGCTAAGACTCGGGCAAGAAGCTTAATGTCCCTTAAGCTCTCTCATTTGAATATACCCTTTCTTCCAACCCGGCTACCTGCACCCGGTGCGCTCACGTCTCTAGTTGGTTCTATCATTTTTGTCATCTTACGTCCGACTTTAACATCGCGGAATTACCATCAGGTACCATAAAATGATGAGGATCGCAGACATTTTCTCGAGGGGCTACGTACGCCCTCAAATGAAATAACGAGAAAAAAATTCATTAGAAATGACAAAATTGATCTATATCTATAAAGGAACAAGTGGCATCAGCGCCCAGCCCAAACCCCTTGACCTAGAAACTTGAAATTTGGGCAACATGTTCCCTTCCCTTCGTAAACACCCAATAAGAAGCGATTTTTCGAAATTCGCCCCACGAGGAGAATAAAAGGGGTAAAACATGTTTTCGCGGATTCATGGATATCTCCTCGGCCCGATGAGATATTGACTTCGTTTTGGCTTCAAATTATTGCTCATTCAAATACCTAGAAAGTAGTTTGAGCGTTTTTTGAAATTCGACTCCTAAGGGAATGAAAAGGTGTGAAACCAATTTTTGAGGCGCAAAGCGCCGGCCGGGGTGCGCGCGCGAAGCGCGCTGGGGCGGGGCCCCTAGTCTTATATCTGTAAAGGAACAAGTGGCATCAACGCCCAGCCCAAACCCCTTGACCTAGAAACTTGAAATTTGGGCAACATGTTCCCTTCCCTTCGTAAACACCCAATAAGAAGCGATTTTTCGAAATTCGCCCCACGAGGAGAATAAAAGGGGTAAAACATGTTTTCGCGGATTCATGGATATCTCCTCGGCCCGATGAGATATTGACTTCGTTTTGGCTTCAAATTATTGCTCATTCAAATACCTAGAAAGTAGTTTGAGCGTTTTTTGAAATTCGACTCCTAAGGGAATGAAAAGGTGTGAAACCAATTTTTGAGGCGCAAAGCGCCGGCCGGGGTGCGCGCGCGAAGCGCGCTGGGGCGGGGCCCCTAGTCTTATATCTGTAAAGGAACAAGTGGCATCAACGCCCAGCCCAAACCCCTTGACCTAGAAACTTGAAATTTGGGCAACATGTTCCCTTCCCTTCGTAAACACCCACTGAGAAGCGATTTTTCGAAATTCGCCCCACAAGGAGAATAAAAGGGGTAAAACATGTTTTCGCGGATTCATGGATATCTCCTCGGCCCGATGAGATATTGACTTCGTTTTGGCTTCAAATTATTGCTCATTCAAATACCTAGAAAGTAGTTTGAGCGTTTTTTGAAATTCGACTCCTAAGGGAATGAAAAGGTGTGAAACCAATTTTTGAGGCGCAAAGCGCCGGCCGGGGTGCGCGCGCGAAGCGCGCTGGGGCGGGGCCCCTAGTCTTATATCTGTAAAGGAACAAGTGGCATCAACGCCCAGCCCAAACCCCTTGACCTAGAAACTTGAAATTTGGGCAACATGTTCCCTTCCCTTCGTAAACACCCAATGAGAAGCGATTTTTCGAAATTCGCCCCACGAGGAGAATAAAAGGGGTAAAACATGTTTTCGCGGATTCACGGATATCTCCTCGGCCCGATGAGATATTGACTTCGTTTTAGCTTCAAATTATTCAAATCAAATTATTGCTCATTCAAATATCTAGAAAGTAGTGTGAGCGTTTTTTAAAATTCGACTCCTAAGTAATGCGTGAGTAAAATCTTGAGTTTATTTCCTCCTCGGGTTGAACGATTTTCACATGATTTTGAATGAAAAATTTAATAAATTCAACGATTCAATTCAATAAATGTCAATATAATTTTCCCGCAAGGGATGGTTGGCGTCTCAAATTGTTGTGAGATGATGTGTAGAAGCAAAAAATCTCACGTAACACTCAGATCCGCAATTTTGAGATCACCTACTCGCCTCCTCGCGTAGCCCAGTCAGCAGACTGTGGACCCCGGGAATTACAGCTAATTGACGGACCGTCGTGATTTCGTGGTTACCCTACCTCTTCCTGATCCTGGCGTCAGCAGGATCGAGACGTTCTCCTCCCTCATCGGGAACACGGTGTTGATTCTGAAACGGGTTATATTTAATTGGGAGATAAATATGGGGCATTCCACGCGAACTCGACCAGTGTTCAACCCCGACCATCTCAAAATCACTCCATGTTTTTTTTCTAACATTCTACTCGGTAAAAAACGCGTTCTGAATTTTTGAAAGATTTTTTTGATCGAACCGTCAATTTTGTTATAAATATTTGAGGGTGATTGAGGATGCTTTTTTTCAAAAATCTGAAAAAAATTTAGGACGCGTTTTTTACTGAGTAGAATGTTAGAAAAAAACATGGAGTGATTTTGAATGCCCCATATATTTCCTTTTCTATATGAAAGATGTGTCGTTGGTAAGGGGCTCGATGTCTACTTTCAAAGGAATAAGTAATCGGCTTGGAAAATAATTTCAGAGCGAATGATACACTATTCCACAGTCGTATAGGTTCTGCTGTAATGCGAGGATGCAAAAGAAGTTGGTTTTTCATGAAAAAAAGGAAGTTCTTCGCGCGCACGCGGCTAGACTACAAAACTAATTAAAGGGGTGTAGAGAAGTAGGAGCACAAGAAGGTATACGAGAATAATAATATGAATTCTCGAGACGGCACCGGTTAGCAGTAAAAGGAAACCGGTAAGCTTCCTCGCTGCACGGGGTAAAAAGGAGACACCGGCAATTCACCGCTGCTTCTTATCGTCACGAGACGCTCGATCTGCTCGTCTAATCATTTGCTAATGATCGAATTAAAAAAGAGGTTCGAAGCCAATAATCGATGGTAAAAGAAACAACACCAACAACCAGAAAAAGTAAAAGAGTTGGAATAAAGAAACTAGAGAGAGCGAAAAATGCTTGGACAAGGTTGTGGCAGGTGAGGAGAGTGAGCAAATGGGTCCACGTCTCGACGTGTGACGCGAGGTAACTCGAGGGTCCGTGCAGAGGTGGAAGTGGAGGCAATGAAGAAGAGGATAAGAAAAATGGGATAGTTATCTCATCGAGAGACATCGATACCACAAACTAAATAAACTTCTTCTCTCTGCGATACGGTGTGTGGTTCCATCCTGAGTCTATCTCCGCAGTTGAGGTTCCCAGACCGATCCACCTATCGATGGAACAAGATTTTGCTTTTTCTTTCGTCTCGTAGTTTCGCCCACTTAACAAAGCTCACGTTTGTCTGTCGCTTTTTACATCCCGTGCCGCCTGTAGGTATTCTATAGAATTTATAGAATGAGAAGGAAAAACAGGTGAATTATGTCCGTCCTGTCTCTCTAACGTCAAATACAAGAGCTGTTAGAGGGTGGCCACGAATTTCTGGGGGAGAAAAACGTTCCATGACGTTTCCACGTTTTCCAGGACCTAAAACGCAGTTTTTCCTTGGAATTCCGAGACGTCTAAAATTACCGATTATAAGTTTGCATGACTTTCAACGTTTTCCACTCAATTTTAGGAACAAATTCTTTCCGTCGTCTTAATGTGCAAGAAGTAAACTCTACGGGAGGTCATATTTCAGATTCTCCGGTCCCGAACAGTTCATAAAAAAAGAATGTTTCGAAGGAACGGACAACTGTTGGATAAACTTATTCTTCCTCGAGTGATCGCGAAAATTGACGTACGAACGCAGAAAAACAGTCATTTTTCTTACAAAATAATGGATGAAAATTCCGTGTCCATTAATTGACGAAGACACTTTTTCTTCAACAGTTTGAATCCTCAAATTCTGAAATCGGATTACCCGCAGATTCTATTTCCGAGACATTGGACAAAAAAAAAAGATATGTGTTCGTAAAAATGTGTGCGAGTCGTTTTTATGCGTGCAAAATGATACACAGCAGTTTCGACTATTTAGTTATTCCAAAGCGTACGGATTACCAGTCATTTAAATCTGATTCGTCCAGATTATCCGTAGATTTGATTCGAATTGAATCCAAAAGGTGACTTTTATGTATTGAAATAATCTTTCCATGACCAACATTGAAATTCCACGAATTTCTAGGTTTTCCAGGTCTGTGGCCACCCTGTGAAAAAATTCTAATGCAGCTCGTTGCATCTGCTCAAATCCCTGCTTGCGACTACATATGACGCAGGTTTAATCGCGTAATAGCGTGTGCTGCTGCGCCACGAACAATACCCGATGCGGGTGATACGAGACAATAAACACGATGTAGTGAAGCTAGGGAACGTAATTAATCGCGTTGATTACTATATTTTATTATTTCACTATTAGTCTGATAAGAAACCGTCAAAAACTCCATTCAGTCGTTCAATTCGCATCGTGACGCAGTCGCGGCAGCTTGTGACAAATTTTATCGTTGCTTTTTTTCAAATCAAATGATACCCAATCATCAAATCAATAAAAAAAAATCTGATTTCGCGATCCGATCATCAAAATAATCATTTTTCATTCGATATTCAATCGAATCCGAGGGGTAAATCACTAGCAAAAATGTGTACACCACATCTCTCCCACATTTCCCGACATCTCCCAACATTTCCCAACATTTCCCGACATTTCCCAACATTTCCTCGACATCTCCCGACATTTCCGGCCCTTCGTACACCACATTTCCTTTGCGATTCACCCCTCGATCAAGTCGATCATTTCAATATCAATTTTTTATTCACAAGACAATTTATGTATTCTAAATATCCAGTTTTGATTAACGACGATTGATTATCCGATAAATTATTCGGTACGCAACGTTTGCCGAGGTCGGGAAAGGACGGGACGCAGGACTCCGAGCACCTGTTACGAGACTTATCGCAGTTCGATGATGCTCGCATCGACCCCCGAGTCCCTGTATCCGCACTATTATACGGAAGACAATGCAGTTAGCAAAGTTTGCGAGCCCGATGCGGTTGACTCCGGTGGTCTGGTTCGGATGCCCCCCCGACCACGTAGCCTATAACCCGTTATTGGCTGGATAATTGATTATGCATCGATTAAACCAATCAATTAAAACTTGTACTGAATCGTCGCTGGTTTCGAGCCAGTCGATCTAGTCTAGTGTATATGGGCCAAAATTGGAGACTCGACACTTCCCTGTCTCTCTGACGAAACCATTCGTTTAATTAAAATAAAACGACGCAGATGTCGATTAAAGACGTAGCAACGGCGTCTGGCGTCGCGTCGGTAATTATTAAGGCATTAAGCCACGGGCTTCGAGAACGTTGATCACGAGTTTCACGCCACTTGCTGCGGTCTGTGAGCTCATTAAAACCAGACACAGGCTGAATGATTGTCGAGCGATTTGTCCAACGAATCGTATGTGAATTTGAGTCACATAATTCTGACACTTTTGGTAATTGATGATAAACACTGATTTGATTGACGCGATTGATGCGATATTATTGCAGGTCTGAAAAGCTGTGAGTTTACCTCCGGTATTTGGGATTGTGCTCAGTTTTTTGGGAGGATCCTCCGGGCGTTTGGAACAGTAAAAAGTGTCGAAACAAGGAGCGGAGAAAAGCTGAGGTTTGACGTGCGGATTAATTAACGATGAGGTAGGTAGGAGAATGGAGGGGAGAAAAAAAAGTAGGGAACGGAAGGGCGAGGAAGGAAACAAGGAGGGAAGGAAGCGATGAAATAACCTGAAAGCGCAATCGACGGTCATTTATCACCCGAGGAATAATAACCGCCTTCGCATTGCACAGGCATGGGAAATTTTGTGAAAAGTTTACGCGCCTACGGGTCAATTTTCACACTGGCTTTTACAAGCTTGCTACATTTTTATACGAACTTGAATGAAGCGCTAAGGGTCTATGATTTATCGACGGACGTCGCTACGTTTTTAACTTCCCGTTTCTCTGTTTTCATAGAAAAAAAAGAAACGATTGCGCAGATTTTTATCAAATTGGACGCGGTTTTTCCAAACTTAGAACTGAATATATTTTGGCTTCGATCGGTTCAGTACTTTCCGAATTATTTGAATAGCAAAGTTCTAAAAAGTACAATAAAAATGACGATATCTTGAGAATGAATCAACAGATTTGAATGGAATTTCGTACCACATCGTTTTTTAGGTCATTGATCACGAATCTCAAGTCATATTAGCGAAATTCAAAACGGCGGATCTAATTTTCTGGGAAAAACATTCGAAACATTGGAAATCTTATGAAAATTGTTACTCGCTGATCAAGAATCTGCGGTCAAATTTACAAAATTCAAAATAGTTGGAAACAAAATGAATAAAGGCTGGCTCATAGTCTGCAGTCCAAACTCGCTCTCCTCCTAAAATTGTCAAAGTTCGACTAAAAAGTGAAAAAATTGCTCCAGTGCGTTAGAAATAAAAAAGGTGAGGTGAGGTGAGGTGAGGTGTTCGAAATATTCGAGGACCATTAAAATTCGAACAGTAAATTCACTCTCCACCGTTGTTTCTACAGAATTGATATACATACACATACACATCGACATCTACACTCCTTTTCGTAACGCGAGACCTGCGGGACACAGAAACTGACTCGAAACGACGAGCTCGTATTCCAAATCAAAATCAAATATCACCACCTTTGACAAACCGAGAATCGGAGAGAGTAACGTTTTTCACTTTGTAATGAAAAACTCTCCATAGTAATTGAGATGTAGGTACCGCAAATATCACTAAATTCTTGTAATCCGTGAGGTGACACAGAAGCCAGGGGGATCAGTTTAGTCGTCGGTTTCGGTCGCATCGACTGCCGTCCTAAGCTCCGACTGCGGAGATTAGGAGCAGTTCTCTATCGCGACTCCTTTGGGTGAGAGAAATCTAAGCAGCAGGAGCAGCAGCATCGGTACACAGGGAATACGCAAGGGCAAGGACGAAAGGTGTCAGGATCAAAACGGAAACCGCCGCCAGGGTGGTTCACGGATGTTAATCTCCAGTAGTGTCAAGGTTCGCGCATTGTCGCTCATCGTCAGCTAAGACGTGAGGCGAAATTCTCCCGAAGGCTTACCGCACCTACACTGTACTCTAATCGTTGCTCCGTGAGACCGATTCTCATTTGCTCAGCGAACGCGTAGCACCGGGCCAAACTGGTCCATTCAGATTGTCAACGTCGTGATTCGGAATCAAAAACTTTGACTATGAGCCGGCCTTTGAACTTTTCGTTATTCGTTTCATTTGTTGTCAGCTGTTGCGAATTTTGCTAATCTGGCCTCAGATTCTTCATCAGAGGTTCGAAAAGAAACCTTCGAGTAACAATTTTCATCATATTTAGAATGTTTTCAGTGTTTTGGATCCGACATTTTCAGTATCGCGAAACTGACTTCAGATTCGTCATCAGTGACCCAAAAAAACCATGTGGTACCGAATGTCTTCCAAATAATTCGGAAAATATTGAACCGATCTGATCCAAAACGTGCAGGTTCAGTGAAAGCTCAACTTTCCATTTCCAGGTTGAAAACAGAGAGATGGGAAGTTAACCAATAGAAAGTCCAACGTTTTGAAGGAAATTCAAGCTACTATACATACTGCGTTCGCTTAGCTGGTCGTGCGCCTCTCGACGAAATAGGGTAAACGACGGAATGGGGATGGTGGGTGGTTCTCGAGTATGTATGTATGTACAAAATCGTACAACAGACTGGTGGAACTTGGGATATTCATCATTTTCCTGAGTGATTCTGATTGAAAAAAAAAAAAACTTTCGTTTTTCTATACATTTTTCAGTTTCCACAATATTTCATCGCCTAAATTATTGCAACCTGTTGCCATCGTTTCTTCACCTTCTAAAGTGATCTAAAAAATGTTGAAAATACGTTGAACGACCCAGTTTACTTCAATCTTCGACATCACATCCGGCTGATGTAAAAAGAATCATAGTCCCACTTCTTTTCTGATTTCATGACATTTTTTCTTGGATTTCGAAAGGGTCTGATCACCCTGTATAAAAATGTACGAGACAAAATCAGAAACATAAAGAGAAAACCGTTTCGAAAGTTCGTCGTCATTGAATACCGATCGAATCAGTGTAACACTAATAGACTTAATAGACACTGTGGAATCGGCTATTAATCTAGACATGAATTTTTTTATTTTCACTTGTCCAAGAGCCGGACGGGAGTCGCCGCTCCGGAATCTACAATCTAGATAGTAGATAGTAGATGTTAGATGCCTGTGTCTCTCTTGGCTTCACCGTATCGCCTAATAAGAAACCATCGTATGATGGGGTATCTGGTACGCGAGGGCAGTAATTTATATTTCAATTATAGTCGAAGATCGCGACGTACCAAAGATTCAGATTTAGATTCCCATTTAGATACGGGTTGTTTCGAGAAACGATTGTCCGTTCTTGAACCGAATCTAGCCCGGTTCTTTCTACCTGCGCATACCACACAAACCTCGGTTCGATACGACCGAACACAAATAAATACCCTCAAATCAAATCAAATATTGATAACACTTTATCGATGGGCTGAATCACTGACACAATACCAATGACTACCAGCGTCGATTGCATCAAATAATGACTAGACGGCTCGGAGAAAAATGGAAATCGAGTTTATACGGAGGATTTCCGCGAGGAGAAGTAAAAAAATGGCAAGAAAATCTTTCATTCCGTCTTGTTTCGTGTCATCGTGAAATTCCTTGACTTTTCCCTAACTTCCCTGAGCATTTTTAGAATTTTCTTACTTTTTCCCTGACCAGTAGCCTGCACCATGTAACCAATTCATCGGTTAAAAGACGTCAAATTGATTTTCGAATGAATCGCGAAGAGAATATTTTACGCCTTGATTCAAGAGAAACGTTTTCCTTTCCGTGTACCAAGCGACTCCCTGCAGTAGATGGAAGGAAGAGGGTCGAGGATGGCCTGCCTGGACTTTCCAAAGATTACATATCTCTTAAATTAAAAACACGAGTTCTCCTCGACTTCGGCGGTGGGTCCGTCCAACATCCGAGATAACACCTGGGGCGTTCCACGATGCCTAGATCTCGAATGAATACCGGTAGGCAAGGGTCAATGACCCAAGAATAAACGTTTACCATTTGTAAACAAAAGGGCAATGGAAGAATTACCTGTACCTTTCAGCTTTTATTGCGCAACATTTCCCACCGCGTTTGGGAATAGGAATATTTCCTACTTCCAGATTCCAGGAAATCATTCTTAGGTATCTGTTTTCATGATCGATACGTACAAAGTAACGCTTTTCAGCTTCGAACCACGTTCTTGAAAAGTTCTGTGACTGTGAGACTCAATAATCCGTGATTCGAGCTACGATTTCCGACAAAACAAGCTCGCAATTATTGATCCTGGTGTATGAAGAAAGAAAGAGAAGAGAAAAGAAAAGACAGAGAATCGATTTCGACTATAAAAAAGGTGAGGGAGTACAAAAAAAGGAGCCGTAGTGTCTCAGATATGGAGAGTAGAAGGAAACGGTTGGTGAAATAGATTGTATAGGGTAAGAAGAGAAAAGTTATCGCGCAGGTGTTGGTCTTTCGGTTCGAGAAAAGGGTGGCGAATCCGGAAAGAACGCGAACGTGAACAAGTTTAGATTAAATTTTCTCCCCACTGCCCGAATTTCGATGAAAACAGAAAATCCTTGAGAGAGAGGAAAGTGGATGAGGAAAAGGGGAGAAAATTCGACCCTTTCCCGAAGAAACGGAAAGGAGAAAGGAAACATCGCGCCAAGACTGCGCATATTTAATCCCATCCGACCGTCCGGAAAGAAGAAGGACCCGGATTATACACCCGCCTTCGAATAACGCCATGTTATTTTAGGTTAGGTTGAATAAATCCCTGAATGTCCTGCGACTCGTCGTTTCCAGTCGGAAACGCGACTGACGAAGTCAAGTTCAACCTTTCGTCTTGTTATATCGCACCTGATATTCAGTTTCGATCTCGTCTTTAGACCTCGACGGTCTTCGGATGACCTTGAGCAGAAATGTCGGTGGACAGAATCGACGCTTTTTTTCTGTATATTCCGCGAAGTCGAAGAATTCCGCGTATCGCTGAAATAAGTTCGTCTGATGTTAGCCGCTGTCTACTATTCAGCTCTGCCGACAACGGAGAAACGCGCGGATCAAACGATGGACTGTGTCCGTCAAGGAGAACACCGGCGCCAACAGCAGCAGCAGCAGCCGGCGTAAATCGCCACCGAGATGAGATGACTGCAGTCGTGGTCAGGTCTGGTCAGGTTCGGTCAACCCTGGTTAGGTTAGGGCCACACTTAGGTTAGGATTTAGGTCAGGACTTAGGTTAGGTTAGGACTTTGGTTTAGGTTAGGACTTAGGTTAGGATTTACGACTTAGGTTTAGGTTAGGTTAGGACTTAGGTTTAGGTTAGGACTTAGGTTAGGATTTACGACTTAGGTTTAGGTTAGGTTAGGTTAGGTTAGGTTAGGTTAGGTCAGGATTTAGGTTAGGTTAGGTCTTAGGTTAAAACACAATATATAATCCATATAAGCTGAAAATTCGATGCAAAGGCCTCCGAAGAAACCTCCGCTGGAATTGGTAACCGGCGATGAAGTACTTGAGTTACACCGATCTCCATTTTTTTCAACGTCAGAATAGAAAGGAGAGTAGATGTACGCGAGGAATTTGTTTTACAGTGACAAAAGTTCTCAAAAATGAAGTTTGAAGCAATCATTTCCCCCAAAAAGGCACTTTTTTTAAAAATCGCATTATTTTGGTCCTTATTCAACCCGAACGACATGCTTAATTTCTTCATCTTCGCTCGAAACGAGGCGCAAATAGACTATTTCAATTTATAATTGTCTACCTCCGTGGTTCGTGCGTACAGACTTGAGCTTGATAGTCTTCGGCGTGATGTAGATTAGGTACCATATAAATTCGTCAGAGGAATTCGTAGCGTCAGCAATATCCCGAAAGCCACTTTGGCGAGCACTCATTGTCAGAGAAGATGTATCGATAGCGAGCCGTACCGTACCCGATCCCCTGTTTCGGTACAAGTCTGCGGACTACCAAATAATTACTAATTCACAGTCAGGAACGGCACGGTTTTTTCATCACGAAATTCCCTGAATTTTACAGACTTTCCAGGAATCGTTGAATCATCAAGATTCTCCTAGTTGATTTGAGATAAAAATGCGGCTCAGCTAATTTTGATTTCATTTTTAACACTAAAAATTATCCTTCGAAGCGATATTTCCATTGCAGAATTGAAAAAAAGTCCAGAAATCTCAGTAAAAATCTCAAATCTCAGTAGAAATCTAAAAAAATTCCATCATCAATTCCACTCTTTCAGAATTTCAAAATTTCTACCTCACCCTTCGATTACCGAACACAGTCAGCGTTGTACAATTTCGATGTTTAGTTTCTCCGCATTGCGGATAAAAAAAAAAAAAAATCGTCCGGTGTGAAAGATCTTGAGACGAATGAATCCGTAAATTACTCGGCTTTTAACCGAGGCGTTAGTTCGGTGTTGAAGGTATGTTAATGCCCAAAGCCACGGCGATGCAGTTATTTAAAGGAAACTCGAAAATTCCAAAAGTCTAGTACATAGAGAATACCGACAGCCATTCGAGACTATCCCCCTCGCTACGTGAGCTATTAATCTTTTCCCTTCTTTTTTTTCTCCTTTCTTTTCTATCCTCTCATTTTTAGGGTAAATAGATGAACACTCTGTCTCCCTGCAGCAGCTCCGATCTCTTATAGTCTAATGGACCCGTTGTATCAACTCTACCGCTTCAAACACGGAAGAAAAAAACTTTTATTACGTCACACTTGCACGTCTATATGCCATATGTGTTGTTCTACTGTTATATAAATACGCGACACACAGACACACACATAACGAAACATGATGACGAAACTTCGCGTGGGTGTCGGGAAAAGGCGTGCGCTACAGGTGTGACGTAAGAACAGGAAGACGATTTTTACCAGCCAGAAGAAAAGTAGAAGGAAGGAAAAAAAAAGAATAAAAACAAGGATACATGCTTCAATTTGATTAGAATTTCAACCACTGAATCCTCTCACACATAAAAAATAGATTCATTGAATTATAGATTGAGAAGATGACCTGAGGAGTATCAATTCGTCCAATGAAACCCATCATTGCAGATCACAGGTCATTTTCCCTGATTTAGAAAAGAATAACCTTAGCTAAAATCCTTATAATGTCAGAAACCAGGTCCTTTACCTGATCTTATTTCATTTCAGTGTAGAATTTATGGTTCAAATTCCAATTGACTTTCTTCTGAAACACTCTGTACCCGTTCCTTTGAATAGCAAGAGTTTATCCCGCATGGGTTGTTTATTCTTGACGATAAATTAAAGGTGGCCCGGGGGCTTCATTCAATTGAATTACATAGTTCTGCGGGCTGCAGAGTAGCTCCGTCGGGATAACTGATAACAAGAATAAAAAGAAACGTTTAAATTTAAGAGACTGTTAATAGCCGGACTGTCTTTGGGTGGCCGACTTCAATGCTCTGAGCATAGAACCGGATAAGTGGAGGCTACATTAACGAGCGAAGGTATTACGTCCGTATTTCATACGGTTCGCTCGTAACAAGATGAGTAATAAAATTAAGAAATAAAAAAAGTATCATTATTTACTTTCTTCTGAGGACTGAAAATTCTGCGATCCTATTACGAACCGAATCGATGGGCTCAGTCATCGTCCTCACTACGCGAATGTCAGAATTTGACCCAATTTTATACCCGACCCAGCACTCACAAACGATATTTGCCTCCTTCAAAGGTCTTCGTTTCGATTGGTGCGAAATTCATTTTAATTACACAGAGAACAAGCGGGTTTGGGCTGACTATGAGCCAGCCTTCGAACTTCCCGTTATTTATTTTATTCTCAGCTATTTTGAAATTTGTAAATCTGACCTCAGATTCTTGATCAGCGGTTCAAAAAACCTTCGAGTACAAATTTCCGTAAGATTTCGAATGTTTTTAGTATTTTTCCCAGCAAATCGGACTCGCCATTTTGAATTTCGCTAATCTGACTTCAGATTCGTGATCAGTGACCCAAAAAACCTACGAGTACCAAGTTTCATCCAAATCCAAATGTTTTTAGTTTTTTTGCAGCACATCGAATACGCCAAACGAAAATTTTGCAAAACTGACTTCAGATTCGTGATCAGCGATCAAAAAAACCATATGGTACCAAATTTCACTGAAATCCGTTGATTTGTTCTCAAGATATCGTCATTTTTGTTGCGTTTTTTAGAATTTTGTTATTTGAATACTTCAAAAAGTACTAATCCGATCAAAGCCAAAATCTAATCAGTTCTAAGTTGAGAAAAGCCCCGTCGATTGAGCCCAAGTTGATCGAAATCCGACCACGCGTTCTCGAGATATCGCGCGGACAAAAATGTGGTCACGCACACACACATACACACCCAGACGTCAAACTGAAAATAGTCGGAGGTGATTCTTTGGACCTCGAAATGTGGAGATTTAGTAAAAACTCGACTTTTCATTTTCGGGGTGATCACAATAACTTCCTTTTTTCTCTGAAAACAGAGAAACGGGAAGTTAAAAAATGTCATTGCATATTTTACACAGTTTTTTTAACTTCCCGTTTCTCTGTTTTCAGAGAAAAAAGGAAGTTATTGTGATCAGCCCGAAAATGAAAATTTGAGTTTTCACTAAATCTTCACGTTTCGAGGTCCAAAGAATCACCTCCGACTATTTTCAGTTTGACGTCTGTGTGTGCGTGACCACATTTTTGTCCGCGCGATATCTCGAGAACGCGTGGTCGGATTTCGATCAACTTGGGCTCAACCGACGGGGCTTTTCTTAGCTTAGAACTGATTAGATTTTGGCTTCGATCGGATTAGTACTTTTTGAACTATCCGAATAACAAAATTCTAAAAAACACAACAAAACTGACGATATCTTGAGAACGAATCAACGGATTTCAATGAAATTTGGTACCATATAGTTTTTTTGATCGCTGTTCACGAATCTGAAGTCAGTTTTGCAAAATTTTCATTTGGCGTATTCGATATGCTGCAAAAAAACTAAAAACATTTGGATTGGGATGAAACTTGGTGATCGTAGGTTTTTTGGGTCACTGATCACGAATCTGAAGTCAGATTAGCAAAATTCAAAATGGCGAGTCCGATTTGCTGTGAAAAATACTAAAAACATTCGAAATCTTACGGAAATTTGTACTCGAAGGTTTTTTGAACCGCCGATCGAGAATCTGAGGTCAGATTTAGAAATTTCAAAATAGCTGAGAACAAATTAAATGACGGGAAGTTCGAAGGCTGGCTCATAGTCAGCCCAAACCCGCTTGTTTAACTTCTGTTTTTCTAACTTTTGTTACTAAATTAATTGAGCCGAACAAACAGCCGAGTGAGTCTGTCGTTCGGCATCGTCTAATTCGACTGGGTCTAGAATTCCGGTAATAAGACCGGAAGTGGGGTCGCGAGGTGATCGTGAGTGTCAGCTGTCGTTTCGGCACGGTGCATACAAAGCCCGGTATTCTGTTTCTCTAGTTAGTTCTAGAACTTTTGGGTAGTTTCCTCCCTCCTGTTCCTCGTTGACACGATGAGACTACCCACCGTATGAGCAGCAAAATAAGAGAAAAAAGAGAACCGACGTGATCCCTCTCTGCAATGTGTGGCTATCGGGTTTCTCAAGACCACCAATTATTTCCGGCTATAGCACATACTCACAAATTAACGCTCCATTAGCCGGTTAATTGCGACGCTCCTGGCTGTTTCTACAGGAATTATACCTCGTATAGAATTTCACGCTGCATCTCTCTCTCTCTCTCTGATGAACAATTTGAAAGATGATGTGAGAGAAAAACAAAATTTCGTTGTACCATGAGCTTTGATAGATGATTAGAAAAAGTTAATCATAGAGACGACACTCTTCAGTTTCGGTATCGAAAAACGGTGCAAAAATCAAAGAAATAAGGCAATGGATGGAATTGGCCCGTCTGCGCCGTGCCATGGGCCGATTGACCAAGAAAGAGAGGAAAAATGGTGGAACTAACAATGAAGGGAGTGCGAGGGCCCTCTCGAGACAACTGGTAGAGTGGCGCGGCATGTGGCCCACTCAGACTCACTTTTGTCAAGTTTTTGTGCCTCGACTGAGTGCAATTGTTGACGATAATGGCTCAATTTCTCAACACCGCTTTGTGTATACTTTTCTGTGCAAATGAAAGATGTGTAAATAAAAAATTTAAGTAACAAGCGGTTTTGGGATGACCATGAGCCAGCCTCTGAACTTCTCGTTATTCATTTTGTTTCCAGATATTTGGAATTTTGCGAATCTGACCTCAGATTCGTGATCAGTGACCCAAAATACGTTCTAGTAACAATTTTCATCAAAGTCGACACGTTTTTAGGTTTTTTTCTGAAGCATATCAAAGTTGTCAAATAAAAATTTAGCAAAACTGACTTGAGATTCGTGATAACCGACCCAAAAAACGATGTACCAAATTTCATTCGAATCAAAGCTAAAATCTAATCAGTTCCAAGGTGGACAATTTTCTTCGTTTTGTAAAGAGGGGTGAAATTGAATTTTCCGATTTTCGTTTCTGTTCCTACATTAGCGTGCTTTGGGTATTTGCGTGAACATACCTGCGGCAGGGTCGTCAATCAATTAGCGAAATGGGAATTAATCACACATCAACGGAATTGAAAAGTTTCCTGAAATTCATCGCGCGTCATGGCCATTAGGAATCTGTCTGAGTATCCGCGGAGCCTGCGAGGGTTTGGGGTTGGGGGGTTAGACATCTCTATTCAACCTGAAAATCGCGTTATTCTAATTAGCACACCTCCGGTGGCTCGACCCGAATTTTTCGACCCCATTATTTTACGCAAGCGAGATAATTTTTGAATTTTTGCCAATTTTTCCTAACTCAAACAACGAGAAATTTTATCTTCATTTTTCTTGTAACTCCATTTTACAGAAATTTAATGACCAAATGTTTATTAATTATTGGAACTATTGTTGGAACTATTATTGGCTTCTACATTTTCAAAAATTGTAGAACTTGTAGGTAAAAAATAGAAAAATTCTAGTATAAGAGCCAAAATTCCCTGACAATTCTCGGTTTTCAAGATTCCCCTCAATTTCGGCAATATATCAATTAGTCTTCTAATTCTAATCATCATTGAATCGTTTTCTTTTTTTCTCAAACGAAAGGAAATCCTCACACTCGTGGATGGAATAATCAGCGATTTTTTAAGACAGCGAAGGAGGATCCAAGAACCCCTTAATGCAAACTGATCCTTACCCCACCCCATTTCGTCGGTGGCTCGCATATTTCTGTGCGATTTCAAGAGGCTGTCAGTCTAAAAAATCTGGGTAAAAATCTGGCCAGACAAATATAGAAACCTTGAAGAAATGCGAGTCCGGGAATGCGAGTATCCGGGGCAATACCTAACCCAACCCAACCCAATCCAATCCAATCCGAAAATAACCTCTGAAAACAAAGCAAAGGCTGACGTAGAGGTAAGGGTGAAAAAAAAAAAAAAGAAATTCCCGAACATATCCTCCGCGGATGGGAACGACGACTCGTCGTTTGTAGGGTCGGGGGGCCAGGGGCAGCTACAGTCAACACGCAACATCCCTCGTTACACGGGCCACTGGAACGCGGTCATTACCGATATTGTGTGCGAGAGGGGACCCCTCGGACAATGACATCACATCGGGGCTCTAGGTTCAATCGGACAATCGCCGAAGGGAGGAGAAGAGAAGAGGAGCCCGTCTACCTTTGCCCTTTGGCCCCGGTCTCCCGGTCCCCGGGGGGTTCCGGGCTTCCGGGCAGAGCTGCCATCGCGCTTTTACCTCAATTCGACTCCCCCTCATGATACGCCGTGCCATATGCAGATAAACGCCATTGTACCGTACGTACCTGGGTACGCCGCGGCCGCGGCCGTTATAATGCATGATCGGACGGTATATGGTTTATGGACGGTTAGATTGGCCCGTTTGTTTACGGCAATGTCGTTCGCGTTTATCGTCGTAATTCGGTAGAACGCATTGCGTGTGCGGACGTGTGGGTCTCCCGCGATAGAAATTGGGAAAATGGCTGATCGATATCATTAACTTCCCGTTTCTCTGTTTTCAGAGAAAAAAGGAAGTTATTGTGATCACCCCGAAAATGAAAAGTTGGGTTTTCACTAAATCTTCACGTTTCGAGGTCCAAAGAATCACCTCCGACTATTTTCAGTTTGACGTATGGGTGTGTGTGTGTGTGTATGTGCGTGACCACATTTTTGTCCGAGCGATATCTCGAGAACGCGTGGTCGGATTTCGATCAACTTGGGCTCAATCGACGGGGCTTTTCTTAACTGAGAACTGATTAGATTTTGGCTTCGATTGGATTAGTACTTTTTGAACTATTCAAATAACAAAATTCTAAAAAATGCAACAAAAATGACGATATCTTGAGAACGAATCAACGGATTTCAATGAAATTTGCTACCATATGGTTTTTTTGATCGCTGATCACGAATCTGAAGTCAGTTTTGCAAAATTTTCATTTGGCGTATTCGATATGCTGCAAAAAAACTAAAAACATTTGGATTTGGATGAAACTTGGTACTCGTAGGTTTTTTGGGTCACTGATCACGAATCTGAAGTCGGATTAGCGAAATTCAAGATGGCGAGTCCGATTTGCTGGGAAAAATACTAAAAACATTCGAAATCTTACGGAAATTTGTACTCGAAGCATTTTTGAACCGCCGATCGAGAATCTGAGGTCAGATTTACAAATTTCAAAATAGCTGAGAACAAAATAAATAACGGGAAGTTCGAAGGCTGGCTCACAGTCAGCCCAAATCCGCTTATTTTTTCCTGCCTATACTGACCTCGAATATCGGAGTTATTTACAAGCTTTATTACCGCTTGAGGGGATCAGTGCAGCTTGATTAACGAAATTCTACCCACAACATATGAAATCGAAAATTATAGATTCTAAATTCTGAACAGAATACAAAGAAAATGTTGTCCAAGTTATCAAAGAATTTTTTTCTTTCTCAGTTTCCCTCGTTCACACAATGAAGAATTTGCTCTCCGATGAAAATGAGACGTTGAGTGATTTTTGAGAAACAAAAAAGGTCAATTTTTCGATTTTTAATGAACTTTGATTAACTGATTTTTGGAGCATAGTATGCATAGAATTTTTTTAATTTTAAAGAGCTGCACCGGTCTTCTTAATCAATCAACGATAACCTGCATAGATTCCTCGAAAGTACAGATAAAATAATATCTAATCGCTGAAGAGACTGTTAGAGTATTCTGTAATTTTGACTGTGAAATAGAGCCTATTTCTCTACCGTCGACTGAAATAACGGAACTGTAACATCTGCGTACGTCTGTGACATTTTTGCCTTTGAGAGAATCCTAATTTCGTACAACGAACGTGTGTGTTGGGGAAGTGGAAGAGCTAAGAGGGAACGGGAGATAACCGTTTCGTTAGACGATAAAGAAACCAATTTGTCACGTTCAACACTAGGTACACATAATTAGTCTCGACTATTTTCGACATATTCTCTATACACGTATGAGTAGAGAAAATAAAAGGAGGAATTTTCTCCATACACGTTTTTCGTCTTTCTTATCTTCTAATTACTTGTGGAAAAATATTTCTCGAGCTGATAAAAATATCAGAAAATATTTTCAGAGATACTCGGAATTTTAGTTTTTTCTTGTCAGAAAATGGAGAACTAGACTTTCGTTTGGAGTCACTGAATCGGTAATCGGAAAAAATCAAAGTAATCTTTCATTGGACCGTTCGGTTCGGTTCACCCTATAGAAATAAATCATATTTTACGACACAGAGTTAAATAAAAACCAACGAATCTTGCGAGAGGTTTTCCATGCCAATTTGGAAAATGGTTTACAGCTGACAATAAATTATTGTATACGGTACATGGGGCTCGGTAACCGTGGGTCGTTTGTTAACCTACCTGCTGCTGCCTACATATTGGTTATGGTCGATGGTAAATCGATTGTCAGTGCAAAAGAGAGAGAGAGAGTATAGGCATAACAGTATACGTTAAATAATGATTGTAACGAGTGACAGTTTTCCGGATGTTTTGAGGATTTTTGGAACGTCGTTTACTCAAGCAATACGATTTTTGAATACAAATTCTTCATAAATGGAACAACAAAATTTTTCATTATTTGTTAAGGATCGTTGAATTTTGAAAATTCGTCATTTTTTATTCAAGATGGAATATTTTGTGGCTCCAATTTCAAAATTCAAGCGTAAAGCAGCCTTGATTTAATTGAAATGGGAAAATTTTCGGATTTGATCAAATTTTCAAACATTTCAATCAAAGAAACTGAGATAACTTCAGGATTACCGCGAGATTTTTGACATTTTCCTACGGGTTAGGTATAAAATTGAAAAAATTCAGGATATGTGAGACCGAATTCTATAAAATTTCCCGACTTTTCCAGACCAATGAAAATTCCCTGACAGCTATATGAGACACCCTGCAGTTGTACTATTCTTCTTTATATTACGGAATAATATTATACCAAGATTCAGAAAATCTCCAGCTGCTTTTTCGAATCATCCGTTTCATTTTACTATCTCGATTCCCCGTGTTCCAAAGCTTTTTTTATTTCCACAGAATATTTTCGATGGGTCATATACATATATATATTCAACAAAGACGAAATGAATTCCTGTGGCCTCACCCGACCCGGTCAGGGACCACTACGCCCACTTTATTGTGTCCACCAGGTGAATTCTACGCTTCTCTGTACTAAATCTTTTTTTTTTTTTTGGATCTATATATGTAGTATAAAAGGTCGGTGGTTCCATTTTTTTCCCACACAGACTATAAATAAAATCTATTTTTGATTTACACATTTATATACACGTCGATGTTCGTTTGTCCGTCGTTATTAACGCGATTTCCTATGGATTTTGAAAGAAAAAAAAAAGGGCATGATTTCTCTTCGATGTTGTAGCCCTAAATTATCGCTCCACCCAACAGAGAAAACTATTCACGGTCGATCTTTGTACAATCAGGAGAATACGATGAATCATTTCAACAGTATAAAAGTATATAAAGGAAGAAAAGAAGGACTGACCCGGCTTGGCCGAAGGCCCAGTGCTTTTAGGCCACGGTATTCATCCGATATCGAACCAGTCATCCCACTCGAGGATATGGAATGGGTTTAATGTATCACAGATCATAGGAAGAAGTGTGTTTTGATTTTCGAAAAACCGTTCGGACATACTTGCTCAATGAACAATAAAATCCCAACATTTCCAGCGCTTCGTAGAGCAGATTTCCTTTGTGAGATTCATCCCTCGAATGAAAGATTCTTTTTTACGGCACAGGCATTAAAAAGTCACTTTTTGACGCCTGTTTTCGTTCCGGCAAATGGCACTTTATACCGCTCAGTTCAAAGTTGCGCTATAAAGTCTTTATTCCGCAACTTTGATGCGCAGTTCGAAGTGCGCATGTCAAAGTTGCGGAATAAAGTCTTTATACCGCCGGTTACCCCATCTCTATACGCAGTTCGTGCGGAACTCAACTGGCGTCAAAGTAACTATTAATGCCTTTTCCGTAAAAAATACTGTATGGGGCGCGCGCAGAAGGTAACTGTTCGGCAAGGTTATGTTTTTAGTACTCGCCGTTGCTTTACATAACATAACATAACATAACCTTGCCGAATAAACAGTTACTTTCGGCGCATGCCACATAAATATCTATTTTTAACTTCCCGTTTCTCTGTTTTCAGAGAAAAAAGGAAGTTATTGTGATCACCCCGAAAATGAAAATTTGAGTTTTCACTAAATCTTCACGTTTCGAGGTCCAAAGAATCACCTCCGACTATTTTCAGTTTGCCGTCTGGGTGTGTGTGTGTGAGCGTGATCACATTTTTGTCCGCGCGATATCACGAAAACGCGTGGTCGGATTTCGATCAACTTGGGCTCAATCGACGGGGCTTTTCTTAACTTAGAACTGATCAGATTTTGGCTTCGATCGGATTAGTACTTTTTTAACTATTCAAATAACAAAATTTAAAAAAAGACAACAAAAATGACGATATCTTGAGAACGAATCAACGGATTTCAATGAAATTTGGTACCATATGGTTTTTTCTCGATCGTTGATCACGAATCTGAAGTCAGTTTTGCAAAATTTTCATTTAGCGTATTCGATATGCTGCAAAAAACTAAAAACATTTGGATTTGGATGAAACTTGGTACTCGTAGGTTTTTTGGGTCACTGATCACGAATCTGAAATCAGATTAGCGAAATTCAAAATGGCGAGTCCGATTGGCTGGGAAAAATACTAAAAACATTCGAAATCTTACGGAAATTTGTACTCGAAGGTTTTTTTTGAACCGCTGATCGAGAATCTGAGGTCAGATTTACAAATTTCAAAATAGCTGAGAACAAAATAAATAACGGGAAGTTCGAAGGCTGGCTCATAGTCAGCCCAAACCCGCTTGTTTTTTTTTTTTTTTTCAATTAATCATCTGTGCAGTGGGTCAAATATTTGTGACTAGTAGAGACTGTAGGATCTGACGTCTACGTCTGGCTGTAATTATTCTCGGAGAAGTAATCAGCGGTGGAATTTTGGCAACCGAGATACGACATACCGGAGTTATGTAATAGCTCACAGTTCATGGCCCGAAGGGGGTTAGAGACCTGACAAGTATTAAACCAGGACACAGAAGACCGCTTATTAGTCGGGTCTCCTCCATTCCCGCGTGTCTCCACACGTGTGGGGAGTATAGTACACGTGGAGACATGCATAAACCAGGAAGGAGACGGATGCACACTGGTCCCGGCATTTGGGGTACGAGAAGATCAATGGAATGTCGTAATTTCCGCGATTCATTCCTTTTTTTTTTTGTTTTTTTTTCCAAAAATACAGAGAATTATTGAATTTTGCTAATATGATCTCAGATTCTTGATTATCCAGCGGCGAAAAAAACTTTCGAGTACCAATTTTCATCAAAATCGAAAAATTTTTAGTTTTTTTTCTTTTTGAAGCTATAACTCGAAAGCGTAAAATTAAAATTTTGCAAACTTGATATCGTATTCGTGATCAAAGACCCCCCAAAAAACCATGTGGTACCAGATTTCATTCAAATTCGTTGATCCATTCTCAAGATAACGTCATTTTTATTCTATTTTGGGGAATTTTTATCTAGAATTTAAGAAATTTGGTTAAAAACCCAGAGGTCAAGCTCAAAACGGTCGATGATTCTGTGGACCTGAAAACGTGGAGATCCAGTGAAAACTCGACTTTTCTTTTCCAGGGTGATGACGATAATTACCATTTTTCAAAAATACAAAGAAATAAAAAACTCCTTCAAAAAGGGGTCACGTCGTGCCGCGTTATGTATCGTCGCGTAAAACACCTACGATCAGCTTGTGGTACAAAGTTGAGTAGGTGAAACTATAATATGTAACGGGGTAACGTCAGGTAGAGCTTGAGTTCACGATATATAAATATAAATCCGGAGTTGTAAAACGGTCTCATGTGGTAGTTAAGCGAAGAGTTGGCTACGGTACTCCACACATCCTCTCATCGCGATTCAAACTTTGATATGATATACGTATATACATAATTAATATCAGAATTTCGTTACGTAATATCGGAATTTAATCGGTGCGGGTCGAGTATGTACCGTTCAACAGGTCAAACCGTGTTCGGAACATGTTCGTACAGAAAGTTGATCCGTTCAAACGTCTGATTTTAATCAGAGAAAATCGTTGGTTAATTGAACTGTCTGTTCGTTCCGGCAATTTCAATGAAATTCGGATTTCCGTTACAGTTTTGGATAGCGAATGAACGCGTATCGGTAGGCGAACAATGTAATTACCAAATCTGTCGGTATCATACATGTTCCTGAATCGTTGTGTAACTTTCAATTTTCCTACCACACATGCATTAAAAACTCGTCTTTTTTGCCCTCCTTAACGGGATGGAAGTCACAGTTTTCTGACCTGGGAAACAAACTTGCCAGTGGGAAAAAAAAAGTCTCGTAACCATAGTAACGGTGAAATAGCGGAGGACGTCGTTCTCGTGGTTTCTGACCTCACTTCAACTCGTTTTTAATGCATATGTGCCATTTTTCAAAACTCGTCTTCGCTCTCGAATCGCAACTCGTTCTGCAAAATCGCCTGCTTCCTTCCCTCGGTGCATAATATACTAATTTTTCCACTATCCGTATTTTTCTATCAATTTTTTCCGTTCTATTTGTTGACTAGGTTCACGACAGCGAACATGAACAATGACGCATGTGTACGTTTGCAGTAATTCATCTCTGCCCCCGGTGACTGGTAATCGAATGTCCCTCCACCACAGCATGGCCTGGCTGTGCTGGGGCTACCGTTTGAACGAGGCGTATCACCTGGTCTATAATTCATGGAAACGAACCGAACGGAAACCGGGCATAGCTGCATAGCAGAGCCAGAGCTGGAGCTCGAAAATTTCATGTAAATAGGATAAAATATCGTCAACGTTAACGCGATAATCGTCAGAATATATAACAGAGTCATTTTAATGGGATCTGTCCCCTTTTTGGGCCCAAATTCAACGATATTTTAGAACGATTTGTAATCAGACAGGAATTTTGGTAGTTTAACCTGTAATTCGAAAAAAACTCCGCTTTGGAACGACTTGTCCGAATTTTGTTGAAATTTCCCGTGTATACTCCTAACTCAAGTGCGGTTCAGGTGGGAACTAGGATCTTTTTCATGGTGGCCACTTTTTTCGGGAAAAAAATTCCCTGACTTTCCCTGACTGGTTGATCAATTTTCCCTGACCGAAATTCTAATATTGTGTTAACTAGTGCTACAAGATAATACCCCTAATTGCTTGATTTCATTTCGATGCAAATTGATTAGGAAATCCAACAATGTTCGGAAAAATTATATGAAATTTTTTTAATTTTCTCGCCAAATCATTTACGACACGTTAGCAATTTCTTCTACTTTTTCCCTGACCAAGTTTGAAATTCCCTGACATTTCCCTGATTCCCTGACCAATTTTTGTTTTCCCCGACATTTCCCGGTTTTCCCGGTTTTCCCTGACCGTGGTCACCATGTACTTTATTGATTTTTAAATATGCTCATTTTTTATTGTAACTTACAAATTCCAGTAGAGAACTAAAAAATCCTCCTTCTCACTTGAAATATCGAACGATTAGAGTTTCTTCAAAACTTATCGTTTGTCATTCTGCCTACACGGAAATTTGTCAAGATTTTGAATAGAGAGAGCAACAAAAAAAAATCAACTCTGAAAATAACAGGAAAAAAAACCTCTTCAGAGCCTCTCTCATACCTTCGTAAAATAATAACGACCAACGTGACATTCTATGTACAGGGTGACGTATATATATAGACGGAAATCGATAGAATCTATTGACACAGTAAGAAGCCGAGGCGAGGGGTGCGTGCTTTGAGTGTATGAATAATACGCACTACGTGTGTGTGTGCTCAGGTTCTTGAGACTACGTAACAATTTTTTTTCTTTTTTCTTCTACCGAACCACTTGGTACACGTATGTGAAATACGTATACATATAAGGATATTTCCTCGCTTGCGTAAGACGGTTTGGTACTTGGCCAGGATCAATAGTAGCTCTGTCTCTCCCAGTAGTCACTGTATTTTTTTTTTCTTTCTTTCTTCTTCTTTTTCATCTCTTCGTTCAATTCTCAACGGATTTGCGAAGAAGAGAAGGATTTACCTCGAATCGTGCCAATTGGGAGCAATTTACTTGAGGGTTTCATACAAGGTATTATTAACCGATTTATTTTTATAAGTGTATTTGTTAGATTCATCATTTTTCCCATTTTCTCAACAATTTTCTCACATCTCTCTCTCTCTCTCTCTTTCTATCCTATATTATAACCAATAATATTGTTACAAGACTCTGTACCTGAAATAGGATCAAAACTACAAAATCCATAACCGATAATAGATAGAAAGTAATTCTGCTCAGAATTGACTTATTTCTCGTTAACGTTAAACAAGACGTTAAAATCGATGATAATTAGACAAATTAAGAACTCAAGTGAATCAAAATTAACATCAATCAGTCTGATTCGAGAAGACGTTGAGTTGATTATAATTTGTAAAATTGTTTAAAATTGATAAAACTGATTCAAGTTTCGACAAATATCGGACCAAACTTTGAATGTCTTCCATTTGAGTATGAAGAAAAAAAAAAAAAAAAACCAGAGTTTGAACGAACGTTTCAAAAGCCTGAATTAATTAATCCGTTATGTTCCGGTACGAACCGGAAACTCGGGGCTATTAGTCAGGTGGGTAGAGCAGAGGTACCTTTTACCGCTAGATTAACGAGCAAAAGAGCCCTAAATATAAATTTCCTCTCTTTCGGAAGTACGTGATTTCATTCCACCTGGGTAAACGGCATGACGATGACCCTGACCTCGCTTTATCCTACCTCGCCCTCTCAATTTTTCAACATCCTCGAAATCGAGGCTGAGGTAAACGCAGCTCGTCGAGGGTATTAATAATGAAACAAAAAGTTTTACATATTTTTTTCCTCAATTTATCGACGCCATTTTTTCAGAATATTCATAACTATTATTCGCAGAAATGATTACTAGGCATTCTGGAAATCCTTCTCGCTTCCTTCGTTAATTTCTTTACTCGTCCTTCCGCTACCCCGCTGCAGTCGGCTAGATTCTGGTCTGTCGTGATTAAAGGCCATCAATAATTCATGTAATTATTGTTTCGATCGGGAATGAGAAATTCTAAAGTCTTGATTGAATATTTGCCAAACTGCAGATGAGTGAAACGGTTCAAAAAAGATCATTTTCTCTTTTGATATTGAAAATCTAGCAAATTTTTGCTACTCTTACTCTCAGCAAATGAGGTTTTGAAATACCGAAGAATAGTTGAGTAGGGTAAAATATATTTACGTTATCAACGTTCCTCTGAACCAAACAACAAATTTAAAATTCAATGTCTTTCGTTCTCTCTGATTGTAGAATAACACAATTTTCATATTCAAATCCGTTTATCACAAAAAAAAGAGTGAGTGAGAGAGAGGAATAAGATCACTGTCGTAACTGAGCCCGTCGAGATATCTTATCCCAGAGTAAATATCATCGGTACACTAGGCACTGCATGTGCACGCTTCTATTATACAATCAAATGGTATACGTAATTAAATCGCGCACGTGCATCTGAGCAAGGATCGTTTGCACGTGGAACTAACCCGCAACCTCGTTCCATCGTCATAGTTGAAAT
Organism: Euura lappo; assembly: GCA_018257835.1. Lineage (NCBI taxonomy): Eukaryota > Metazoa > Arthropoda > Insecta > Hymenoptera > Tenthredinidae > Euura > Euura lappo. Next base: position 298,940 of record JAEUYN010000407.1, on the reverse strand, counting down.
ACCAAGATGTTGAAAAACAGACGAGCAGCTCATTTCCAGAATAACAGAATTCAAAATTCTAATTCCTTTGTAGTCCAAGATGAACGATAGAAAAAATAATTAAATGAAAAAGAGAGCAGATATCGAAGAAACACTTTAACTCTGGACCCAGAAAAAACTATTTCTATCGACTCTGATCTCTTACTCGTTACTAAAAAATTGAATTGTTCTAGTTTTAGTGAAATTTTTCATAGAAATAATTATAGATAAATTATATATTTCGACGTTAATAGATTTTTCTCACACCCGGTCGCTAGATTTTCTCACACCATGTACTATTTTTAGCGGGTTCAGATTTGAATACATTCTTTTTCAGGACTGGTAGCGATAGAGGGGCCTGAAATAAGTGAGAGAAGTGAGTTTTTTACTCCAAAAAGTGACTGGAAAATAGTACATTGTGTATTAAGGGCGCAAAACACTATTTTTCGAGTGTGAAATTTGCAGTACGAGCCGAAGGCGAGTGTACTGCAATCACACTCGCCAAAATAGCCTTGCGCCCGTGTTGCACACGATTTTTTTCTCAACACCTGGTCTGCAAAAATGCCTCTTTTCAGACCGAGTGAGCGGGCGCAAAACGGAACTTTGCGCCCGAGGGCAGGAAAAGAGTCGTTTGCGCCCGCTTTAGGCGGGCGCAAAGCACATTTCCGCCCGAGGGCCGAAAAGATCTGTTTTGCGCCCGCTCAAGAGGTATGAAAAGTGGCATTTTGCGACCGGGTGTGAGAAAAATCAATTACAACTCAGTATACAGAACCGAGATTTGAGGGAAAAAGGAAAGATATTTTGGCAGTGCGAAACTAAATTGCGACCATAAAAGTGACTCGAGTGATGAAATCTTGAAAAAAGTGACTAATACTCACAATCAGACAAGTAACTCGCTATTTTATGGGTAAACGAATGACTTTGAAGCGAAATAACGTAGTGCAATTTCAATTGCAGAACTGTGCAGTTCGGTGGAGAGATCGTATTGTATACGTTGCGAAGGGGGTTACACTGTACAGCGAACAGTCGACGGCAAACCGAACCAAGCACACATCGAAGTCTATCGCAGATATCAGATAGTATTCTGACTCAGGTTCTCGGCGAGAGATAGGATCCCCATTAAATGCGCCGTATACGGCAATACATATAATCCATACTTACCTCTGCGTCTCACAATCAGCTGGCTGCTGCTGCTCTCTTCCCGGACCCGGGGATCCTACGGGACTCTGTATCGTAGATATGGACCATCGAGTGGATTTCGACCCCCCAATAAACTCGGCTCAACGACGATAAATAAAAATCCAGATCTTCCATTCTCTCTTTCCCTCGGCAAACAAGATTTTTCGAAAAGCAGTACCTTTTTTTTTAAATTATAGGAATTCGATCATAGTCGAAGTCGAATTTTCCAATCAATCGAAAGTTTTCTCACTCTGATGGAAAATAATTAACAAGGAAAAAAGCTGAACCATATATTAGTCTGAAATCTATATCTATTGAGGAACAAGTGGCATCAGCGCCCAACCCAAACCCCTTGACCCAGAAACTTGAAATTTGGGCAACATGTTCCCTTCCCTTCGTAAACACCCAATAAGAAGCGATTTTTCGAAATTCGCCCCACGAGGAGAATAAAAGGGGTAAAACATGTTTTCGCGGATTCATGGATATCTCCTCGGCCGGATGACATATTGACTTCGTTTTGGCTTCAAATTATTGCTAATTCAAATACCTAGAAAGTAGTTTGAGCGTTTTTTGAAATTCGACTCCTAAGGGAATGAATAGGTGTGAAACCAATTTTTGAGGCGCAAAGCGCCGGCCGGGGTGCGCGCGCGAAGCGCGCTGGTACGGGGCCCCTAGTCTTGTATCTATAAAGGAACAAGGGGCATCAGCGCCCAGCCCAAACCCCTTGACCTAGAAACTTGAAATTTGGGCAACATGTTCCCTTCCCTTCGTAAACACCCAATGAGAAGCGATTTTTCGAAATTCGCCCCACGAGGAGAATAAAAGGGGTAAAACATGTTTTCGCGGATTCATGGATATCTCCTCGGCCGGATGACATATTGACTTCGTTTTGGCTGCAAATTATTGCTCATTCAAATACCTAGAAAGTAGTTTGAGCGTTTTTTGAAATTCGAATCTCAGAAACTAGGGTCGCGGTCGGGTCAGAAACTAGTGTACAGCGACTATCGAGTGTCAGAAGCTGGCTTTACTTGGCTCGAATAGAAGATCATTATCAAATTATTCACTGAATCATAGATCGAATATTAGACTTGTAGACCCCGAAGAATGTCAGTATATGTATATCAATGAAACTATTCTCGGTTCTGTGAACGGTTATTGTCATTGTCTCCCGATGATTATGAAGTTGGCGCATAGTTCCGAGTGTTATACGTATATCGGCGCGGTACCAAGAGCTTTGAAATCGCTCTTACTAATGGTAACTGGTAAGAGGTAAGGGGTTGTAGAGCCAGGGTTGGGTAGCTGGCAACTAACCCACGTCAGAGACTGTGAACTTAGTTAGCCCACGATCCGAACCATGACGCGATACAAATTGCACTTTGTTAGTGATAAACGGCACCGACGCGACGCTACCGGTCTCTTACCAATTTCACTCTGACGACGTACCATTCAACGAATTAAAATTCGACCGTTGCGTAGACTAACCATCATTCTCACACTTCAGTGTCACCGACTGAAAGTCACAAATCCATGACGCCTATATCTTATCATTTTGAGGAGGAAATTACTCAAGAATCTCTCTTTTTTTTCAAATTAATTTTGTTATCATTATTTCAGTTATTTCTCGTTATTTCAACGAGTCATTTCTAAAGGCTAAAAGAGATTTTTTTAAAGTCACTCCATTCATCGGAGTTACGCTGTTTTCACATTAAAAAAAAATTAAGAGAGTACCGTTTTTTTTTCATTTTATTTTCACAAAAATTCTACTTCAGTGTCGCGCCTCCTTGGGCCATAGGACTATGAATAAATCATCCAAGTCTGGTTAAAATTTGATTAAACCCTTGCCTCACTCACATCTTGATAAAGTTTTATCCGCTAAAGGTTTTTTTCGCGCCAAAGTCTTAGACCGAGGGAGACTGAGATTAGGGGTGAAAAAAGTGAAAATGCACGGAAAACGAGGGAGAAAACTGGAGAGACGAGACTAACAAAGTCTGGGACAAGTACGGTACACCGATCCATCATTATCAATTACTCATCACACCTATCGATCGTGTAATTCGTGGCATAGTTGCTACCTTGGGGATTTGGTCGAGTTTTTTGGGGTAAAAAGAAAATCAGAGAAAATTGTCAAGAAAATATATCATTTGGACTTTCATATCGCACAGATACGACGACGACACGTATACTGATAACAATTTTTACTCCACGTTTGTAACAAAGGCTCGTAACATTTGTCATAACTTTGAGAAAATTGCTCCACATATCTTTTGATACTGAAAAATTCGTTACAACGATACACCTACGTCGTCTGGTAATATATCAAACCCGGAACAGTGAATTTAGACTCGAGTCGTGATGAAAACCAGTTCCACCACGCGAAGCAACAAAAAAATCTCCATATTAATCGCTTCTCTGATGAATTTTGTAATCAATAAAATTCGGATCATGGGGAAGAAAAAGGTTTGATAGTTCATTTCCTCAAAAATCGCTGATTCAATGACCGACTTTTTCAGCGTCTGAGTTACAGTCATAGAACTACTCAATTATGACTCTAGAAAAATTCACGTCTTTTAACAGTGAAAATGAAAAAAAAAAAAATGAAAGCTTTTTTTCCTCTAGTTTCAATTTGTTGTACAAACTTTGGTTCTTTAGTCATTAATTAGAAACTAAACCTAGAAATTTGATCAAAAAATTGTCATTTTCACTAGAACAACAGCAATTCTGTTCATTTTTGTCCAATTTTTTTTTACTTCCGAAGGTGTGCATCAATTTTTTCGCAATTGATTTCGACCCCAAAAACAGTCCATATTTTTTTTTTTTTTTTTTGTAATTTCGACGACCTCAAGTTTGAGGCACCAAAAAGTGACTTTTTGATGTCTGTGACATCAAATTAAAAACAAAAAACAATTTTTATGATATTCTTATTTTTTTTTTTTTCGCAATTGATTTCGGCCCCAAAAACAGTAATTTTTTTTTTTTTTATGCCGTTCCGACGATTCGAGTTTAAGACGCCAAAAGTGTCTATTTTGATGCCTGTGCCAATGAAATATGGGATAAAAAAAATCATAAAAATTCTGATATTCTAATTTTTTTCTTCTCTTCTCTTCCAAATGACAATATCTATGTAGAGTCTCCTAATTGGCACGCAGAAATCAAGATATCGTATCGAATGAACGAGGTCTCTGTCTGGTCCAAGGTAATTGGTGAACCAATCAGAGAAATAATTCGCCCGTATAGCTGCAGTGTGCGAGCGCGTAGGTATCTAAAATCAGAATTCCAACGGGCAACAACGCTGCCTAGCCTCCTCATCGCTCTTCGCTCTTCGCTCTTCGCTCTTCGCTCTTCGCTCTTCGCTCTGAAACTGAAACCTCGTCTGTGCCGCTACCGACATACGGAGACTCGCACAAGTTATTCCAAACCCGGGGCCCCGGCCGGGCTGAAACCTTGGAAAGATCAGGAGGCGAGGTGAGGTATACAAGCCTGCGTTTCGCGCAGCTGGACCATGTCCCTAGAACCGTCGTCTTAAATACTTTATGAGATAAATCCTTCGTTCTACTAGCCCTGCTCACATTATACCCAACAGGGTGAATTCCTAACGACTCGTTGATCTAGTTGGCTAGAATCGTGAAAGAATTACCTTTCAGACGTTTCGGAACCGCAATTAAAGTGTCCGAATGCTAATTTTTCGATTTTATGAAGATTTTTTAAGGGAAGAAACATTCCCTTTGATCCGATTATTACTAAACCATCATCACGCGTATGCGAATGGTGTGAGCGAAACCGTCGTACATAAATCTGAAACTCGCCGACACAAGACGCATTTCCGGTGACGAGGAGGAGCTTCCCGTTCCCCTTCTTGTCTCATCTTTTTTTTTTTTTTTTCTTTTTTTTGTCTTCTTTATCTTATTTATTTCCCTCCTTCCGTTCCTCTGCCTACCGGGTTTCGCGGTGAGTCACAAGCTAACGTTGCGTGGATTATAGACTCGGTGTGATTTTTTTTTTGAAATTTTTTTCCCGCGGATATGAGGTAATAGCGATACCCACGGAGCCTGGAACCCCAAAAGCTCTGCGCTGATGATCGCGTTACTAATTTTTAACAACATGGAGCCAGTCGGCTCGCTCGCTCCGGTAGACTGTCTTCCACCTCCACCCCTGGGCTTGTGTTGTACAGCTGGCAGGTAATTTTAATTGGTAATATGACCTCGCAGACTTAGAAATTATACGGAGGAGGATCAGGATCGTCGGCTGACGCAAATAGGACTAATAGAGGAACATCGGTCAAGTCAAGAGAGGGAGGATCGGTACAGATTGTTTAAACAAATATTCATATTCAACACGCTCGAAAAATGTTGAAAAAAAATCAACTTACGAGTGAATTTAGCGGAGTATTGGGAGAAAGTCTAGAAAGACATGGTGGCCACTTTTTTTTCGGGAAAAAAATTCCCTGACTTTCCCTGACTGGTTGATCAATTTTCCCTGACCGAAATTCTAATATTGTGTTAACTAGTGCTACAAGATAATACCCCCAATTGCTTGATTTCATTTCGATGCAAATTGACTAGGAAATCCAACAATGCTCGGAAAAATTATATGAAATTTTTTTAATTTTCTCGCCAAATGATTTACGACACGTTAGCAATTTCTTCTACTTTTTCCCTGACCAAGTTTGAAATTTCCTGACATTTCCCTGATTCCCTGACCAATTTTTGTTTTCCCCGACATTTCCCGGTTTTCCCGGTTTTCCCTGACCGTGGCCACCATGAAAGAGAAGAAATAATGTTAAGATGGTTGAAAAATTGACCAAGAAATTGAAGAAATAAATATGTTTGAATCGGTAAAACAACGAGAAATTGAGGAAAAAAATTGTCAAAAAATTTATTACAAAAAAAAAAAAAAACGAAAAACGGATGATTCGTTTGAGAATTAAAAAAATTGACTCAATTAGGTGTCCAGTGACTTGTCATTTCAAAAGATTCACTGAGAATTCCAGGTTTTTCAGACCACAAAATTTGTCCAGGGTGTCTTATACTCAAGTTGGGATCTTTAATTACCTGAGAATTCCAGGACTTGAAGGGTTTTTTTTTTAAGGAGATAGGCGACGTTCTTATCATTTTTTTTGTCTATTCCCAGGTTATAAATGTAACTTTTTGGCTGGTCAATAATATTTTTCCGACAAACATCCAACGGGAGCTTCAAGATGAGCGAATATGCGACTGATAAGGACTATAGCCATCATACCTATGAACCGAATTCTAGTGATTTTTTGTGAATTTATCGATACCTCGATTCACGTCGTTCCGAAGTACTAAAAGAAAAAAATTTTCATACTTCTTCTTTGAATCCCCAAAGATTTTTAGATTTTCCATGTTTTTCCTGCAGTCATCGGACATCATGAATTAATAATGATTATTTCTTAATATTTTCGCGAGGATTTTGGTAAATTTTCCGAGCATCTTGAAATCGTTATTTCAAGCTGTACCTACTGGCGATTTAATTAAAATCGAGAGAGATACAAGAGAAAAGAAAAAAAAAGAATAGCTGATTATACCACGGTCTCGCGGTGTCCCTCGCGACCAAAAGAATATTCAACTGTATATATGTACCATAACCCTGGTAAAAACATCCCGATAAATCTCTGCTAACCTTGTCATAAAAAGTTGGCGAAAAAGTAAGGTACAAAAAGAATGAGGGTGAATTGAGCAAAAAAAAAAAAAGACGGAAGCTTACAACGCGGAGCGACACGACGGCTTCCTTCCCCTTCCCTCATAGTTCGACGGACGTTGGTACTCGTCGACAACTCGCCCTCCCGCAGTAGTAAAAGCTCTACGAGATTTTTTTTTGCTCTTATCTCCTACTCCTCCCCTTTTTCGATAACCCGCGTGTGTTTCGACATCGGAATTCGAACGATAGAATTCCAGGCTGACCAGAGTCCCCGCATAATCTGATTAAAAACCTGCACGATATTTCGGAAAGTTTGGAACAATTTCAATGAGTATTGTGCAATCGAGCTGAAACTAGCAGTCTGCATATCAATCAGCCACACGATTCAAGCTTCTCCTGAATATAGTTACTAAACACAGATTTCATTCTATAATTTTTATTGTATAAGCTTGAAAATCATTCAATTTTCATAATATTCCCAAAAAAAATGACCTCATTCTTTTGTTTCGGTTGATTTCAGCATTTTTGTTTAATTTATGTGACAGAAAATCCCGTCAAATTTTGTAGTAAATAAATGAATAAACTAAAACATTTTATCATTGACAGAAATTTTACTGTAAATAATAGTTGATGCCATATTTAACCCATATAACTGGAAATTATTCTGACCGAATGAGAGGCAAAAATTGTATCAATGGTTAATTTTCGTTTATCTAATCCTGCAGATATGGGAAACCGCGATGGGTAAAACTAAATCGATTAACAAACCCTCACCGGAATACGAAAATGACATGCAGTTTCCAGTATTCTGTACAGCACGCGATATGGACCACTCTCATTTCCCTCTATATTAGCTTCCGTAGCTGGTACCGGCGCAAATGTGTCTCGCGGATGTCGGGATATAACGAGCAGCGAGGAGAAAAGATCAGATCGAGAGAGGAAGATAGACAGGAGGATAGACACGTGATTCAAAGAATTTTCCATACTCCAAAAATCATTAATATCTCATCCAAAGTTAATTACACATCGAAAACTTGACTTTCTTAAAAACCACACACACACACGGTTGATTCGATTATGTCTCTCGACATCTTATTTTCTTCGGATAGCAATTCTTCATCATGCGAACGAGGGAAACTGGGAAAAAATAATCCTGTGACAAGTTATGGTCAGTTATCGAAACTTTTAGCGACAATCTAGTCACTCTTCTGCTGATAACTTGTTCCAAAAAATTTCATTTTCAATTTCCCTCGGTCACACGATGAAGGATTGCTCTCCAAAGAAAATGAAACGTCGAGTGACATAATCGGATCAACCGTGTGCCCAGAAACCTGACGACAAGTGATTTTTGAAAACAGTCCATTTTTCGATGTGTGATGAACTTTGGATAAGAATTTGTTGAATCATACTGTCCTGGTCTGGTCCCCTCAACCTAGTAGGTATCATAAAGACCAGAATAAATTGAATCGTATAAAATAATCATTTAATTTCATCTCAATAAAAAGAGAAGAAAGAAAAAACGATAGTCAACGCTCATCGCCTATTTCTGTACGACTCGTATCACACATGCGTTACGAGTTATGGTAATACCAAGAAAAAAAAAAAAAAAAGAACGGAATTAGGGCACATAGACCGACCAACGTTTCCGTGCAACGTTGAATAGACGAGGGACACGAGGCACGGGAACTGATAGCGTGCGAGGAATTTTTCCAACAGACGTTTAAGAGAAGCCGACGTCGTGGTGGTGCAGCCCGTAAGCCACAAGCCTTCTTATTGTATGACGTATGGAGTGTGTATTAACGAGGATGTTCGTGTGCGTCAGCACCCATTCGTCAACTTTGTCTACGCATCTCTAACCGCACGGCGACGCTTCGACCATTAAACCTTCACCCGTGCGATGGAGAGAATACAGACATGTGTCGGAAGCCCTTTTTTCAGACCATAATCTCCGCCCAGTTGATCATTTTCGCCGTTTCTTTGTCTTTTTTACGGCACATGTATTGAAAAGTCACTTTTTAAACTTCAAAGCTGCGGTATAAAGGCTTTTTACCGCAACTTCGATGCGCAGTTCGAAGTGCGCAGTTCGGGCGTCAAAGTGAAGTTCAGTGGCTGTTCCGTAAGAAATATTATAGAGACTGTTCATCGTCGGCAAGGAATGTCACAACGATATTCACCCAATTTCGTAACGAGACAAAGTTCAAAATGGCGGCAAAATATATCGATTTCTGGAATATTGAGAAGTAAAAATTGACTCACTATTGTCACCGTTGTGCGAAACGATCGAATGGTACCTCCGGTTAAAAAAACAGCGAAAAACCTTACCTGAAACAGAAATGAGAAAATAGACAATGATTATAATTTTATAGGTACGAAAAATTGTTTAATTCGATTCGCCTAGTCCGCCTAAACTAGAAAAATTGTCAGTAAAAAAAATCGTTACAAGCAGTAAAAAAATTCCACTCGAATCAGATTTCGCGAGATGGAATGGTGTATAGAGAGAAAAAAATAAAATAAACGGACTTAATCCAGAAGCGCATGTTGATACAGTTTTCCGATAAAATTCACCACGCGTATCGCAGCATCGGATAAAACACGCTGCGCCACGCCGTAGTCCGGAAATAATGAATTAAAGGCTTTGTTTCGTTACCGTACCATGGATACCATACGGTATACGGTGTATTTCTTTCAAATGTGCGGATGGATGGAGGCGGAACAAAATCCGCGTTTACAAAATTCTAATAAAAAAAAAAGTGGACACGTATAAATTCCCTGACATTTCTTCCCAAAAATGCACTATTTCCGTATCTATTTTCAACGAAATTCAAATAACGTCGAGTTGTTCGAGTCCATGAAATGCAAGAAATTCTCGACTTAGATTTTAGAATTAGTGTGATTCTGTGAATATATTATGTTAGGATTGTGTTATTGATATCACATAGAATTCAAGTCGGAATATTTATCACAAAAAACTAGTACAACAAAAAATTACATGTTTTTTTCCGAAAATATAAATTCCCTGACTATTCCCGATTTCCCAAGTTTTCCTCCTTGATTCTTCTCATCAAGTATATTTGCTACTGTATCGCGTGTCTAATGGCATAAGGTCGTAAGCGCCAAAAACGCGATTTTGGTGGCAAAAGGTCGTATAATTTTTTTTTCACGCCATTCGCTCTGAAAACGGCCAAAACGTATAGATCAATTGAAATTACGAGATCGAAAAATCTAAGTCCAAAAGGTCATAAGTTTGGCGGATACGTCGTTCTTTCATTACAATTTTTAAGGAAAAATAAAGAACAACGTAAAGGCAAAACGTCGTAAGCGCCATTTTTTTTCATGATTTTTAATGATTTTTCCAAATAGTTGTAAAAACTCGTGAAACGCAAAGAAAAATCGAAATCGACGTCGTTTCGAAGAATTCGATAAAAGAAATCGCAGTTAAAAGCAGAAGGTCGTATCCGACATTTTTTTTTCTTCAATTTTTCATGATTTTTCCAAATAGCTGTAAAAACTCGTGAAACGTAAAGAAAAATCGAAATCGACGTCGTTTCGAAAAATTCGATAAAAGAAATCGCAGTTAAAAGCAGAAGGTCGTATCCGACATTTTTTTTCTTCAATTTTTCATGATTTTTCCAAATAGCTGTAAAAACTCGTGAAACGCAAAGAAAAATCGAAATCGACGTCGTTTCGAAAAATTCGATAAAAGAAATCGCAGTTAAAAGCAGAAGGTCGTATCCGACATTTTTTTTCTTCAATTTTTCATGATTTTTCCAAATAGTTGTAAAAACTCGTGAAACGCAAAGAAAAATCGAAATCGACGTCGTTTCGAAAAATTCGATAAAAGAAATCGCAGTTGAAAGCAGAAGGTCGTATCCGACATTTTTTTTCTTCAATTTTTCATGATTTTTCCAAATAGCTGTAAAAACTCGTGAAACGCAAAGAAAAATCGAAATCGACGTCGTTTCGAAAAATTCGATAAAAGAAATCGCAGTTAAAAGCAGAAGGTCGTATCCGACATTTTTTTTCTTCAATTTTTCATGATTTTTCCAAATAGTTGTAAAAACTCGTGAAACGCAAAGAAAAATCGAAATCGACGTCGTTTCGAAAACTTCGATAAAAGAAATCGCAGTTAAAAGCAGAAGGTCGTATCCGACATTTTTTTTCTTCAATTTTTCATGATTTTTCCAAATAGTTGTAAAAACTCGTGAAACGCAAAGAAAAATCGAAATCGACGTCGTTTCGAAAAATTCGATAAAAGAAATCGCAGTTAAAAGCAGAAGGTCGTATCCGACATTTTTTTCTTCAATTTTTCTTCAAATATTGTTCGTGAAACGCAAAGAAAAATCGAAATCGACGTCGTTTCGAAAAATTCGATAAAAGAAATCGCAGTTAAAAGCAGAAGGTCGTATCCGACATTTTTTTTTTTAATTTTTCATGATTTTTCCAAATAGCTGTGAAACGCAAAGAAAAATCGAAATCGAACGTTTCGATTCGTCGTTTAAAAGCAGAAGGTCGTAAATGATTTTTCCAAATCGTAAAAATAAAAGAAATCGAATCGCATCGTTGTAAAAGCAGAAGGTCGTATCCGACATTTTTTTCTTCAATTTTTCATGATTTTTCCAAATAGCTGTAAAAACTCGTGAAACGCAAAGAAAAATCGAAATCGACGTCGTTTCGAAAAATTCGATAAAAGAAATCGCAGTTAAAAGCAGAAGGTCGTATCCGACATTTTTTTTCTTCAATTTTTCATGATTTTTCCAAATAGTTGTAAAAACTCGCGAAACGCAAAGAAAAATCGAAATCGACGTCGTTTCGAAAAATTCAATAAAAGAAATCGCAGTTAAAAGCAGAAGGTCGTATCCGACATTTTTTTTCTTCAATTTTTCATGATTTTTCCAAATAGCTGTAAAAACTCGTGAAACGCAAAGAAAAATCGAAATCGACGTCGTTTCGAAAAATTCGATAAAAGAAATCGCAGTTAAACGCAGAAGGTCGTATCCGCCCAACTTACGACCTTTTGCACTTTCATTTTTCGATGTCGTAATTTCAATTGATCTATACGTTTCGAACGTTTTCAGAGCGATTGGCGTGAAAAAAAAATTATGCTTACGTCCTTATGTCATTAGACACGCGATATTATATCAGGATTCAAGAGATCATTGCTCGCTTTTCAGCCACTTGTGAAATATTTATTGCTAATTTATATCATATCGAATGCTTCAGGCGGCGTAATTATGGACGATCCGGAACCGATCGATCGATCGGTTGATCAAACGTGAAATAAATTTCGACAGATGAGCCGAATATTTCTCAGGCATGCGGATATTGGTCAGGTGACGCTATCAGCTCTGCTCCTCGATTATTAATTATCATATCTGCGTCTGGTTTGGCCTGCGATATGGAATTAAAGCGTGATTGATGTCAGGTAATTAGGTATAACCGCCGGTGACTTGAGAACCGCGCTTCGACTCTCTCTCAAAGTTTTAATTCAAGACAAAGAAGAAGAAGAAGAAGAAGAAGACGAAGAAGAAAATCTTACCGAAGTTGAGAAATGCCTCGAGGCTAGTGTCGCAGAAATAATTAAACCACAACGTCAGGGTTTAAAACTCGAGAAATTTCTCTTTTTGTGATCATGGAGGAGATCCTGAGAAATAAAACTTGCGAGAAATTGAACAACGATATTTCTATTTTCTCTTTTTCGATTCATAAAAAATGACGAAAAACGTGAAACGTCAGAGTGGCCAGTGGACAGTGGCGAAAAGGATATTGAAAAACGTTGAAGCCAGCAGATTTCGAATATACCTATTGTTGTATAATCCGTGACACAACGGATTCGACATTTCACAAAAAATAAAATAAAATCGCATCCACTCAGCTGATGGAGTGAAAAGAGGAAAAATAAAGTTGGAGTAAAAACCGCGATGATCCACCACGCATCGGAAAATCCGATATTCCGATTTTTTTTTTTCAATTATTTATCTTGCAATACACCGAAATAAATTGTTCTGCTTGCCAATCTGACCATTTCTTTCAATTTTTCAACCCTGATTTTTTAAAAAATTACGATTTTTCCCTGACTGAAGAATGAAAATTATTTTTTAGAATACATTTTCATTCATAATTTATACAATTTTTGCTACTATTTCCATTGATCAAGATTTCTGAGGATCTTTTATTCCGTCTTGTATCGCTAAAAAAATTCCTTGACTTTTCCCTGACCATGAATAAATTAATTGGAGTTTTTTAATCGGTCCTGAATGAATAATTTAGTCCGACTCTGGTAGATCTAGGCTATCGTTAATTTCTGAAATTTGTTAACAACGGATAGTGTTGACACAGGCTCAATAGATCAGCGATGGTATAGCATCATCGTTTAATATCCGGTGTCGATAGAGAGAGAGAGAGAGAGAGAGAGAGAGAGAGAGAGAGAGAGAGAGAAATTCTGGGCGAATCCCTCTCGCCCTCTTGAACACTGTTATAAGGGTCTATTCGGAGGGCAGTAAAGCCCCAAATAAGCAGCAAGAATTAAAACACCCCCGGTCCAGGGGTTGGAATAATGGAATAATTATCCCGAAGGATCCTGATCCAGGGTTCGAGGGTCTCTCTCCATCTTTCTCTCCGTCTCTCTCCGGACTCCGAGACCGCAACGAGATCAAACGACAAAGAGACGTTACTGTTTCACCCCGAAACGGGATCAGCCTGTTTACCTGCGAGGCAGGGCAGGGCAGGCCAGGCCAGGCCAGGACAGGGATAGGGTTGGATCCTTCGATATCGTCCTTCACTCCGCTCCACTTCAATCGACTTCACCTCGCCCCCGCACCCCGCGGTCCGTTGCGGTGTAGATTCCACCGGCTCAATGTTAATTAATTAATTATTAGTCGGGGGTTCAAGTGGATAGTTCAGAAATGGTTGTATGGATATCTAAATCTGCGAAGACGCTGGTTTTAGACAGAAGAGTATTTTTACGACGAGCCAGTTTCTGACCACTTCCTTTTTAATTGGCCAAAATTACATGCAATATAAAGTGAAGCGTTTTAACTCAATCAATAATCCTAGGACCCAGTTTCTGACCTTTTAAGGATATCAACTAAGGGCTCTCTTCCTTTTTAATTGGGAAAAATTACATGGAATGAGAAAATCGATACTTCTTCGACGATTGTCGATCTCTAACTCAATAATTAATAATTTGAAATCGAAATTTTATGAGGTATTCAAGTTGGAGACATTTAGTTATTATTTGTCTAAGGAACAAATTTTTCGTTTTATATTCTTGATCAATTATTTCTCGTATATTACTGATTCATGTAACTCCGGACCCTCGAAAGAACGCGTTCCCTGATTACTGACCCTCTGACCCTCCGACCCCCTGAGCCTGCAGCTAGTTGAGTGTTTTTGAGTGGATAAAGTTCCGATAATTATCAGACGAGTACTTTTAATCTCCGTAAATGGGACAATTATTTATGTTGAAAGAGTCTAAAGTATCTCTTATATATATATACTGTATAAAAACCATTGTGACTGGAGAATTCAGGGGTCAAAAAATGCGACTAGGCTGAAATGAAGTATTTGACCCCTTTCCTAGTGAAAAAATATTTCTGATTCATTGTCAGTGTCTTTCAATTATGTGAAATAAATCATAGAACCTAATTTCAGAGATTTTTCAATTTTTTTTTTTTTTTTACAGTTATGTTTCTGATTATCTTTGAGAATATTCTCACAATTGAAACATTCTGAATCATAATGTCACTTCACATTATCTATGATGCTTTTTTAACTTCCCGTTTCTCTGTTTTCAGAGAAAAAAGGAAGTTATTGTGATCACCCCGAAAATGAAAATTTGAGTTTTCACTAAATCTTCACGTTTCGAGGTCCAAAGAATCACCTCCGACTATTTTCAGTTTCACGTCTGGGTGTGTGTGTGTGTGTATGTGCGTGACCACATTTTTGTCCGAGCGATATCTCGAGAACGCGTGGTCGGATTTCGATCAACTTGGGCTCAATCGACGGGGCTTTTCTTAACTTAGAACTGATTAGATTTTGGCTTCGATCGGATCAGTACTTTTTGAACTATTCAAATAACAAAATTCTAAAAAACGCAACAAAAATGACGATATCTTGAGAACGAATCAACGGATTTCAATGAAATTTGGTACCATATCGTTTTTTCGATCGCTGATCACGAATCTGAAGTCAGTTTTGCGAAATTTTCATTTGGCGTATTCGATATGCTGCAAAACAACTAAAAACATTTGGATTTGGATGAAACTTGGTACTCGTAGGTTTTTTGGGTCACTGATCACGAATCTGAAGTCAGATTAGCGAAATTCAAAATGGCGAGTCCGATTTGCTGGGAAAAATACTAAAAACATTCGAAATCTTACGGAAATTTGTACTCGAAGGTTTTTTTGAACCGCTGATCGAGAATCTGAGGTCAGATTTACAAATTTCAAAATAGCTGAGAACAAAATAAATAACGGGAAGTTCGAAGGCTGGCTCATAGTCAGCCCAAACCCGCTTGTTTCTTCCTTATGTCAAGTTTGTTAAAACTACCAGCAAGACTGCTTTTATTGAATTAATTAATCGTGCTGACGATACAAATGAGTTTCACCCGAGTGTAGAAAATTCCTCCGTATTCAAAGTTTCGACTTCTCTGTAATACCTAGTAGCGATTTCTGTACGAAAACTTGTGTGTAGCTCAGCGTGTGAACTTGGAGAATGAAAAATGTTTGCTTATTTTATTTTACCGCACGAGATCGGAGCCATGGCCCACGGGATATAAAAGCCAGGGATAAAGTACGTGCATATCGCCGGTGTGTTACTTTGGGAAAAGTTTATCCTATGAGTTTTTAATGGATGTGTAACTTGGAAATTGAAACTTTACTCCGAATTGTTCGAAAGTTTTTCCCCTAAATAAATTCGGCGAATCAACGATATAAGTAGAAAAAATTCGTGAAAGAAGATCCAAAATAGTAGATTAGTTAATTTTTTTTTTTTTGGTCGGGCACCGATTTGGTAGACCGAGTTGCAATTATAGAGAGCGAAGACGAGTTCTGAAAAATGGCACGTATCTTATTTTCTACCACATATGCATTAAAAACGAGTTAAGGTGAAATGAAAGTCACGTGACCTCGATATGATTTACACTTGGAATTTTCAAACGCTATTTTCTCAGCCAAAACACATTCGATTGATGTGAAATTGATATCGGTGACGTAGAAAAACTGAATGAAGGGCCTGCCGATCGTGGATTTTCGAATATCGAAAGACATAATCAGAATTTTGTTTAACAATATTGTTCTGTAACCCGAGGAGGTGCTGCCCCTCGTGGAGAGAGGCAGCACTTCCTTGGATTACAGAACAATATTGTTGAAAAACTGTTATTACGTCTCGATTTTCGAAAATCCACGATTGGCAGGCCCTTCATTCAGTTTATCTACGTCACCGATATCAATTTCACATCAATCGAATGTGTTTTGGCTGAGAAAATAGCGTTTGAAAATTCCAAGTGTAAATCATCAGCCTCATATCGAGGTCACGTGACTTTCATTTCCCCTTAAAGTGAGGTTAGAAACCATGATATCGGCGTCCTCCGTTAGGGGCAGCACTTTCTTGGTTTATTTCACCGTCACCACTTTTTTTTCTCCCGCTGGCAAAAAACTGTGACTCCCATCACGTTAAGGAGTACGAAAAACACGATTTTTTTTTTTAATGCATCTGTTGTAGAAAGAAATATAGTCAACTTTCTGATATCCATTTCAATTCCTGCAGGATGAAAAATCCGATAGTGGCGTATCCCGTATTTCAATTGCACAAAAGAGGATAGGGAAAATTCGAGGGAAAATTGATGTTCCTATACCGCGGCCGGCGGAGGGGGTTTTCGGGCAACAAGACCGCGATTTTTCTAGTCGAACGGGTATATATCCGCGTGATAAGTCTCAGATATATGTATATGACCTATATGTACGCTCCTTCGCCGACTAGAGTCTCTAAGCCTTGAGAAAGTAGAGGCAGAAGCAGTCTTTGCATTTCCCGTGGGAACCTCGGCAGACCTCCTGTTTATCACAGAACCTCGTCTTCTTCTCCTTCGCGCATTCTCATCGCTCTTTTCCACCTTCTCTCTCTCTCTCTCTCTCATCGTGAAGAGACCTTCAGGATTTCCCGCGGAATGTAACTAGCAAGGTTTCCTCCCCTCGCTCTTCTATTTCTCTACAATTTTCCCCCATTCAACCATTCCTACAGGTTCATGTGAATTATTCATGGGCATATATATATACCCATATGTATATATATATATATATTATCATCAGACAGGAAGTTTGTCAACGCTAGATCTCATGCTATAGAAATGTTTAACTCAAATATGGTATGAAATTCTGGATAATCGCACATATCGTGATAACCGCGGGTAATTAGACAAATTAATTGAGCAATCGTTGATTTGTTCGATAGCGATTCAATTATCTGGGATCGAAGTGAACTCTTCGGGGGATAGGTTTTGGTTAGCGAGCGAAACGGTGAGATAAGGAAGAGAAAATAATGACTCAAAGCCAAACGCGAGTTTATCCGTTGCAGTAGAAATCGTAAACGGTTATATATATATATATGTATGTGTACACTTTCTGAGAAAGTTTAAAACACACACTGTTATCGGTCAAAACAAACTGTCAAAGATTGCGGCTTCAAGTTCACACGATACGAAAGAAAAACAAGCACGAGCCAGCCTTTGAACTTTCCGTTGTTCATTTTGTTTCCATCTCTATTTTAAAGTCTGCCAATCAGACCTCAGATTCTTGATCAGCGGTTCGAGAAAAAATCTTGGAGTAAAAATTTTCATGAGATTTTGAATGTTTTTAGAAATTTTTCCGAAGCAAATTGGATCCGCAATTTTTTATTTTGTTGATCTGACTTCAGATTCGTGATAAGAGACGACCAAAAAATGTTCGAATACCAATTTTCATCAAAATCGAAATGTTTTAGTATTTTTTAAGCATATCGAATGCGCAAATTTGAAATTTTGAAAAACTGACTTCAGATTGGTGATCAGCGGCCCAAAAAACCATGTTGGTACCAAATTTCATTCAAATCCGTTGATCCGTTCTCAAGATATTGTCCCGACAAGAATTTGATCCCCTAAAAAATAATTGAATAGGTGATTCAGTGAAAATTCAACTTTGAATTTTCAGGTTGATTAACATCCACCTCCTTTTTCCTCTGAAAACATAGAAGTTTAACGAAATAACAATAACGAGTAGAATTATAGAAACGTGGCTCATTCTCTGTGATATATTAGAGACTATAAGGGGCTTTGCGCCTCAAAAATTGGTTTCGCACCTTTTCATTCCCTTAGGAGTCGAATTTCAAAAAACGCTTAAACTACTTTCTAGGTATTTGAATGAGCAATAATTTGAAGCCAAAACGAAGTAAATATCTCATCGGGCCGAGGAGATATCCATGAATCCGCGAAAACATGTTTTACCCCTTTTATTCTCCTCGTGGGGCGAATTTCGAAAAATCGCTTCTCATTGGGTGTTTACGAAGGGAAGGGAACATGTTGCCCAAATTTCAAGTTTCTGGGTCAAGGGGCTTGGGCTGGGCGCTGATGCCACTTGTTCCTTTACAGATATAGACGAATAACGTTATCATCAACGTCTTTTTTTTCGCTCAAGACGCCAGTGCGAATGCGGTCACAGAACTTGAGAAATGAAGAGATGCAACCAGAGTCGTCCTATACTCGTTGAAAGAACCGAGGTGTCATAATTCACATCAGATACGCGTTTGACACGGTGCATGGACCAGCCTCCGCGTGTGAAGCACGCGTCAATGTTCCCAGAACGAAGATCGCTTATCGGCAGAAGTATAGTAGATCTATGTGTATATCACGGGACTATCTCGACACGATCGTCACAAATCATTTGTGCCTCTCAGTCTCTACCGTATATCACACACTCTCTGTCTCTGTCTCTGTCATTCCCCTGTCAAAGTCCGTCGTTTTACAATTAGATACTCTAAATATCAACGATTGATCAAGAACTTATTATTACCGTTCCTTTGTTTTCACTTTATCTTATATCATGGCTGGTAGCGACAAAATGAGTGAGAAAAGTGACTTTTTTACTCCAAAAAAAAACTCCAAGAAAATTGATTCCCGGAAGCTTTTTGGGTTGCTGAACACAAGAATATCAAGTCAGATTAGCGCAATTCGAAACAAAGGAACCTCATTATCTGAAACTCGTCAGTATATTCCCTTTGAAAGAAAGAGTTTATTTTTTTAACTTCCCGTTTCGCTGTTTTCAGAGAAAAAAGCAAGTTATTGTGATCACCCCGAAAATGAAAATTTGAGTTTTCACTAAATCTTCACGCTTCGAGGTCCAAAGAATCACCTCCGACTATTTTCAGTTTGACGTCTGTATGTGTGTGTGCGTGACCACATTTTTGTCCGCGCGATATCTCGAGAACGCGTGGTCGGATTTCGATCAACTTGGGCTCAATCGACGGGGCTTTTCTTAACTGAGAACTGATTAGATTTTGGCTTCGATCGGATTAGTACTTTTTGAACTATTCGAATAACAAAATTCTAAAAAACACAACAAAACTGACGATATCTTGAGAACGAATCAACGGATTTCAATGAAATTTGGTACCATATGGTTTTTTTGATTGCTGATCACGAATCTGAAGTCAGTTTTGCAAAATTTTCATTTGGCGTATTCGATATGCTGCAAAAAAACTAAAAACATTTGGATTTGGATGAAACTTGGTACTCGTAGGTTTTTTGGGTCACTGATCACGAATCTGAAGTCAGATTAGCGAAATTCAAAATGGCGAGTCCGATTTGCTGGGAAAAATACCAAAAACATTCGAAATCTTACGGAAATTTGTACTCGAAGGTTTTTTGAGCCGCTGATCGAGAATCTGAGGTCAGATTTACAAATTTCAAAATAGCTGAGAACAAAATAAATCACGGGAAGTTCGAAGGCTGGCTCATAGTCAGCCCAAACCCGCTTGTTCTATACACTAATTATAGAAAATTTGTCGTTTGAACTTGATCGCATAATTTTATTGAGCTCGAAAGACGAGCAAAATTTTTTTTTCTTGTTCGACTATTTAATTAACACAAAGTATAATTAAAATCAACGCTTCCATTGCGTCGGGGTGTTTGCAAAAGGTTGAGCGGAATCTCCGCTGCGGGATGTTTTCTATTCCGAATCAATTAAATTCTCTCTTCCCTTCTTCCCTTCTCTCTTTCTTGTCGGTTCAATAATTAATATCATGCACGCGCGGCGGTTGTTCACGGTAGACAACATTTCCCATCTCAATATTCAATTTAAAAACACTCACGGAAATAATGAAATACCGCGGTCGTGCGAAGCACGTCTGTTAAAAGAAGATAAAAAAGTAGAAGAAAAAAAAACAACACATATCTTCGATCTTTCGTCTATACCGAGCAATACGAGACGGATAATAATCATCGTACGTACATTCAAAGGTATCGAAACGTCAATTTAAAACCGGAAGGAAGGGGGACAGGGGGTGACGACGATCATCGCCTCATCTCGTAGCAAGAGAAGATGAGAAGCTCAAATTTCTCTTCTCATCGTCGTAATCATACAGCGTTTCCAGTATACAAACGTGGGAACAACAATAGGCACAAATAAATTCTCAATTTTCCCACGTCAAAATTTCTTAATGAAAATTTCTTTTTCACTTTTTTTCACAGTCATATGTATCTGGATTTTATTGGATGGAAAAATATATCGAATTATATTGAGAAGAATATTTGTTTAATATTGATTAATGAAAAGTGAATATTAGAAATTTTGTTTGAATTTTTCTTCGTTCAAGAATTTTGTAAAAATTAAAAAAGTTTCTTGATTTTTTTTTAAAATTTAATTTATATATAGTCTTAATTATACAATTATTACATTAAACTGTCTCAAAAGTTGGAACCAAAAATTTTCTAGAAATTTATATCTCATTATATTGAAATGCGACGTATATAGTAATTATATGATATGAAAATTGATTTTTATGCAATTTTTTAAAATTCCTACAATAATCGATGAGCTATTTAATCAATTTGTTCATTTTTCGCAAACTTCAGCCGTTCGCCATGTTCTCTTGCTGGCTCTGCACAGCCAGCAGGACGAGAATTAGGAGCGGTTGTAGTTCCTATACCTAGACTCCAGCGCAATGGTCGATAGAACCTCCTCCTGATCCCGGCACGGCACACCTGCTCCGCTCTACTCGCGGTGAAGCAAAGAGCGATTCAAGGACCGAGATACCCGGCCCGTGAATCAGCTGGATCTCTGGACGAACCTTTTCTTCAAAACGTCAAACCATTGTGTAGCCTTTCGTTCCCGGCACGAGAGTGGATCCGAATATAGAGAAGAGAGGAGGAGAGAATTTTGAAAGAAAAATTGTCGATCTCTGTTGTACATTTTTTTTTTTTTTTTTTTTTTTCGGAATATCAAATTTCCCGACGTTTTTCCGGATTTACATAGTGAAAAATTTCAATTTTTTCAGGATTTTTGGAACCTCGTTTATACTCAAGGAACAACAAAATTTTTCTTGAGAAAATAAAATTGTTCATTATTACTTGTGTTAAATTTTGAAAATTCGTTATTTTTAATTAATTAATTCAAAGTAGGATATTTTTGGCTCGAATTTGTCGACGAAGACGTTTTCATAGGGCGCTTTACTTCGAAAATGAAACCGGGAGACAAATTTTGAATCGGAAAAATTCAAGCCTTGATTCAATTGAAATGGAAAAGTTTAAGCTAACTTCATGATTAGCACGAAAATTGCAAACTGTGGGTGAAAGATCGAAAAATTTCGAATTCCCTGACAATTGCAATTAATTCAAACATTGCAGGGTAACAAAATACAAGAATTATTGTCTTTTAATTCGTTCTCATTATTTCCTTTTGTGGTAGAACCTAATTTCGATTGTCTCAACTTGAGGGAATCGAGGGCAACTATAGGGTGTAGAACTATAAAACGCGAGGAGGACCGATGGTGAGAATAAGAAGAACAAAAAAAAGTGAAACAAACGTTCCGTACGTATTCATAATCATAAACCCCGCCTTCTTCACCTCGCGATGACCCCACTTATATTTTATTATCGTTCCAGTGGAGTAACGCGTGCGCCGCTACCGGGAGCCAATTAAATTAACGGTCTTTCGAAACAAAAACCGAGGGAAAGATTCTTTCAAATTAGGGGTTGAAGTAGACACACACACACACACACACAAAAATAGATAGAAAATTTTAATAAGCAGGTACGTGGAATGAAGAGGAAAACGAGAAAGACTCTCATCCTCTCATATTCCAGAGAAGAACCAGATGGTAAAATTTCCGATCACGTACCACCCAGTCAATGAAATTTGTTGAAGGGTTACAATGGTCCTGTTAGCGAGTGGTAATTCACGCGGGAAATTTCATCTAATGAATTCTAAGCTGCTGCAACAAGCTGGGTTTAATTCAAACAGAACGAAATACTGTACCGAACGACGTGAGAATCGGTCGGTTTAATTGGTCCATCGACGTTGAATCTTCGATTGCTTGTAGAATATGAAAATATAAACCAGGGATCACAACGACTGACGTATGTGAGATACGAGAAACATGAAACCTTGGGATACCTGTCCAGCGGACAAAACAATTCCCTGACATTTCCCTGACTTTCCCTGACCTAAATTTGGACGAATTAGTGGTTATTCAAGTAGTTAATAATAATGCTTTGAATCCATGGTGAAAGAAAATGATTTTTGAGAATACTTTTGATTGCATAAATGTCGCTGGGGATCTTTTATTCTGTCTTGTTTCATATGACCATGAAATTCCTTTGCTTTTCCCTGACTGTTCTTCGGATTCCCTGACATTTCCCTGACTTCCCTGACCATTTTTCGAATTCCCTGACTTTTCCCTGACGAGTGGCCACCATGAACGTGCTTCGAAAGTCGATGAAACGATGCTGCTGCCGATGCAGCTTATATACATATGTATACTTTTATAGACTGGCAATACTAGCACAGAGAAACGATCAAAGGAATTTTCTGTACGGAGTATCCCTCGGTCCTTGAAATGAAAACAATTTCATATTATACCCCAGAGCAATTCCCCTCTGATTCGCATCAGGATTCCATAGGGTAAAATATCGAGCATTAATGTACGAGATTGTTACAAACCGGTGGAAAATGTGAGAATTTAAATCGTTCCATGACATTTGCACGTTTTCCATGACCTAAAACGCAGTTTTTCCTTGGAATTCCGAGACATCTAAAATTACCGATTATAATTTTGCATGACTTTCAACGTTTTCCACTCAATTTTAGGAACAAATTCTTTTCGTCGTCTTAATGTGCAAGAAGTAAACTCTACGGGAGGTCATATTTCAGATTCTCCGGTCCTGAACAGTTCATAAAAAAAGAATGTTTCGAAGGAACGGACAACTGTTGGATAAACTTATTCTTCCTCGAGTGATCACGAAAATTGACGTACGAACGCAGAAAAACAGTCATTTTTCTTACAAAATAATGGATGAAAATTCCGTGTTCATTAATTGACGAAGACATTTTTTCTTCAACAGTTTGAATCCTCAAATTCTGAAATCGGATTACCCGCAGATTCTATTTCTGAGACATTGGACAAAAAAAAAAGATATGTGTTCGTAAAAATGTGTGCGAGTCGTTTTTATGCGTGCAAAATGATACACAGCAGTTTCGACTATTTAGTTATTCCAAAGCGTACGGATTACCAGTCATTTAAATCTGATTCGTCCAGATTATCCGTAGATTTGATTCGAATTGAATCCAAAAGGTGACTTTTATATATTGAAATAATCTTTCCATGACCAACATTGAAATTCCATGAATTTCTAGGTTTTCCAGGTCTGTGGCCACCCTGTAATTAGAATGTGAACCGAAAAACTATTGCCTTATTGTGTCATACATCAAATTGCATGAATTATTTTTTTCCAACATGTCAAATGTTTTCCCGCAAATAACGAAAAAATAAGCATCTACCCGAGCTGAAACAAAATACGATTCTTGAATTTCTTGTCTGGTATAAAGAAGGTGAGCTATATAGTAGGCTAAATTTGAAGAGCGGATCGATAAGAACGACCCGGAGAGAACTCGGCGAAATTGACCAAGGGCAACAACCGACGCGTATCGATTCCGTAAAAATATAGAAATAAAAACGAGAATTAAACCCTGGGAAAAATGAAAGTAGTACATATATATTTTCCAAACAATATCAACTTGGTTGATCTCGCGGGTTTGACGACGGATTATGAACAATGAGAGAAGACGGTACACGCGAATCGACAATCTGATCCCTATATGTGTTTCTTTCATTCTCTTTCTTGCCTTTTTATCTTCACTCTGTGGTTCGATTCTCTGACCCATATCGCTCTATATTATATAAGATATCGCCGCCGCCGCCGCCACCGCCGCCGCCGCCACCGCCGCCGCCGCCACCGCCGCCGCCGCCGCCACCGCCGTGTCAAGATTTCGAAGATCCCCTACCCCCCCCCCCTACCCCCTACCCCCCTACCAACCCCCTACCCCCCTACCCCCACCCCCTACCCCCTACCCCCTACCCCCACCCCCTACCCCCTACCCACCTACCAACCCCTACCCCCTACCCCCCCACCCCCTACCCCCTACCCCCTAACCCCCCTACCGAGGCGGACCCCTGTAGGTTACCCAGAATCCGTTCTATATTATATAAAGATATCGCCGCCGCCGCCGCCGCCGCCGCCGCCGTGTCAAGATTTCGAAGGTCGACGACGACCTAACCTAACCTAACCTAATCCCCCAGAGATTACCCAGAATCCCCCACGAACACCCGAAGTCTTCCGGAAAGACCCGAAGTCTTCCGGAAATACCCGAAGTCTTCCGGAAAGATCCGAAGTCTTCCGGAAATACCCGAGGTCTTCCGGAAAGACCCGAAGTCTTCCGGAAAGACCCGAAGTCGTCCGGAAAGACCCGAAGTCTTCCGGAAAGAACCGAACCGAAATCGTCATGACAGGTCATGTCATGACGTGTCAGGTCATGACAGGTCATGTCATGACGTGTCAGGTCATGACAGGTCATGTCAGGACGTGTCAGGTCATAACAGGACATGTCAGGTCACAACAAGTCATGTCAGGACAGGACTGTTAAAAACGGTAAAAAAACCACTCACAATTAGTATATGAATCATGGGATCCCAATCTTTCAGTAATCCGTGCGGAAACCTCATGTCAGGCGTAACAGGTCATGTCGGGTCATGTCAGGTCATAACAGGTCATGTCAGGACATGTCAAGTCATGATACAGAAAACTGTTAAAAACTGTAAAAAACCACTCACACTTAGTATATGAATCATGGGATCCCAATCTCCCAGTAATCCGTGCAGAAACCTTTCGCGCGAAACCACTATAACCGAGATCACACTTTTCCATTCCATACAGAATTTTCAATTTCTTCTTTTTGACTTTTTTCACCATGTACAAAATATTACTGAATACAACCCGAATCGGGGGGTTGGCGCGCGAAGCGCGCAGGGGGGCGAAGCCCCCTAGTATATATATATATATATATATATATATATATATATATATATATATAACGTATAGAATATCAAGAAAAATGAGAGATACTTTGATAAAGAAAAGAACCGAAGGGCTGTAAGTCGCGAGGATAATTTTATACGTACCGGAAGAAACGTTATATTTTTATCTGGGTTCTGCATCATCATTTTTAATTTCTTTATACTATATATGTATATACATATATATGAATAAAAGAAAAGAAAGGTTTTTGTGAAAAATGTAGAATCATCAGCTACCAGAAAACCTGGCTGTGTCGCCTAGAAGATCTCTAACCTCGATAACAGATAACAGATGCATAAAAAAAAAAAAGAAATGCAAGAAAATATCGTCTAGATGGTTACGATGACGTTGTAAAATCTGTGACACTTTCAATTTTCTTCATCCAGTTGATAGAAATTTTAATTAAAATCCAATTAATTAGAACACCTTATCAACTCCTGCTGCTGCTGCTGCTGCTGCTGCACTGCGAGCGAGCGAGAAAGAAAGGAGACGAGAAAACTTATCAGGAATTATCACCGATCTCTTTTTTTACCCTTATCTTTTCCGGAAAAGAGGAGGACGTTTATTTTACGAAGTCGAAAGGATCGTTATCGTGGCTACCGATTCATACACATTTCGTCGGTGTATATAGAATATATCCCTCATACCTCGGAAACAACCCCAAAACGACTCGGAGCTCGTCGAAATTGACAGAGTACTTCCCTCCTCAACAGGGATCGATAGAACCGCCGGCCTGGTGCTGCTCGCCGGTATTTTTATATCATATCTTGTGACAACGACATTAAAAAAGAAAAAAAAAAAACCAAAACTTCTCGTAATTTTTATAGTATTTATTAGAATTTCGTTATTCGCCGAACCGATCTTTGCGAAAATCTAGTCAGTCCTAAGTTGAGAAAAATTTCTCTGAAAACAGAGAATACGGGAAGTTAAAAGAAACAACTGAACCACGATAAGTGAAGTTGATAGTGGGAACCTATGTATATGATTGAAGAAATTCCGGATTGGATTCCGATATACCTGCTGCTGCAGGCACACGATGACAAAAAACAGGTTCATTTATTTAGTCGCTGACCGTGAGCTGCGGGCTCCATTACGATCCTGACAATCTGACACAAAATCAGGTCTCTGTCCACGTATGTATACGTATTACATATATTCTAGTTTCATTATCTGAATGATGAAACGGAGCGTCGTCGTCGTACTCGCTGTATATATATATCCACGATGCAACGGATGTAATCCGATAAACTGGCTTCGTTGTATCTACAGACCGACTTATCTTCTCTCTTCAGGGTTGACTGAACAGAGCATCTAATCGTTTCGGCTCTAATTATTCCACAAAGTGGCTCAATCGCTTCCATATTATCTCAAAACGTTTATATTACCGAAAAATTATACCGAAGGAAGTTTAAAAAAATTTAGTTCGGGTTCAAAAAGGCCCAAAATAATTGGGATTTTCAATCAACCTAATTTTTATTGCGGATTTCTCCACCAAATACATTCGCCTATTCAGTATCTGCAAAGATCTAATCCGAAACGGATTTTTCAAGGGTTCTAATCCGGGATAATCTGTAAAAATTATCCAATCCCACAGCTCAGAATGAGAGCGATACGTGTCACAAAAAGTCCAGAGTGATGAGAAACTTGGATCTTGTCGTCAGACCAAACTAACACCGAGTATAAAACGATATGAGTTTACTTTGACGACTATTTTTCTGGAGTTCTCAATTGATGTGCAGCCTTTTACAAATCTTTGATTATCTCAAAAACTGATTTTCACCTACTTTTCAGATTTCAAAACGTAACCGGCGATGAAATATTCATCGAATCAACTTCTAGCTTCACAGATATCTTCTTTGATATATTATCAACGATCCCACGTGAGCTTTTTCAGGTCTGGTCACCGAATCCAGGTGAATTACAGTCCAACCTCTCTATAGGGCCGCCCAGGCCCCCAAGGGGAAGAGTTTTTCCAGAAACTGAGGTACCCCCACTTTGCCATTTTCGCTAGTCGCACGACTCGTCTTTCGTCTCTTTCTCGAGCTCACGTTACATGGTAGAGTGGGGGAACGCTGCGCGCGAGAAATAGGGGAACCGGCTCTATTGGGAGGGGCCTTATAGAGAGGTCGGACTGTAGTTTCATATTTATGAAGAAATAACAAAAAAAAGTGCCTTTTTGGGGGAAATGATTGCTTCAAAATTCATTTTTGAGAACTTTTGTCACTGTAAAACAAAGTTGACATCGGTACAATATCAATTGTAGAAGTGTACACCAGTATTCCCTTTGAGGTAACAAAGAAAAATCGTAGAAAACGGAAAAACGGTCCCTCCGGGTCTACCCTCCCCCCCCGGGGGGGGTTCGGGGGGAGGCTGGATTCAGGGGTTCGAAAGATGCTGCCCATCTGTTAGGCGTTCGGTACCGCGTCGTGCCTCCTCTACACCGCTGCACCGCTGCACCACTGGCGCCAGTGCAACTGCAACGCGGTGCTGTGGTTCTCCTTCGAGCATAGCCGAGAGTCAAGTGTTGACCTTAAATACCTACTACGGATCGAGGCAGGAGGCTGGCTGGCTGACTGCCTCCGCCGCGTCGAGTGGTGGAGTCAGAGATGCGCGATTGGCGTATGAATAATAATAATAATATCGCATAAACAGAAAAGTCGTAGACGATCCGAGACTAGACCTAACCGTGTTTATTGAAAGTGCGAGAATCGAAGATAACGATGCGATTGTCGCCTGCGGCTGACTGGTCAAACAACCCCGGCTGGGTCGAGAGTGTTCTACATAATTTTCATGTGAAAATCGTAGTTAGCAAAAACAGATATCATTTTTACTTTTATAAAGTCTGTTTCTTTCTACGAAATTAAGTTATTGTTAGAAACGTCAGAATCTGATTGAAAAAAGGAAAAATACTAGAGATTTTTTACTTTCGTTTAAAATTGTCAACCTTTTCAAACATAATAATTGGGTAACAAATTCAATATTGCTGCAATTTTCTTTCTGGTAGCGATAGAGGGTCCCACCAAAATAACTGAAGAAAGTCGCTTTTCTACTCGAAAAAGTGACTGGAAAAAATCAATTAAGACTCAGTAAACTACGTCAACGGTTTTTTCTCGATACAGAACCGAGATTTGAGGGAAAAGAAGAGATATTTTGCCGGTGCGAATCTAAATTGCGACCCGAGCGATGAAATCTTGGAAAAAGTGGTGAAGCCCCAAACAAGCGTCACGAGTGACAAAAAAACCAAACTACTGAACCGATTTTGACGAAATTTCTATCGGACCAATATCAAAGTATACCCTTTCGAATAAAAAAAGAATTTTCCAAATCGGTTCATAAATAACGGAGTCAAAATAAAAATACAGCCGAATTGAGAACCTCCTCCTTTTTTGAAGTCGGTTAAAAAGAAGAAGAATCATCGTCACCGCGAGCACCGCGAGTATCGAGATCGTCTGGGACAGTGTGTGGGACAGTGGGAGAGAGATATGCAAATTGCCACGTGCTATTCGAGTGCACTAACAAGATTCTACGCGTAGCCGCGTAAGAACCGTAGACACCGATCGCTGCATAACATTATTACAATAATCGTGGAAATAACGAGAGGGGTGTGTGTCGTACCCACCGGCAATAGCGAGGAAGAGTATCCATATATCCATGAGGCAGGCTGCGTGTCGATACCTGGGGAAGGATTCGAGCATTCTCAATCTAGGATACACATGATATTATTATTTTCCCGTTGCTGAGGTTGACGTTTGTTGAAAAAAATCTTCTCCGTCTCCGAATCGAGAGAGTCACACACTGTCACTAAAAGATCATCTGCCTCGTGTCACCGCAGCACACGATACCGATATCACGCGATGATTATAACTGCAATTATCATCACTGTAAACCAAACGGAACGAGTCACCTCACGTTATCCTCGAATTTATTTTTATATTTATTTTACCTCCAAACACGTGAATTCGAAACGAATCGTTATTACGATAATAGCAACGCGATCGTCGCGTCGGCGGCTAGCACTCACGGGTGAACCGACTGGTTCTGGTACGTACTAGCGACACTAGCGTGCTTTCCCCGTCGCGACGCCTGGAGTATTGACCGCGGGTGAGGAGGAGACGAGGTGGGTGCGATGCGCGCGCATCTTTTCCAACTTACGGGGGGAGGCGGTGTTGCCGGTTGCCCACATACCCCCAGACTCCCACACACTGCACAGGGGTCGCCGCGCGCGCCTGCCTGCCTCTCGGTCCTATATAGGCGTCGCGACGCTACTACACGCGCGTTTATAGAGAGAGACTCTGGAGATAACTAGTCGACGTGTCTTCTTCTTCCTCCTCCTCCCTCCCCCCCCGCGTCGTCGTGATGCATTTAATGGATTAGAGAGATTCGCGGAGAGGAATATAATCCGATATTTATATACTTATTGATGTAACGCCTGCATGTCCTGCGACCTATAGATATACATGTATATACCTATGTCGACGGTGTAGAATGAGACACCACTCGCGCACAACCCAAATAATAGTAGATTATGCAACGAGGGAAGGAAGCAGGCGATTTTGGAGAACGATTTGCGATTCGAGTTTTGAAAAATGGGACATATCTTATTAACCGACTTCAAAAAAGGAGAAGGTTCTCAATTCCTGTTTTTTTTTTTTTTTTGCGTTACTTATAAACCAATTTGGAATATTCTTTTTTTATTCGAAAGGGTATACTTTCAGATTGGTCCCATATAAATTTCATCAAAATCGGTTGAGTAGTTTGGTTTTGAAGTCGTTTTTTTTTTTTTTTTTTTTTTTTTTGTCACTCGTGATTTTTGATTATTTTCTACCACATATATGCATTAAAAACGAGTTAAAGTGAGGTTAGAAACCATGAGAACGACGCGACGTCCTCACTCCTCCGCTGGGGGTAGCACTTTCTTCGTTTATTTCACCGTTACTATGGTAACGAGACTTTTTTTTTTGTCCCACTTGCAAGTTTATTTCCCAGGTCAAAAAACTGTGCTTTTTCATCCCGTTAAGGTGGGCAAAAGAGAAAAAACACGAGTTTTTAATGCATGTGGTAAAAAAAAAAAAAAAAAACTATTCTTGAATCAAGAATACAGTAAAATTTGATTTCACCTGACTTTTCGTGAGCAAATTATAATTTTTTTTTTTTCTTTACTGGAATTCGCGGACGAATTAGCGATTATTCGAGTATGTGATAAATTATAATGCTCTGAATCCAATGGAGAATGAAAATTATTTTTGAGAATATTTTTTCATTCTGAATAATTTATACAAGTTTTTTTGCTACTATATTTCCATTGAACAAGAAAAAAAATCGCCGGGGCATCTTTTATTCTGTCTTGTTTTGCATAATCCTTAATAAAATTCCTTGATCATTTCCCAGACCATTTTTCGAATTTCCCGAATTTTTCTGACTACTGCTCACTATTTAAAGTATTTTTCTTCTTCTTCTTCTTCTTCTTCTTCGTCTTCTTCGTCTTCTTCGTCTTCTCCTTTTTTTCTTCTTCTTCGTCTTCTTCTTCTTCTTCTTCTTTTTCTTCTTCTTCTTTTCCTTCTTTTTCTTCTTCTTCTGTTTCTTCGACTGCTTCTTCCTCTTCATCTTCTTCTTCTTCGTTCTCTTCTTCTTTGTCTATTTCTTCTTTTTCTTCCTTTTCCTCTTCCTCTTCCTCTTCTTTTTCTTCTTCTTTTGTTTCTTCGACTGCTTCTTCGTCTTTGTCTTCTTCTTCTTCTTTTTCTTCTTCTCCTTCTTCTCCTTCTTCTTCTTCGTCTTCTTCGTCTTCTTCGTCTTCTTCGTCTTCTCCTTTTTTTCTTCTTCTTCGTCTTCTTCTTCTTCTTCTTCTTCTTTTTCTTCTTCTTCTTCTTTTCCTTCTTTTTCTTCTTCTTCTGTTTCTTCGGCTGCTTCTTCCTCTTCGTCTTCTTCTTCTTCGTTCTCTTCTTCTTTGTCTATTTCTTCTTTTTCTTCCTTTTCCTCTTCCTCTTCCTCTTCTTTTTCTTCTTTTTCCGTTTCTTCGACTGCTTCTTCGTCTTTGTCTTCTTCTTCTTCTTCTTCGACTGCTTCTTCTTCTTCTTCTTCTTCTTCTTCTTCTTCTTCAGTAATAACGTTTTGAAAATTGTATTTCCCGATGATCGTTAGCGTCGTTATAATTACTACAGTACAGAAACCGTATTATAAATTAAATGATTGTCAAAAAAAATGCGAATGCTTGTCAGGTCGCCACCGCGGTGGTTGAGGTAAAGACTAAAAACGTAACACTGCAGTTATCATCCTACCTACGGCGATTCAGTTCATATAAAATTGTGTAACCTACATGAGTTTATGAGCTTACAAGATTTACGACGTCATACATATCGCCGCATATACGTCAGCGGGGAACACTTCGTGTATACTTACTTACAAGTTACAGCTATGCTGCCGCACCCACTCACGTCAGCTAAACTCTAGTCGTCTTAATTTTACTCTCTCGCTCTTCTCTTCGATGTTTCACATTAAATTTTACAACTTGAAAAACTATTTGGAACTCAAACATACTCTGAATAGCGGAGCTTCCGCGTAGACGAATCTCTGCACATGCTAATTAGTACGTCAGAGTGAACAACCGAATCCACATCCTATATGCTACATCGGAAGATAGGCTATAAAGTAATTCGGTAGCGGATTTATACCGATATACATATACTATAGTATATATAATTTTTGCAGCACATAACTCGTTTGATATTCAAGAGAAATTTGTGCGTAGCAGGTGAATAATAATAATAATAATAATAATAATAATATGCACGTATGCGATAATCGTGTAGAATTTTCGGGCTAACTATACGGCTTGTAATCACCATACTCATGTGTTTATTCAGAAGCTCGGAGGGGGCGTTAGCGCAGTAGGCGAAAACGCGTTCGTGCCTAATTCTATTTAAATGTATGTAGAGAGGTGTAACGAATAATTATATACCCACCCTAGTACAGTCACTACCTACCTATAACGCCATGGGTAGCAATAATCAGAGGCATAAGGGAGTCACCCCGGGCCCTCCTCGCCCAACGTTTCACCGATTCGACTCTCACCCTCTCTGATAAAAGCCCTCTCATAAGAGTTAGAGGCCCAGTTATTTGAAAAGTTCTGTCATTTTTGCTATTAGCAAGATTCAATCTATGCTCATTCGAAACGAAAAAATGGCAAAATGGTCACGTGACTCGTGCACTAGGAGCCATCATCACTGCAGGTCCGTGTGACAAGCTGGCGTGATTTGAGTACCCGAAATACCAAATGAACGCAGAATACTTTCGAATTTCTAATTTTTCCCAATAGAATCGTCGATCGGCTGCGTAATCACGTCAGAGCCGTCATAGAGCGATTGGGGTATTTTTCTTCATGAAATTGCACAACGGGTAAAACGTGGATCTCTGGCGCACAGCTTGCATTTCGGGTGACGGAATTTCTTTCCCATTCGAAATCGATAGTGGATCAGGCCGGAGGCTTTCGGTACTCTTCGAGAACCCGCGAGGCTTATTTCGGTGCCGATGACGACGATAATGATGAAAATTGCAATACAGGATGAATAATTGTAATCAGCGGTTCCGTGACCTCGATTCAGTTTTTATCTCGATTCTACATTCGTTCAAATCGTAGATTTTCCATTCCGAATCTAAATCCACTTGTTATAGTATCGATTTTTATCCACGGTCCCCGTTTTACCCTGAATTTTTGGAATCGAAGATCGGCGCAGCAGCGAGCAAAAGTATTTTTTTTTCTGATCAACGGTTCCAAACCACAAAATTTCGTCCAGATAATTGGTCGATATGAGTGGACGATTTTTTTTTTATTGATCATTTATCGATCAAACTTATGAAAAGAAAGACACCATTGATAAGAAAAAGCAAAAAAAGGATCGCCAATCAACGATCAATCACCAGGCTATTCACCTTCTACACAGATTCGATAAACACGTGAATTGAAACAGAAGGTTCAAGTTCGCTTCCACCGTTCCAATTCCGAGGCATTAATGAGCGGGAATGGAGTGCAGTCACACACCAATAATCGAGCCCGGAGGTTCGAACGTGCCGAAGAGAGACCGCAATGCACACCGTGAAATACGAATCTGTGTCGCTCATACAATTTCGATTGATGATTAGCCGATTGTTAATTATCCCCCATTCGATAGTAAAATTTAGAAAGTGCATCGGCGAGGACTGAGGATCCTTTGTACGAATTCGGGTCAGGAAGACAGCCCGCGATCATTAGCCGGAATAACAAGAAGCGAAGCTCAACTTATTGTTAGTCAAATTTGTCCGCCCGGTTAATGCGAGGAGAGACACGTACTCGAGGAAGCCGTGGCCGAGAAAGTCTGATCGTTGAATAACCAGAGCCTCACAAAGATAACAAAGATGATTCTTAGTCTGTCGGAAGCAGATATCCCCCGGCTCGTTAACGTGGTCTTTTCACCCGCACAATAATCGTCTGGCGTTGACGAAGATGCCTTCTCTCGTTACAAACTTGATAGCTACAAGAAGTATCTGCCGGTCACAGAGAGCTGGCGGTCTTCTGTGTTCCAAGAAACATGTTTCACACCCCAAGGCGGGAAAACTAGATTCGAACCTCGACGAATTTTCCAGTAGAAAGAAGAGAAGGCATCGCGCGCCATCAGACTCTAATTTTTATTTATCCGATCGGGATGGTCGTACGAAACGATCCGGCTACGTGGTGCGAGACACGGAGCCCCGGAAATACAACGTCTAATTTTATTAACAAGCCCAACTATGCCGCTGCTCGGGACCCAGAGACTCGACTCGACGCTGCCGGTCGCTGCCTTAATGAAAACAAATGAAGAGCCTCGCAATTAGGGTTTGGGACGAGGTTAGAGAGGGCAAACAGCAGGTAGCGCCCCCGCCCAGGGGATAGAAACGGATCGAGCTCAGCTTACCCCGGTGCGGCCGCAACCTATACAACGCAACGCGGAGTTACTGCTTTCACACTATTTTGGGAACACATTTTTTTTTTTTTTTTTTTTTTGAAATGCAAGAAATGCAAGATTCAAGTTTTTCGGGTCTGAAACTATTCAGTAAAGAGGCATTTTCAAAATGACCAGATAACTTCTTGATCGGATCAAAATTGTACCAGACATTCATCATTTTTTAGAACAAAATAGCCTTTTTCTGTCAAAAAAATTATGTGAAAACCATTGAAAAGTCTCAAAAGTGACTTCCGGTGGTTTTGACACTTTCGAAATTCTTAGGTGTATGTTCCCCGTTAAGTTATTGGGATTTTTCATCGAAATTCATCTTCCAATTCTAGTATGCCTGACGTCACAACGTAGTAATTTTCAATTTCGTTCAATTTTGCTTCAATTATTAATTACTAGGGTCTTCGCGTCGAATTTAAAAAAATGCTTCAACTACTTGTTAGGTATTTGAATGAGCAACAATTTGGGGCGAAGACGAAGCCGATATCTCGTCGGACTGAAGATATATCGATGAAGCGCGAAAAAATGTCAGCCTTCTTGACCCCCTTGGGGGTCGAATCTAAAGGAATCGCTTTTTAGTGGGTGCTTTCGTAACGAAGGTAACATGATGCCCAAATTTCGAGTTTCTAGGTCAAGAGGTTTGGGCTGGGCGCTGATGCCACTTGTTCCTTCACATATCATATATATGTTAAATATACAGGGTGGATTCCCAACGACGATGTTTATACGATTCGAGCCAACTTCGGATCAATGAGTCGTCAGGAATTCACCCAGTAGAAGAGAAGATAGAAAATAGAAGAAGAAGAAGAAAAAGAAAAAGAAAAAGAAAAAGAAGATAGAAGACAGAAGACAGAAGACAGAAGATAGAAGACAGAAGACAGAATATAGAAGATAGAAGACAGAAGACAGAAGACAGAAGATAGAAGACAGAAGACAGAAGACAGAATATAGAAGACAGAAGACAGAAGATAGAAGACAGAAGACAGAAGACAGAAGATAGAAGACAGAAGACAGAAGATAGAAGACAGAAGACAGAATATAGAAGATAGAAGACAAAAGACAGAAGATAGAAGACAGAAGACAGAAGACAGAAGACAGAAGATGGAAGATAGAAGACAGAATATAGAAGATAGAAGATAGAAGACAGAAGACGGAAGACGGAAGACGGAAGACGGAAGACGGAAGACGGAAGACGGAAGATAGAAGATAGAAGATAGAAGATAGAAGATAGAAGATTGTTTCGTTACAAACTGAAAATATTACGGGCAAAATCTCAATTCCTAATATGGTGATCACGATGTGCTCAAATTTGACCAATAATTTTCGTAATTCTTTTTAGTTTAGGCCAATTTTATTTTATAATTCTTTACATCGAAAAAATTTAAAAAATTGGTCAATTATACTATACACACTTGAAGGATACGAAGCAGACATTATTATTGCCTCAATCTTCTCTAAAAATGTTTCGAAATTTTTCAAATATGTTCAGTCTAGTCATGTTATGATTTCGGTACGCGTACACGGGGTCCATCGCAGCCTCGATCCATCTTCTCCTACATGTAATGGTAACGCCTAGCCGTATAGGAGGCTGCAGTTTATACCTGCAGGATGCACGAAACGCGGGGTGGTGGCAGATGGTGCCTGGTCTACCTGATCTACAGCGAGGCTACTTACACCGGTTACTATAGGGACGGGAGTAAATCCTGGAGCCGAGGTTCTCGCTCGATGTGACATCAATCAAAACCGCACACACACACTACCAACAGCGGTGTTTGAGGTATACGGTATTCAGAACCGTGTACTTAATGCATGCCTAATTAATGATCTGATTTCTACCCCCGAGATAGCTGTGTCTACCTACACGCAAGCTGAATCAGCCAAAACTCACCGGTGATCAAACTCCTCGTAGTCTATAATATGAATGAAACTGATTATTCGATCGAGATTAACGAAAATATGATCAAATCTATGGATCGACTCATTAATTGATTTTGATTCACTTTAATTGATGAGAAATTACTCAATTATAGATTAATTATTGGGGATTGTAACCAGAAAATTGAGTGAATTAAAGAGAATTAACCAAAATTTGATTATACAGAATGAAAATTGAAACCATTTGAATCTACAAATGATAAACAAAAAAAAAAAAAAAAAAAAAATGAATTGAGAAATATTCAGATAATCAGTTTCTGAAAAATTTGTCACCACAATTTCGAGTTTATTCGTTTCTTCGGAAAAAAAAAAAAAATCTTTTTCGAACGACAAGTTGAACAAGACTCTCTTCTTATTTTTCATCCGTTATTCTTCTCCAATTATCAGGACATTCGACAAATTCTATCATAATTGATTCGCTTTTTTTCATTTCCTTTTTTCTACCTCGGTGATAACCTTGTGGTCCAGTGGCCGACCACCTGCC
This sequence comes from Euura lappo, assembly GCA_018257835.1. Taxonomy (NCBI): domain Eukaryota; kingdom Metazoa; phylum Arthropoda; class Insecta; order Hymenoptera; family Tenthredinidae; genus Euura; species Euura lappo. The sequence goes on along the minus strand of JAEUYN010000407.1, from coordinate 262,108 downwards.
CTCACTGGAATCGAGCCAAGTTAGGCGAGGCACCCGCGGGGGGCAGCCACTCGACCCTCTAATATCCACCACTTTAGCGAAACAGGCAGGTACTTATGCCACTTATCATACACGAATATCGATATACATATATGGAGCCTGGGACCGTATAATATCTAATACAAGACTCGCTATTATCTTTTTATTCAAATAATTCAAATTATTGTTCTTTATTTTACCTATTTTTCTTCAATTTCTGATGAATTTGTTTCTCATTATTATTATTATTATTATTACTATTATTATTATTAATGAATCCAATTTCTCTAAAAATGATGTATAATAATTGTGATTAATGACTGTGTCATTAGGTCGAATCAAGACTGCGATAATCAGTTGGTTTATTACTCAGGCTAAACGAGAATGGGTCTCGTAACGAAGAGTAACCTGGAACGTCTTGAAAATTTATCCTACACAAAGAACATCCTTCGTATCAAAAACACATCAGAATAGCCGCAGACTGAAAGAAGCCCCGATGCTGCTCGCTGTACTATCCCGGGCAATTGTGTTCAGGGTTCGAGAATTATCTCACTTTATAAAGTATATAGCCATCCCCTCGGCAGGCAGGAGGCCAGATGGCTTATACTGTTTAATTAATCCCCCTGCTTACCTTTCCCACGTCTCATAACGAACAACGAAAAGTTTGCATTGAGGGAAAGAATTTTTGTGAGATAAATTGCAAAAATAAAAAACCCTAGTGATAAAATAAACAATTTTTAATTGTGAATGGAAAATTCAATTTTTTTTTTTTTCCTACGATTATATACGTATATTCTTTCAATAAATTTGATATTGAGTTATTGATTATATTTATCGATGCTATTTGGTACGAATTTTCTTTTTTTTTTTTCTTTTTTATACATAATTTAATTCAATTCTGTAATTTTAATGTAATAATATGAATAATTTTATTATCAGTGCTTCGTCGCTCTTTCTTTCAAGTACGCAGCAGCAACGTTGTAATTCAGCCAAGTCATTCAATCCCATTTACATTTACCTCTGAAATCCAGGCTAAACCCCTCGACACTGAGTTTCCGTTTGGAATGAGAGAACCGGGATTTTCCGAATATTTGGCAAATATTTCGCGTCAGTAAAGAAAATTCAACAGAATTCCCTGACATTTCCAGGTTTTCGCCTAATCAGATATGAAAATAAAATCGTCAAGACGAAGAAAAGGAAAAAATTATGACGGTGATGGCATCTTATGACATTTCCCACACTTTTCCCGGTTTTCCAGACGGGAATTGACACCCTGTTAAATAAATTGAAAATATACCAGCTTATATTCCAAATTTTCAACCCTGAGAATTTCCATTAATTTTTTTTTTTTTTTTTTTTCCACGAAATTTATCGCTCTACAATTAAAGATACGCTAAGAAATGCGGTCATCAGACATTTTCCGCGCCTATTTTAATTTTAATCGTGGAAATAAGAGAGACGACACACAAGAAAGAAGAAAAAAACGTCCATAGGGGTTCGGACAGTGAATTATTAGCCCTTATGTATAGCCAGGGAGTCGAGTATCGCATCGAGCGTACTTACAATTAGCCACGTAAAGGCTCAGCACGTTTCGAGGGAAACCCGCATCGAATGAATGGGATTTGATGAAAAAGAATAAGAAGGGTCCTCGAAATTCAAAAGAGAGAACAAAGGAGAGACTAACAGAGCAGAATCAAAATTCAAGCGGTTTATTCAAGAGCGATTAATTTCTCCTACCCTCGCGAAAGGATTATAGATATTTATAATTTGTACATACTATATAATTTTAACCCGCAAAGTTGTTTTATTTGAATCGATTACGTCATCCAAATTATATGATCGGTGAGGAATGAATTTTTACGAAAAAAAAATATATAAAAAGTTTAGCGCGGTTGCAATTAAGAGTCGAGAGAATTTTTTGTATTCAAAAAAATTTTTTCAATAAAATCGTAAGAGAAAAACAAAAGATTGAGATATATTGTGCAATAAAAAATGTTTCTACTCTAATGGAAACATAATTAAACCTGCAAATTCGGTTGGAATCACCTTGAATAAAGTTTTGTGCGAGATTTTGTAAAAAACCAAAAAAAAAACATTACTTTCATTGAAGAAGGGTATATCTTCTGATGATAAGGAAGAAAATATCTTTTGTACCGACGTAGGGTAAAGAAGACCGAGCTAATTCTTTTTTTTTGCCGGTAATGCAAAGTCGAGTTTGTTATCATAAGAGCGAAAAAAATCGAAAGAAATTTTTTATACCTATAGACTTTACTGCTACTATTTATAAAGAGTATTTTTTATACCAACCATTTTTTCAACGAAAAACATTTCTACTATAATGAGAATATAATTAAACCTGAAAATTCGGTTAGGGATCGCCTGGAATACAGTTTTTTTCGTGTGATATTTTGTAAAAAAAATTCACTTTCGCTGAAAAAGGGTGATAAGGAAGGAAACATCTTCGGTACCGACGTAAGATAAGGAAGATCGCGCTACTTATTTTTTTTTGTCGGTAATGCAGAATTCAGTTTGTTATCATAAGAGGATGTAGATAAAAAGGTTCTAAACGGGTCCGCAGCTCAGATTGCGATGAAAGTTCAGTTCAAAATTTGACGAACAAAAGTATAGTAATAATATAGAACAAAAAACAAAACAAACAAGCGGATTTGGGCCGAATATGAGCCAGCCTTCGAACTTCCCGTTATTTATTTTGTTCTGAGCTATTTTGAAATTTGTAAATCTGACCTCAGATTCTTGATCAGCGGTTCAAAAAACCTTCGAGTACAAATTTCCGTAAGATTTCCAATGTTTTTAGTATTTTTCCCAGCAAATCGGACTCGCCATTTTGAATTTCGATAATCTGACTTCAGATTCGTGATCAGTGACCCAAAAAACCTACGAGTACCAAGTTTCATCCAAATCCAAATGTTTTTAGTTTTTTTGCAGCATATCGAATACGCCAAATGAAAATTTTGCGAAACTGACTTCAGATTCGTGATCAGCGATCAAAAAAACCATATGGTACCAAATTTCATTGAAATCCGTTGATTCGTTCTCAAGATATCGTCATTTTTGTTGCGTTTTTTAGAATTTTGTTATTTGAATAGTTCAAAAAGTACCAATCCGATCGAAGCCAAAATCTAATCAGTTCTAAGTTAAGAAAAGCCCCGTCGATTGAGCCCAAGTTGATCGAAATCCGACCCCGCGTTCTCGAGATATCGCGCGGACAAAAATGTGGTCACGCACACACACACACACACACATACACCCAGGCGTCAAACTGAAAATAGTCGGAGGTGATTCTTTGGACCTCGAAACGTGAAGATTTAGTGAAAACTCAAATTTTCATTTTCGGGTTGATCACAATAACTTCCTTTTTTCTCTGAAAACAGAGAAACGGGAAGTTAATACAAAACAAATCCAACTTACCAATTTGTTGCGCGGGAGGATTTTTGTTTCTTCTACCGTTATCGGCTTTGCGGTTGACGCGACATCTGACGGATGCTTGGAAAACTGATGCGACTTGAGTGTCGAGTCGTTGCGGTTGCAGCGAGTTAGGCGCTAGTGGCGGAGAATTTGAATCGATTAGAAATAATTATCAGTATAGGAATCTTGAATTCTTAATGATAGTATCGCTTTTCGGTATCAGAATATTTTGAGAAATCTGTAGAATTTTCATTACGCTGATATTAAAGATTATTTCAAAAGTAATTAACAAGATTAGGATGATAATTTCAGATTGTTTTTTTAATAATAATTTCTCTCAATTATATTAAAAAATTTGTCATCCATTCTCTGATCTTTACGTGATTAAAAACATGTAATTAGAAATATTCGAGCCTAAAATAATGAAAACGACTCAAAATTACGATACAAAGAATTCAGGTAGCTTTTTCTTTTTCTATTTACGCCGAAATTCGAAAAATTAGGAACCGTTTCCACTTTCAAAACGATTGAAACTTAAAAAATGAACAAAAATCCACGTTATTCTAGTCCAATATCATTTCTATACTTTTATACAGTACGTTTTTACATAGTCCTGATTACATCAATCGATCGCAGCGAATTGAAACAGATATAAATTCTCTTCTCGCAGTCGTCTCAGGTGTTACTCATATTCATTCCCGTCAAAAACTGTCTCTTCACTTCGAAGAGAATCACTCCCAAAGCAGTCCCGGTGTTCAGACTGTCCACTCCGTTGGTAAGCGGAACGTTAACTCGCACGCCGTCTCTCCGCAGAGCCAAAGACAGAGATTCTTCGCTCAGGCCTTCCGTCTCCCCTCCGATTATTATTACGCTCTCCGAGTTTGCGTATCGAGCAGCAAAGTAGGGTATGACGGGCAGATTTTCCACCTCCTGGTAATAGGCCTTCTTTTTCGCAATTTTATTTGACTTGGGAGGTGCAGCGTCGCCGGAAGGCTTCTCCCCAAAGTCTTCTTCGATCTTGTTCAGAATATCCTTTGCCTCCGCGTCGGGTTCGGCCTCCGAGTCACTGCTTTCGGAGTCTGAATCTGAATCCGAACTCGAACGGGAGTCTTGAACGTCCGAATCGGCCGGCGATTTTACGTTGTTATCCGCAACGAATATATTCGCGTTCTCGCTTATCAGATACTGCACCTCGGCCCATGTCTGCGACCTGAATATCGGCAGTCTAAAATGCGCTCCTGCCGCAGATCTCAACACCTTCGGACTCCAGAGGTCCACGCAGCCTGTTAACAGTCGTTTACAGAGTTTTTTTTAAATACGATTAATACGAATTTCTTCAAAAGGGGCCTGGAGGTCTCAATTATGGACAGCAAATATCAGTTTGGAGAAGATTTTAAACCCAGAAACATCTTTCTGTGTCTCTAAATTGAACAATTTCGTTTCCGAGCCAAGTATTTTCCCAGAATCGAGGACAAAAGTCTTTACCCTTGGTCAGAACGACTCTTTCGCATCCGACTCCGGCTGCGACTCTGAGAATGGATCCCAAGTTCCCCGGCTCTCTAACATTGTCGCATATTATCGTTACCGGTAGAGCGTCGTCGGCAGGTTCTCGAGCGCTGATGTCAGGGGTTTTGAATATTCCTGGAAAACAATACGGAGACAAAAGAATTGAGTCGACGCCTCAAACCCAGCCATAATAAGACGAAGATCTTGGGGTACCCATGATGCCGGGGGAGGTAGTCAGATCGGACCAGAGCTGAATAGTGCGATAAGGAATTTTGTAGAGCTTGACGCCGGTCTTGGGCAGCGGTAGCCTGTCGAGATCCGATTTCCTGCTGAATATAACGATCTGAGGAACCAGACCGACCTTCATCGCATCCTCTATGAGTCTGTAACCCTCGAGCAGCATTCTGTCGTCCTGTTTCTGCTTCTTGCGGCTTTTTACCGTCAGCATCAACGAGCTGTGGGCGAATGGTTGAAAGATCAAGTTTCGGTCCTTTGACCGACGGCGGGGTTGATTTTACCTCATGAGTTTGTCGTCCTTTTCCAGTTTTGTGAATATCGGAGCCCCGTCGTCGCCCAGAGTGCCGTCTCCGGCTTTGGACGGTTCGACTTTGGTCGGTTCTTCGCTCTTCAGTTTCTGTCGTCGATTGAAAGCAAATCTTGCGTCCTTGAGGATGTTTCTTGAATTCGACTGGTCATCGTCCTCGAGGAGGTCTTTCTCGTTGACGATCCTCACCGGCCTCCGGTAGGCCCATCGGCTGTACGATTTAACCTGGAGAAATATTCTCCTACCCACGTGATGACGCAGGGTCGGCGTTTTTTGTAGACGCATAAGAGCGAGCTGCACCGTGGACAACGTGAAACCCATGTTTATCTTGCTCATTTGTTCGATTATTAATGAAAGATTATTTCGGTCAACTCATTGGAACGTAGAAAAACAGGTCATCACTTTTTATCAGCGATTATTAAAGCACGAAACACCGGTGCTTCGGGATTTTTAGGTTAGAGTTTAGCTTAGTTTAGTTAGGTTAGGATTGTTGAATCATCTGCGCATGGGCGTGGAGGTAATTCAAGATGGCGGAGGCGCGCGAATATTTGAATATCCCAAATATGAGATTCGAGGTAGTCGGAAGAAAAAACGACGGAGTCAAACAATCTTTTGAGTTTTGAATCATTATTTCGTTCAAAAGGATGAGAATGAAGCTTCGATACGGCTGACCAAAGGCCGCGAAATGTATATTGGCTCCGGAAATACACGATTCTGAAGAATCAGGTTGAAAAACCTTGAAGAATAAACAGTCCGAAGTTGGCTGGAAGCCAGAAACGAGCTTCCAGACAGTTTTTTCGGTATTAAAACTGTTTGAAAGCTTCTTTCTCGACGTTCTTAAGGGAAAATGAAATTCACGTGACCTCGATATGTATACACTTGGAATTTTCAAACGCCATTTTCTCAGCCAAAACACATTCGATTAACGTGAAATTGATATCAGTGACGTAGCAAAACTGAATGAAGGGCCTGCCAATCGTGGATTTTCGAAAATCGAGACGTAATAACAGTTTTTTTTAACAATATTGTTCCGTAATCCAAGGAAGTGCTGCCTCTCTCCACCAGGGGCAGCACCTCCTGGGGTTACAGAACAATATTGTTACACAAAATTCTGATTATGTCTTTCGATATACGAAAATCCACGATTGGCAGGCCCTTCATTGAGTTTTTCTACGTCACTGATATCAATTTCACATCAGTCGAATGTGTTTTGGCTGAGAAAATAGCGTTTAAAAATTCCAAGTGTATACATATCGAGGTCACGTGACTTTCATTTCACGTGACTTTCATTTCACCTTAAGGTGAAATGAAAGTCACGTGACCTCGATATGAGGCTGATGATTTACACTTGGAAGTTTCAAACGCTATTTTCTCAGCCAAAACACATTCGATTGACGCGAAATTGATATCAATGACGTAGAAAAACTTAACGAAGGGCTTGATAATCGTGGATATTCGAAAATCGAGACGTAATAACAGTTTTTTAACAATATTGTTCTGTACCCAAGGAAGTGCTGCCTCTCTCCACGAGGGGCAGCACCTCCTTGGGTTACAGAACAATATTGTTACACAAAATTCTGATTATGTCTTTCGATATTCGGAAATCCACGATTGGCAGGCCCTTCATTCAGTTTTTCTACGTCACTGATATCAATTTCACATCAATCGAATGTGTTTTGGGTGAGAAAATAGCGTTTGAAAATTCCAAGTGTAAATCATATCGAGGTCACGTGACTTTCATTTCACCTCAATATTCAATAGAATAGTTTCATGAATTTTTTCTATTCTCTTCGTATATCCGACAATCGGTTTATTCATCAATATTTTTTACCTGTCTAATTTTATTGTTTCTTTTTTATATGATTCATGTTGTATGATTTTATTTTATCATGTGTGTTATATTACGTTATATTATATTCTTTTTTTCCGCTCCTGTGACCGATAGTTTCTAAGACTCTGATATCCGTATTTTGTATGCTCGAAATTTGAATAAATTGAAATTGAATAATTTGATCATCAGGATTGATGAAAAATACAACCCACTCAATTCTTCATCCTTGGTTTGCACTTGAATCAAATTTTTTTTAATACAGCGTTTGAATTTCCCGCTCACGTGTCACGTCACACAGTACAGTTCTACCGTATGGCGGCGCTGCGGACAACAATGGTCAACAGAATAACATCGTCACCCTCTCCATCGCCCCCCCCCCCGCGGCATGATTTCTAAACAGATTACAGAACGAGAGAGATCCACATCCACATGTAAACAAATATTGTCCACGGCATGGCCATGTGCGTCTCGATCCATCCGATTTTCAATTGTTCGTTTACCAGTGCCTCGATGGCTCGATGTGATGTGGTGTCGATGGCTCTGTTCGACTCTGTTAGTATTTGGGGTTAGGAATGAGTTGAATACAGCGACAAGTGTCCAGACTGGGGTCCAGTTGATAAAAAAAGAATAATAAAAATCTGAAATCTGCACGTGGCTACGGTGGCAGCGACTGCGCGCGGCTGAATTAATATTCCTCCCTCCACGCAGCGAAATTGACTGCAAAGTGCGAGCTACCAGCACCGCGAACACGTTCCGGATTATTTATTATCTTGTTTATGTTTACGCGAGAGAGAGAGAGAGAGAGAGAGAGAGAATGAAAGTGTGTCGACGTCGATCGTGAAATTGGTCGCGTGATCGCGCGAGCTCTTCTACAAATAAACGCGATGACAACAATAAGCAGACTTCCTGCATAGACGCGATCGACGACGAATCGAATCAACGATCTCGGAGTAAGTGGTTCGATAGAGTCAATCATGAAGCTGTTCAAGCTCATAGTGCACCAGAAAAACTTCAGCGGGGAAGATCTGATAATAAACCCGAAGGACTATCCGGGCATCAAGAAGGGCGATATAGTCGAGATATTCCACCCCGAAGACGAGTTTAGCAGACTTCTTCTGCAGATAACCGCGTTCAAGGAGGATCTGCAGGGCAGGGAGACGATCAGCGTCGAAAATAACATCGCGACTACCTTTCAACTGCGAACGTTCGCCGGGGTTTACATGAACATCGTCAACCCGGACGACGTCGCCTTGGACTCGGTCGAACTCACCTTCAAGGATCAGTACATGGGGCGGAGCGAAATGTGGAGGCTCAAGAACAGCCTGGTAATTATCGGAACAAAAACAAACGTAATTCCGCAAAGTAGGTCTTGTCTTCATCTCGTTATCTCTTTAGGTAAACACCTGCGTCTATTTGAACAAGAAGATCGAGTTCTGCGGAGGAAGTATCAGGTGCCAAGTCCACGAGATGTGGTCTCAGGGGGACAGAGTAGCCTGCGGAGTCATAACCGACGATACCAAGGTGAATGGAGGAGGAAGTCAGGCTTGACGGGCCCCGGACCAAGAAAAAATTGCCGAAAATCGAAGAATTTCATGGGAAATATCAAGTTCTGAGATTCCTGGGGCTGAATATTGGATCAATGACACGAAAATCGGAAACAATAATTTTCTAGCGATAAAAAAATGCCAGTTTTCAATGTTCCAATGTGATTACAGATTTTCTGGTTCTTTAAACTAGTATCCTCAAAATATTTTGGGAAGAAACTCTGAATCAGGATTGATTAGACCCTGAATTCGGGAAATTTTGAATTGTCTTTATCAAGACTCGAGTCCAGAAGTGGAGAATTTTTTGATAAATAACAAGAATTTCTTCTATCCCGTAACAGGTCGTGTTCCGCTCGTCGACCAGCATGGTGTACCTATTTATCCAGATGAGTTCTGAGATGTGGGACTTTGACATCCACGGAGATCTCTACTTCGAGAAAGCGGTGAACGGATTTTTGGCCGATCTGTTTCAAAAGTGGAAGAAAAACGGGAGCAATCACGAAGTCACGATCGTTCTATTCTCAAGAACGTTCTACAAGGCTAATAGCCTGGAGGAATTTCCCAATCACATGAGGGAATGCCTGCAGCACGACTATCGAGGCAGATTCTACGAGGATTTTTACAGGTCCGAATCGAATTATCTCCCGATCAAACATCTGATTCTACGATATCTATGCTCATTTCTTACAGAGTCGCCGTTCAGAACGAAAGATACGAAGACTGGAGCAACATCCTGGTTCAGCTGCGAAAACTGTTCACCGATTATCAAAAAATAGTATTGGAGTATCATCAGAGGCCCGGAATCGTGATGCCCAAGGCGATAAACGCCACAGCTGCGCAAGGAAACTTTCTAGAAGTCTTGAACATGTCTTTGAACGGTAATTCCGCGTCTAAAACAAGAGATCGGGTCTATTACGGACGAAAACTCATCAAGTACCGTTAAAATTTGTCCAGTATTCGAAAAACACTACTTAGATCGCAGCTTCGACCGAACCGGGCAGCTTTCGGTGGTCATCACCCCCGGGGTCGGGGTCTTCGAGGTCGATAGAGAACTGACCAACGTTACCAAGCAGAGAATAATCGACAACGGAGTCGGAAGCGATTTGGTCTGCGTCGGAGAGCAGCCCCTGCACGCGGTTCCCTTGTTAAAAGTATCATTCTCGAATCCATTTCCTCCCAGGATCATAAATGGAGACGAGAAACTAACGGCGATCGTTTCTTTTTCCAGTTCCACAACAAGGACACGTCGATAAACGCCGCGGACGACTACAGCATGCCGCATTGGATAAATCTGAGCTTCTATTCGACCAACAAGAAGATACCGTACTCGACTTTCATACCGCGGATCAAACTCCCGCCAAAGATTTCAAAGCCGCCGGCTGAAAACGGTGGAAAATTGCCGGGGAAGGCGAAACTGCTCCAAGAAGACGCCAACGAATGCCTTCGCAACACTCTCTTCGATTACGACGCCTACGACGCTCAAGTATTCCAGCTACCTCCGGTTCACACCGCTAGGTGATAATCGATTCGCTAATTGCCTCGATTTTCGGTCTAATCCGTCACCGTTTTACAGCCTGCAGAGGGTGACGACGAGAACTAAGAAAACCAGCGTAGCCTGTATGGAAACTCACAGCAACGGGCAAGCCTTGAAATTACTCAAGCGGAAGATGTCGGACCCCGACATTCATCATCCGCCGCCCGATATCCACTCGTCTCCGACGGTCGCTCCTCGCAGCGCGGCAATTTCGATCCCCTACAGAGCCGATGACCCGATCAGCGTCGGGTCAAACGGAGAAGCGAATCGTAAGCGGGTCGAATCTCGATAGAATTTGGAGCTACTTGACGATTAATCCACCGTTTTGTTAATCAGCAAAGCCGAGAATCCCGCTGATGAGCGATCACGCGGACGCAGAAATATCGCCGCCTTTTAGACCGGTCGTCGGCAGCGCGGGGAGTCCGACGAACCCGGTCTCTCAGCCGAGCAGTATCAGGCCGGGAAGGGCTCTGATCAATCCGTTCGACCCTTCGCACGTTACCATCAAGTTGACGAGCAACCGGCGACGATGGACCCACATTTTTCCCAAAGGACCCACGGGCGTGCTGATACAGCAGCATCATTACCAGGCTGTGCCGACGCGGAGCAGTTCGGAACACCAGAGCGACGCGACGTCGATACTGAGCAGTTCCCCGAACGAGCCGAGCGTCGCGTCTCTAAACGCTCTGAGCATCGGACACATTCCGAGATCAGCTTCGCAGATCGGATTCCAGGATCGTAAGTGTCGAGAGTTTTTCTCAGCTGGTGAGGAAACGGGGCCGATTCTGGTATTCAATTTTCTAGATATCAAAGGAAAGGCTCAGCGCCCCGGTCTCGCGTTGGGTTCGGTCGATAAAACCGGAAACATCGGAGCTCCGATCACCGGTAACAAGAGTTTGACGCTGCTGTGGGGAGCGACGGGGGAACAGGAATGGACTCCGGCTCTGACAACAGGTTCGAATCGATCCTCCTCATATCGGAAGACTTTTGCAGTTCTCTTTTATTTTTTTCAACATACAGAAGCTATTTGGTTGATTTATCAACGGTATGATTGAATTTTGAACATATTTCACGGACAAAATGCATTCATTGAGGTGAAATTAAAAAAAAATACCTTACATCAATTACGAATAACGGTTCACAGCATGATCGCTAGGATTATTTACCTTCTTTTTTTTGTTTTTAATCTATCATGATTGTCATTATCTCAGATGCTACATAACTATATTGAATAATTCCATATCATTCGCCTCTGTTGATTGTTTCATGCGTTAAATAGCATTAATTCGTACGATGTTCTATTGTGCAATTTAAATCACACACACACACACACACGAGTCGTTTCCGTATAATTAAATCAAAATACCCAGAGGTCAGAGGTCAGATTTCACAAGGCTATTTTTATTCATGATAGGCCATAATGCTTCTTGTGTGTCTTTTCGCTAATATATTTCTATTTCAGACGTATATTCACATACAAAAACAACTACATACAGCATATCCGTAACACAATCAATGAGTAACAAAACATATTCTGGTTTCGGCCCCCCCCTCCCCCCTGAATCTAACATTTTTCATTTTTTTTCTTTTTGACTTACGTTTGATAATCAAAATTATTTTCATTTTTTCAATCCCGCATTAGAATATCGATGAAAAAAAAATGATATAGTCTTGAAATTTGAATGAGAACAAAATTATGAATTATAAAATCGAATCGAAGCTAGCTATTTTGATAATAAACTTATTTTCACAAAGATTAAAAGGAAAAAAAAAGTCTAGAAACCAGTGTTTTTTTTTTTTTTTTTTTTTTTTTTTAATTAACAAAATACTACTTACATTGAATGAAAATACACAACAAAATTTTTTGATTCTTCAAGAATATAAATAATCTATATTTGTTCAATTTATTTACATGCTGTGGGTACGTCTTGTTGGGATGCGACGCCGGACATATTGATGCGTTTGTGATGTGCGATGATACGATCATTCGATGTCACTTTATACAGCGAACATAGGTTAGCGCCCCATATATTATTCAGGGCTGAATTCGGTTACGGTACATACACCTATTTATGGGTGAATTCAAAACCCAGTAGATTTTTTTTTTTTTTTATTATTATTTATTTTTATTTTTTTTTTTATTCCTACAATCTTTCTATCTTTTCTTCAAAATCTAATTATTTATTTATGCATGCCTATATACTGTGTAGTGATTTTTCTTATTTTATCAACAAAAAAAAAAATACTACGAAGAAACGTAATTCCTTATTATCAATCCTCAAATCTTCTACTTATGTGACTATTTATTCAATATTAATTTCATGAATCAATAAGAATGATGAGAGGATTGATATTTCTTCTTGTATAACAATTTGTATCTATTTATCCACAATAGTTTGTTTATTTTACACAAGTAGTTCTTTTTTCTTTTATGCAATTTAGCCGACTTAAGATTTGTAATTATTCTACGTCAACTAGTTCAGATCAGGTATTGCTGGACATTTAGAAATTTATTTTATCACCTGTGTGACTGTAATTTGTCGTGTCAAGTGGAAGCTGCTAGTTGTTAGAATTGTATAAATTCAAGCATCCCTTGTTACTCGAATCTATTCTTCGATCGGCTCAACGATCAAAGAAATAGAATTTCTGTACAGCTAATTGTTAGGATTATATCGTCGAAGGGACGAGAAATTTATTTTTGTACATAGCGTAGAATTTCGTTCTTATCCATGTTTGATAGTCGATGATGATGATCTCGCGTCATTATTTCGCTACATTCATTCATTTTGCATGCGGCTTCGGACGTTCTCTCGTTACTAGACACCCTGGTATGCAGCCTCACTAGCTATCACTTGGCATGAATCAATGAATTGCATCATCAAAAGTAACACTACAAAGGTTTTGGGGTAGATAAATCATCGGGTATGTGAATAAAGAAGAAATAGAATCAATTCCAATTCTTAATACACGAGAGAATTTTTTTTCCCATACTAATTCATATTTACAGAGCATGGGAAAGATAGCTTATTCGTTGCACGAGGAATCTATTTTGTTGCGATACAGTACCTAAGAATGCCACAAAGGAATATATAAATGCAATTTTTACAGAAACTGATTGATAAAAAAATGTATAAAATTTTTTAAATACTATTTTGAGACGCAGATATGCTTAGATCGGGTCTCTGTTTGTGTTGGACGTGGAACCTTTACTTGTGTATGGAATATTTTCTTCCCGGTGTATTTATTGCTGTTTTCCATAAATCTGCTTTTTCTTTATTCATACCCTAGTGGTAATTATTCGATCGTCGGACGAAATTCATATCCAGATAATTTTATCATTCAGGTGTTGACTGGAGATCGTTAACCATCCCAGCTTGTCTTCCTATCACGACGGATTACTTTCCAGATAAAAGAAGCTTGCAGAACGACTACGTCGTGTCGGATTACAATCTTTTACCCGACGACGTTAACGCAGATTTTGCTCAGATGAGGGCGATCTACAAAAAACCGCTCAACACTGCCGAAGTGTTTAAAGAACTCGTCTCGCAGCGATTGGCTCAGGTGCGACGAACATTTTGACCCTCCGAATCACGTTCTTATGAGATTCTCAACTACTTTCAGGGATTCCAACTGATAATTTTACCTCCGGCTAACAAGACGCAGGCCTCGACGCCCGGCAGCAAACCTCCGGCTCCGATAAGTTCGTTGATGCGCGGTAGACGGACAGAGTCCGAGCCCAAGGAGGAATATCTGCTGAGTATAGGGAGGATATTCCACAAAATATCTCTGTGCGGTAATTCTATAACGGTAACGAGGTACAGGCCGAGGTTGGTGTGCAGAAAATCGAAGAAATGAATTTTGAGCCCTCGGAGTGAATCGTGAGAGTGAGAAACGGCTTTTTTTCGCAGGCATCCGTATCCACCCTTCAATATACACTATCGATATCGATTCCACGCGCCTCATCACGACACTTACGAAGTATCGTGGGTCTCTTTCACGACAGAAAAATTAGAAAACTACAACTGGAATTATCTGGATCATTATATCTGCACCAGAGGTGATACCGACTTCGCGTTAGTCGAGGTAATCGTCGAATCGTCGTCGATCGGATGACAGATTCAATTTATACCGATCGTTGTTTCATTTCAGGCTCTAAAATACTGGAGATTCAGGGTGTTTCTATTGCCGCTACAGAATCCAGCCACTCGGCGGATCCTCGACGGATCTGCACACTGCGATATTTACACGGCCGCGGCTCCGGCGGAGCAAGCTATACTCATGGAGGGATTCCTGAGGTTCATTGAGACCTGGTTGAACAAGATTAGGAGACCGAATACCAACAAAAATTGGGTAAAATTTTATCGATCGGTAGTACGTCTCATTTATGTGTCTTTGACGTATTTCCTGTTATTTTCTTTGGATACATTGAATACATTGAAGTTGAAATATAATGGCTTCGATCGGCTATCGCCGAGCCATGTATTGCAATTTATAGTCGAAACACACACGTCCCATGTTTAGGAATTAACCGGGTGTCTAGCTGTTAGGGAATTATCTAAAATCTTGCGCCAATCCTGAAATCACCTTAGTTTGTTTGAATTTCAATTTTTATCGGTACGTTTGGAAATTGATAAAGTTGGAAAATTTTCTCATTTCAATTAAATCGAGGCTTTCTTTACGCTTGAATTTTTCGATTCAAAATTTGTTTGAAAAGTTTGAGCCAAAAATATCCTACGTTGAATTAAAAATGGCACAATTTTCAAAATTTCGCAATCCTTAAATCATCGTTTAAACAGGAAACCTAATGATTAGAGCAAAATTATTTAAGAAAAGCCGGACCTGTCACCCACCCCCTTCGATTTGGCTGATTTTTTGTGAGCATGTTACCTACCTGGAGAGTAGTCAAAAGCCAAAATATTATGTCCCGAAAAAATTTATTGGCCGAGTTACAGTTTTTTATCACATTTTTGACTCGAATTTGGGTATTTTCGATTATGCAAAGGTTTTTTGTACTACGTGGCTGAAAATCGGTTTCTTTATGTAAAATTGACCCAGGAACACGAATCTGGCCACAGATTTGACCTACGAGAAAAACCTACAATAATATTAGCCAAAAACACCCGAAATTGACCAAAAAAGTCCCAAATCTTGGGGAAATGGTCAAAAAAAAATGTTTTCGACTTTCTGAGGCAGCAATCTTGTAGGAAAAGAGCCAACGAATCCAATGATCACACCCCCAGATTTCTAGGACGAACCGTTCAAGAGATACGCGTTGTCAAAGTTGGAGAATCTTGTTTTTCTGGCAATAATGGACTTTTTTGACCTCTTTGGACAAATGTCCGACCTAAAGGCCTATTTTGCGGCATCCACCACGACTATCTAAATCGAGTATCAATAGGTTATTTTCATCAAATGAGATTCGTCAGATTCTGGTCAAAATAATTAAATGTACTTTTCCATGAAATAAAATAATAAGAACCCTTAAAAAGGTCCATTATTTGCAGAAAAATCAAGATTTTCCAACTTTGACAACGCGTATCTCTTGAACGGTTCGTCCTAAAAATCTGGGGGTGTGGTCATTGGATTCTTTGGCTCTTTTCCTACAAGATTGCTGCCTCAGAAAGACGAAAACATTTTTTTGGACCATTTCCCCAAGATTTGGGACTTTTTTGGTCAATTTCGGGTGTTTTTGGCTAATATTATTGTAGGTTTTTCTCGTAGGTCAAATCT
This sequence comes from Euura lappo, assembly GCA_018257835.1. Taxonomy (NCBI): domain Eukaryota; kingdom Metazoa; phylum Arthropoda; class Insecta; order Hymenoptera; family Tenthredinidae; genus Euura; species Euura lappo. The sequence goes on along the minus strand of JAEUYN010000407.1, from coordinate 245,975 downwards.
GTGGCCAGATTCGTGTTCCTGGGTCAATTTTACATAAAGAAACCGATTTTCAGCCACGTAATCCAAAAAACCTTTGCTTAATCGAAAATACCCAAATTCGAGTCAAAAATGTGAAAAAAAACGGTAACTCGGCCAATAAATTTTTTCGGGACATAATATTTTGGCTTTTGACTACTCTCCAGGTAGGTAACATGCTCACAAAAAATCAGCCAAATCGAAGGGGGTGGGTGACAGGCCCGGCTTTTCTTAAATAATTTTGCTCTTAGTAAACATTTGATTATTGAGTTCATGTAAAATAGAAGTCCAAGATGAATTGACGATTTTATTTTCCAACGAAATAATTTCGTTGTTCGAGTTTTGAACAATTGGCATAAATTAGGTTCAATAATTCCTGAAAAAGTTTAAATTTTCAGTGCCATTGACACTAGACACCTTAATTAAGAATGTTTATCTTTTTTTCTCTCTCTTTATAGTCGCAGAAAAAAGTTATCAAAATCGTATTCGTTGTACAATTTGAAATGGCGATCCTTAAACAGCGATTCTTTTTACGGAGAGATTCGTATACACGATCGTTGTCTTTTCTTTCGTCCATTTATCACGTATTACCACACATTCGAATCAATATTTGAGTAATATTTGTGTCCACGTAAAATTGATATTGAATACTCGGTATATTTGTTCATTTATTTTTTATTTATTTTTTGCATATATTTTTCTCCGATTTATGTGCAGAACCGCATGTTATTATTTTACTTGGTTGCAAAACAGTCTGTTTTCTGCGTTGTGTAACATTAATAGATTTGGTTTTACCACGCCACGGCTTGAAATTGCATCCGATTAATTGCAACCGTTGTTCAGTTAATTTCCCCACGATTGATTTCAGATTACTAATATCTGTATTTGACTTTCTATTTCGATGTCGAATCCAAATTGTAATTGGTGTAAGACGCGAATGATCTGTTAAAATTCAAGTTCTTCTTGCCGTTAGGAATCGACGCAATAAATTAAAAATCCTCTCACGCAGAGGGAAGATAACTTTGAGGAAGAGAACCGTTCAGCATGATATGTTTCAGAGCCCGTCAGCTCTAGTCGGAGTTCTCCCGAGAGATCCTGCCTCCCACTTGACAAGGCGCAGGCACAGCACGAGCCTGATATCCCTCACTAACCAGGTACTTCCTACTCTCCCCTAGGCATCGATTCGTCGACGATTTTGAGACGTTGAGAAAACATCCAGTCATAGATTATAAATAAAAAGGAAAAATTTCGTTGATCGGGACGAAAATTCAATTTTTCACCTGTTTTGCAAAATATGTCGTTTTATTTTTATTAAAATTGTAGCAGCAGATTTGCATATTTTGCTAATTATCTGTAAAATGCCTAACCGAATGATTTATTTTCATTTTAAATAGAGAATGCTCGCTTTGTTTTATTACTGCATCCGAAGACTCAGCTTCTCATACTCGCAATACCATCGATAGACACTATAAGACAAAGTAGTTTTTTTTTTTTTTTTCATAAATTCTTCAACATTTGGTTTGTAAAATAAATAATTAGCTTGACGAATGATTTGCTGTGCGATATTATAAATGGTATCACAAAAATGAGCTTGCGTAAAGAAATTATTATATATTATCGTCACGTCTGCTTGAGTTTTGGCTTCAACGTTATCCATTTATTTACTGTGTTCCTGTACACATAGATAGAATTAGATCAATTAATTTCAGGTATACCGGGTGTTTTACTCTACGTCGAGAAAATTTGAGAAACAAATAAGGAATGGCGCAACACAACGTGTCCATCGGAAGCAGAATATAAAACGAATATAACATTTCATTCACATATTTGAATTTATAGGAAGAATCTCTCCTTGGTGGGTAACAATAATTAATTTCGTTCGCCTCTTCCTATAAATTCAAATATATGAATGAAATTATATTCGTTGAAACTTTCGTTCTCAGAATTTCTCGAATTCCTTCGATGTAAAGCCGATACGTAAATTAGACTGTAACAAAAGTTATAGTTATGGATACTTGAACACACACATACACACATATTACATACACATTATACACAAGTCTTACCAATTGGCTGCTTTAAATGAAGACTCTTGCAATTATCGAAATTTGTTTTTCCTCAAACTTTTACAGACAAGTCTTGTCGGCAGCTCCCCGTTCAGGGAGAGACTTGGGAGCAACCGTCTGCCTGAAAAACCAAGACCCAGGTTTGATCCGCTTGCAGAAAATTAATGCATTTTTCGCTTATCATTTTAATATCAATTAATTTTTCAGCTTCTATATCCTACTCCCCCCCCCCACCCCCCTCGACCTAATTGCTTGCCGATGTGTCTCGCCGCTTGAGTCTCCTTAACATAAGTAATACGTTACTCAATCACGCACCGAGCTTCTGTCTGTTATTTATTGTTTCTTATTTTGCGATATATCGGGTGACTGTTTCTTCCTCATAACATATTTATAGCTCGTCGCAGTACCAACGGACGCATGTGCCATTTTTTGGAATTAGGTAACACCTTTTTTCAATCTCTTCTATGCGTTAAGAATATGTTTCTAGCTCCGCTCTAGGTGAAAGTTTTATCGTCTCTGTATCGTTCCGTTTTAGACCACGTTTCAACGTTGCTCGATCATATCGTACCCCGTAATAACTTGTTTTTTATTCGAAAGACTAGGCGAGGAATTGTACCATCTTTTGTTAACTTCAAATCGTTCGTTGTTATTATTTATAGTCTAGTTGTTAATGAACTCGAGGTATGGGTGGTGTGTGAGTGAGTTACGGGGTTCTTTGTACAGGAGAAGCATGTAGTGAATTCCGCTGCGGCTGCCCGCACACCCCTTGACATTACTCGCCATGTGACAAACAGGTCAGTTTATTTTCAATTTATTCATTTCCGTTTAGGGACGCAGTTAAATCGACGAAACCAATCTCGATCGTCCCTCTGTACATAGTTTCATTTTCATTTTCAATCCCCTTCCTAATTGAATCGAAGTAACACAGTTTTTTTTTTGTTTTTTATAAATTTTGAAACATTTTATCAGACCGCAGTGATTTGTGTTCAATAATTAATAGAAATTAATCAGTAGTACTAATTTCGCTTCAGGTAGCACATGTGCATCGCTTGAATATCAGCACCGTGAAATTTGTCCGCATATTTAACTAAAAAACTTATCGAATCATCTATCAAACTTTCTTTTACTAATCAATTTTCAAACGACTATATCAGATCGGGCTCCAAAGTGATGGACAGAGGGCGAGTCTCTCCCGCCAGCGAAGCTGTGCTTCCGCTTTCTCCGGAACAACAGCAACAAGATCACTCCGAGTGCAGCGAGGACAGGTGAATATAAACCGCTTATCCTTCTTTCGAGGACTCAATCGGTCAAAAATTCCTCAGCTCAAACGCCGAAGTGAGCAAGATAAAGAGCAACGCGTCAACGGCAGAGATACTAGAGGCGATGAAGCTCCCGCAAAGTGGGATAGGATTCCTGACTCAGCACCCGTCTCTCCCTAGTCTCACGTTCGTAAGCGCGGAGGCTGTGCAATGGCTCAACAATCACGTCGAGGGTGGAGTAACGGCGGAAAAAGCTATCCTCATAATGCAGGTAATAACAATCCCACGTCGTAGGCTGGAATATTGGGAACAAAGATTATTGAGAATTAATATTTCCAGGGTATGATACGGGACAAAGTGATCTGCCACGCTTCGGGCGATTTCAACAAGCCCTTCATCCTCGGATTCTACCTGTATCACATCGTGCAGGAGAAGGACGGTCAGAAAGGTGAATCTTTACGGAAATAATCCTCAATTTAAATCAACAACGAACATCTTTTTCAGCCGAGAAGGATTACTTCCCTCCGCTCGGCGATCTCCAGAGCTTTGAAAACGAGTGGGTCGAAGTCGAGATGAAGGCTCCGAAGGGCTGGTGCGAACCCACCGCTCCGACCACCAACCCGACTATATCATCCCCCATATCGATACCCAGCTGCGATACCATAGACGAGTCGAGCGTTCCCATCTTCCTACGAGACGACATAGATTTCTCGTTCATGCTCGACGATCGAGAGTGGACAGGTATCGTTACGTTGCTCGGAACATCGGCTATACAGTCGTTCGACGGTTTTTAATTCTGGAAATATTATTTCACAGCTCCGGTTCCTCCGTACAAACACACTCATCTGGATATAGACATAAATAATAGAAGCGACAGGATAGAGTGGGGTCATCTGAGGTACCAGTCGCTCTTCAAGACTGACCATTCCTACGAGCTTGTCGTTCAATGGGTCGCTTCCTCGGGAAGCATAGCCGCCGATCTTGTGAGTGTCAAGGAATTCCAGGGCGTCCGATCGACACTAGACACCTTGATTTTCTGTTCGGACGATGTAGACAGTAATCGGCACTCTTTCCTCCCACCCAGATATTCGGGTGGCAAAGAAAGGCGCAGTTATGCGGAATACAGATGGTACCGATTCCCAGCGATCTGCTCGCCCTGCCTTTTACTCTGAAAAGCGACCCGCTCAGGGGGCCTATCTTCATCCCGTTGCACACCGAGTGTCTGATGAGCAACAAACCGTATCTTTTCGACGGTTCGTACCTTCGACTCGGGATACCTGCTTCTTGTCGGACACCGATTCAACGATTATTTCGTTGTTAACAGAATTTAGAGAAGACACCTACACCCAGAGGCTGTTCCTGTTCCAAGAAGCCATAGTTCAGAGGTTCGGCTTCGTTCCTTGTCTCGTCGAGGGTACCGAAACTGACCATCAGTACGTTCACGTTACGGGTAACGCTTTCGTCCTCGTACCGTCGACTCCGTGTATCAGACCCAGACCCAGAACCGATACCAGTATAATCAGGAGGATAACCGGGCAGAAGCGCTACCCGGTTCATCCGGATCAGTCTAGTCCGCACGAAGCTTACATTACGAGGCATGTGAGCGGGAAGAACAAGGACAATTACAGCATGGACAGACGGGTCGGTTGTCCGATTGCCGATATTCTCTTCGATGAATTGTTAATGATCAATGATTCTAATCTTTTTACAGGTGGGTTTCTTGTGGTCCTGGAATCACATGGTCAGTCGGAAGTGGAAATCGTTGTCCGCTTCGGCGACCGGCGACGAATTGTTTCAGAAAAAGATAATACAAGATTTTAGAAACTTTTGTTCAAACGGAGACAACAGATTGAAACAGTACTGGGAATCATGTTGGGAATTGAAGGAGAAAACTTGTTCGAGAACAGAGTGAATTTTGTTTTATAGATATTGTTTGTATGTTATTTGATAATGACAGCGCTGGATCGCTTTAGCTTTTTATACGGAAGCTTGTGTGCTAAATTTATAGCTTTAAGAAGACCAAAAAAAAAAAACATTTTTGTAAACTGATAAATAATTAATAAATGCGGTTTTTATGATTGTAATTGAAAAAGCTCAAAGTTTGAACCTTTTATTTTACTTTTTGAATCAATAATACATCAAGTTTCACTTTATAATTAATATTGTATATAAAAAAATAAGAAAATATCGATTTTATTTTTATTATTTTCAGTGTAATTCTAATTTACATACAAAAGTCTCCCCACGTTGTCAACAATTAAAAGTGATCTGATCACTTGTTATTATAACTATAATAGTAATGATGTTTAAGTGTACGTATCTGATTACATCAATGTATAGTAGAAAGAACTAAACTTGTAATCAATTAATCTTGATTATGCAAGTCAGCATTTGTAATATAGGCAAGTTTGAGGGGCGCTATTATAACTTATTCCGACTGTGCTGTGAATTTTTTTCCATTATCAAACAATAATATCGTAGTGTCATAAAACTTATAATATTTCAAACGAATATTTAGTAGATTATCATAAAACGAAAGCAGTTATAAAATATATTATCATCATTAGTATTCTACGATAATTAGATTTTTTTATTTTTATTTTATTCGATATTATTAATCATGGAACAGTGAAAGAAAAGCAAAAACTCAGGTATTCCAAGTATCGTTGTTGAATCATTTGACCGTTTCAATAGGCCGTTTTCGACGGTGGCGTCGCAAAGTACTTTTTGTTTTTTCTCATGAACGTTCGGCTGAAATAAAATCGACATTTGTCAATTAGTAATCTCGAAATCTGACAATATTCTCAAATACTTCGATTTTAGATAACACACCTCGAGCTTATAGGAGTGTTGAAGAATCCCCGAGACGTTGTTCGCTTCAGGAGAGACTCGGTAGACGGGGTGTGTCTCAGTTCCCCAGTCTTCGGGGTGCCCACTCCGTTCAGTCCTTCCGAATTCACAAAGTTCGCCCAATAATCGGACGGAATCTTCAGCAAATTTTCAACAATCTGTAGAATAAGAAGAAAAAAACCATTAAATTTGTTCAGGTTTTTTTAAAAAGGTCCATTTTCCACGAATTTTTTCGTTGGAAAATAAAATAAAATTATTCATTTTTCTTGTAAAAAAGAATCAAGTTGATCAAAATCTTTGCAGTTTTTAACGAGTCCAGAAAACCCACCGCGACTTGGCTCTTGGTCTCGCTGAGCATCGAGTTTGGCGACGGTTCCTGGCAGCTATAGCCGACTAAAGTGGGTCCGAATACTTTGGCCAGATTACTAATCGGCATTTTGCACTCAGGACTGCTGGAGACTCTCTGCAAGTGAAGAATCAGGAACGCCAGAGTGTCGCGATTGGGTTGCGGGAGTTCGGAGATCGCCTGATAAAGAGCAGCGTCGGCGTCCTGTTTGTCCTGGATGGTCGTAGCCCTCGCAAAATCACCCCAAAGTCCGACCGTGATCAGAGGCTCGCGCAGAGTCCTACGAAGGGTGTTTCAAAGTTCAAGATTCAACGTCGACGTTCTTAAAATAGGTAGAAAAGCTTGAGCACCTCAAGAAGTCTTTCAGGGTCGAACAGATAGTCGTAATATCGAGATCCGACAGATTCGGGGCGCCTTTTCCCTTCAGGAATTTTTCCTTCAGGCATTTTACCTCGCCGGAGCCGCCGTTCACTCTGTACAAACCCTGCTCGCCCATTCCTCTCAATTCCACTTCGTTTATGCAGTGAACAACCAGCGAAGGTACCATCGGCGGTATCATGGGCGTGTAGTCGGCTATCGTACCCTGAGGGGAAGAAACTTATCAGTTCGAGCGATTACAGTCATCGACGAATCGGTCTCGGACGACTCACGGTCGTTCCACGCAGGGTGGGCGTGTTTCCCGTCGGCACGCAAGGCAGAGGGACGAGGTCCTTGCACTCCGTGTGAGCAGTGGCTCGGCACTCTCTGCACTTCAGGGCCACCCTTCCGAATCGAATCCTGAAAGAACAGATCGTTGAGTGAAATTCCTCGTTCGGACAAATGATCCCGAACCAATCGCACACCTTTTTCCACAAGGAGTGCACATCTCGGGTTTGATAACGGTCTTAGCCGAGAAGCTGTGTCCCCTGGAGGACTTGGTGTTCAGAGTATATCCCCCGATGTTGGGACTGGGCTTGAAGACGCCCTCCGAGTCCGAGCCGGAGGTGAGGATGTCTGCTTTTGGAGCCGAGGGCTGTAAAAATATCGACAAAATATCGTTTAGACCGAAAAGAGGCGCATATCCGGTTCCAAACTCGCCTGAACGTCCATCAGCGGGTTGTTCATGTCCATGTGAGTTATTTTCGGCCTCGAGCGATCAACGCTCTTGCGGGTCTTGTTGGAGCTCTGCGCCTGATTATTGGGATCCTGGTTTTCGTTCCCTGGCAGAGCTTCTATGACCGAGGAAGCGGTTATGGGCCCCTCCTTGGGCAGCACCACCGTAGTGGTGGCGACTATCCTGTCGGACACGTTCAAGTCCACGGCTTTCCGGATGCTGCTGCGCCTCTTCTTTGCCGAATACTCGCCGCTGGGTCTGTGCTCTTTCCATTCTCGTTTCTTCTGGTTCTGCTGGATCATGCAACTGTTGTCCAGGTCGTCTTCGGACTTTGAAAAACAGCTGAGATCGCTGAGCAACGATCCCGTAGAGTCCAACTCCGCTATGGTGTTCAGTCTGCGAAAAGACATAACGATTCAGAGATATTTTCGAAGCGACGACGAAATTCCCTCACTTGTCCGTCTGATGCGAGTCCTTCGGGTGCACGTTAATGCTCCGACCGTTTAGGGTCGTGTTATTGAGGAACTGGAGCTTCTCTCTGGTCTCGTCGTTCAGGTTCCTCCCTCCGTCGTTCAGGAATAAATCACGAACCATAGATATCTGCCTTTCCTGTGTCGAAAAAAACAAACTTTGGGCTTTACCGACGGATTCGAAGCTTCGAAGCCAAACTCGGTTCATATTCCGATAGAAAATCTCACCAAAGAATTTCTCTGATCCTCTACGATACGTCTGCGGCGCTTCTCCTCGTCCAGCAATCGTCTGGCGTGGCTCAATTTTCTCTCAAGATCCGCCGCTTCGAGGCCAGATTTCTCAAGAGCGGAATGAAGCCGTTGACATTCCTGTACAGACGCCAGCCACTTCTGTCTCATTTCTTCCTGGTTTATCGCAAACCGTAGAAATTCTGGAATAAATAAAAGTTGAATATAACATAACAGTAGAGATAGGCGATTGAATCGCTTCTTTTATCCCATTGTCAGTTTACAAAATTTAAGGACTTAGAGATCACGGACTCAATAAAAATTCTCCGCGAGCCTCGATTCGATCCAAAATAAGGGATAAAAGGAGTTTTTCTTCACTAAATTGCGACCATAAAAGTGAAATCTTGGAAAAACCGACAGACACCGCGTGGGGTCGTTTGTACCGGTTCGGCTAAAACGAAACTAACCTTCTTCACACGATCCGTTGACGAGGACGTTGGTGCACCGCACCAATTCATCGTGGGACGCTATTATTGATAGAGACGTTGTCATCTTGTCGTTATCGCCTATCGGGTAGCGTCGATCATCCAGGAAGTTGGGAAGCCTCTCGGTGCCGCGTTGCCGCTGAGTGTTCACTTTATTCTCGTTTCACTTTATTCACCACGGGGACTAGAAGCGATCTCGGATATCACAGCGCATCCGCATCCGCAGTGCTTAGAGGAGCGTTTCTACAATCGCGGAGGTACGTTTCGCCCAATTTTCTTCGTTATAATCGTTGATAACGCCAGTTGACATCGCACGCGTTCTTCCGAGTTACGACGCACGCCTAGTTTTTCAATATTGACGGTTTGAAACGAAATTTTTCATAAAGCAATCGAAACGAGCGTCGTTTATGGTTCGCGGTTCCGCCGTCGCGGAGTTTCTCCGGTCCCCGCGAGGCGGCGCCAGTTTGTTCATCGTCAACTAGCGACAACGACGACACGCGACGATCCTGCGAACTCGATTTTGCCGCTCTTTCCTTATCCAATCGCATCGCCACGGTAAGAATTTCAAATATTCAATTGTCAGGCGTCTTTTAAGGTGCCTTTTCATGCTGTCGCTAGTCGCTCGTTTTAGCGACAAATGGATGACGTCATCTAATATATCGCCGTGGCAAATTTAGTCCATGAAAAGGGATCCGTCGCTCATTCCAGCGACGATCGCTCATTTTCAGCGACTAATAGACTTGTGACCGAATTACAAGATTGAAAATTAGAAATTAAAAATTATACAATACATAGCCGATAACATTACTCTTCAATCTGAAATAAATATATTAGAAAAGCACCGTAGAGCCTGGTATTCATTATAACAGAGGCTTACGCTATTGAAATTTTACAATACATAACCGATAACATTACTCTCTTCAATCGAAAAATAGATATATTTGAAGGACACCCTGTATGAACTAAAATTTTGATCACTCATTTTGAATTGGCGTGCTCTTGAGCGACCACACAAAAAGCTGAACAATTTCAGCTTTATCAACGTGGTGTTATTATGTCGCTAGCGAAAACCGTGTAGTCACGTGTTCCAACAAACGACGATCGTATAATCACGTGATCACGGCTATCGCCAGAAAGAGCGACGTATGAAAATGCACCTTAATGCTCGTTTTTCGATTTTAGTCAACTTAAGATAAACGAGTGACAATAAATAAATGAATAAAAAAGGAATTAAAAAACACACGGTTCAATTTGTTATTTTAAATTGAAAAAATTAGTATATTACACTACGAGGGCAGAAAGTTGAATTTCCTGCACTGCGCACGATATAAGCTCGCCTCGGGCATCATATCGCGCAGTCCGGGGCTTTCGAACTGCTAGCGTGGTGTATGCTATTTTTCTTCATGCCCGGTCGAAAGTACGCTGAGTAATTGAATTTTTATACCGACTTATACGCTTTAACAAGTGTTGATGCCTGCCCGACATTGCAGGCACGAGCGATTAGCGAAGCGAGTGCCGCTGGTCGGGGGCAGGCATCAAATAGATCGAATAAAACGTCCAAGCCAGTTTTGAGGTTATATCTCAAGCGAGAGTAGTAACAGAAGTTTGCGATTCTGGCTGGCTGCAGAATAGTCTAGTCAATCTAGCCTTTGACCCAAAAATAATTACAGACTGGATGAATTTATACATCAATCGATGTGAAAAAAAACCCCAAACAACATATCGTGGTTCCCGCGCAGCGTGGAACGGGCCGAAGCGAGCCGAGCGGACCAGGTGATCGTTAGGCGTAGTTTTGTCAGAAAACTCTTGCAAAATTAATAACGTGGAAACTATAGGTCCTACAATATCGGTTCCCGCTTCGAATTTGTAGATGATTTTCTCCCCTACAACGTGGTATTTTTGTTTTTCCAATCCGACAAGTCACATTGGAACAGTGCATGATTTTGGCGGTACTGCCCAAAATATTGATAGTTTTTTTTATTAATTTCAACAATTTACTGTCTAGAGACATTGTCTTGTTTTTCATATGCTGTTCGGGGGATTTTTCCGCGTCGATTGATACATGATTCATCCAGTCTTGAATTATTTTTGGGTGACTAAGTGACAAAACTCGAAGCGGGCGTCTCGTGTATTGGGTATCGGTGTGTGCGGGTAAATTTTCGCTCCCGCTGTCACAGAGGGCGTGCGTGTAGTTCTACCAATGCATGAAAGTTAGGCTTTCTGCTTCGATACCGATGCCGGAAGTACGTACTTTCAACCGAGGTGTGAAGAAAAAAAGCGTTTGCGTAATTAATGAATACAAAATGTTCATCTTTTTCTCTGTTTTTTTTTTTTTTTTACTGTTATATTATCTGTTATATATAAACTCTTTTAACGTTTCTGCGAGATGAGAAGAGGATAATCTTTGTGGCCTTGTGGATAAAGATATCGAGTGTGTAGACAGACGTTTCTAAACAATTTCTGAAGCGCAGTTACATTCAATATATATATACAGAAAAAGGTTGAAACAATTCTTACGTCTCCGGCATTCGCGATGTCAATATAGAATATGAGACAATACAACTTTTATCACTCTGTATACCCGCTTATAAGAAGTAAAGTCTGCACTGTGTACCTACTTTCGTCAATTTTTCTTATTCCATCTGTTCTATTGTTAGTCGCGTCTCCTTCTTCGTCAGTTCGATGAAAAATGTCGAGGTAAACCGCGCGAACGACTCAGTGGCAACTTCACGAGGGGATATTATACAGTCCAACCTCTCTATAAGGCCGCCCAGGCCCCCAAGGGGAAGAGTTTTTCCGGGAACTGAGGTACCCCCACTTTGCCATCTTCGCTAGTCGCCCGACTCGTCTTTCGTCGCTTTCTCGAGCTCACGTTACATGGTAGAGTGGGGGAACGCTGCGAGCGAGAAATAGGGGAACCGGCTCTATTGGGAGGGGCCTTATAGAGAGGTCGGACTGTATGTATATTCACTTGGATTTTGGGTGTACAGGTGACTTCCGGCTTCCAAATACTTTCGAAGACTTGGTAAGACAACAATTTCAGTATTTTTAGTAATTATCATCCGTGAATGTATCGCTCGAAATATCCATTATTGGGAATGTGCGATCATCGAGTCAATAAAGTCAGTAGAGTCAATAAATCATTGACTCGATGATGATCACACATTCCATGTAATTTTTAGGAATTTTTTGAATTCCAATCGAAGATTTCTAAAGGACTTCCTCAGTGAAGTTGCTTGGAAAAGACAAAAGATGGCAAAAGACGAAAGATGGACAAAGATTGTAACATAGACACGTTTTCAAGCTCGTTTGTATCTTCTCAACGGTCTATCGTACGAGAAAACATGCCTGAATCTTTTTTGTAGAGAATTCAACAAGCTTCAAAATTGATCCCTGTCAATTTTCACCTCGGATCAACCGGAAGTGAGTTAGAGCTGAAATAATTAAAGTTGTGTTGCTCGACTAGTTTTTGAATAATTATTACAGACACATATTCGAGCTCGTGGATCTCCTCAACCGTCTACCATAGGACAAAAAATGCCTGAACTTTTTTTGTAGAGAATTTAACTAGCTTCAAAATTGATCCTGGTCAATTTTCACCTCGGATCAACCGGAAGTGAGTTAGAGCTAAAACAACGAAAGTCATGCCGCTTGACTGATTTCTTGTATAACTATTATAGACACGTATTCAAGCTCGTGTATCTCCTCAACGGTCTACTCTACGGAAAAAGATGATGAATCTTTTCTATAGAGAATTTGATGAGCTTCAAAATTGATCTTCATCATCCTTCACCTTACGGAAGTAACAGCAATGCGGATGACGAAAGTTTGCAGAAGACAAAAGACGGCAAAAGTCGACAGATCGACAAAAGATTATGGATGCTCGATCAGTCAAATTGTTACCGATCATCGATCTGTCGCTAAGAACGAGGAAACACGATTTTATTGATCATCGAGTGATTTTCATTCATTGTCAAATAACACTCAAGGCTCTCCCACCCCGGGGTGGGTTGTGATATTAATTGCGAGGAATAACTCCGAGTGTACAGCGCGGATTGTAAACGAGGGTGGGAATAAAGGCAGAGCTCACTTAGCGGCTGCCAACCGTCCCGGAATTATTGAACTCGACGTGCCCCGCGAGTAACTCTCGCGCTTTGTCTCCCGCTCTTCTCCTTATTCCATGTATGTACGTATAATCGCATCCACCGAATACATATCTACGGAACCGTCTCCGTTTCCTATTGTATTCGTGCATCAGCGACTCCACTCTACTTTTTACCTCCTTTAACCGAGAAAACCCCGGAGGACGCGACGCGGTTATCCGTACATCCATATTCAACTACAGCTGCGTCGTGAATATTCTATCAATTGATCCCGAGAACGAGAAAATAAAACGACGGATTTATGCGGTCCGTGCGTTTCGCCAAACAGCAGTTTTCCCATCATTTTCTGGTGGATGAAAAATTAAAGGTTCTCTGTAAACGTCGTTATGAGTCCAGGTTTTCATCATTACTGAATACGAGGAGGTTTTTTATAACGCTGTTTTCAATAAATGAAAATTCAGAAAATTGTTTGAATTTTGCGAATCTGACCTCAGATTCTTGATCAATGGTTCGAAAAACCTTCGAGTACAAATTTTCACAGAATTTCGAATATTTTTAGTGTGTTTTTAGCAGCAAATTGGATCCGCAATTTTCAATTTCGCTGATCTGACTTCAGATTCGTGATTGCAACTACCCAAAAAACCGTGTAGTACCAAATTTCATTCAAATCCATCGATCCGTTCTCAAGATGTCGTCATTTTTACCGTTTTTCTTAGAATTTTGTCGTTCCAATAATTCGGAAGTTATTGAATCGATCAAAGCCGAAATCTAATCAATTCTGGCCTCTGGGTTTAGCAAAGCCGCGTCGATTGAGCCTATTTTGATCAGAATCCGCACAATCCTTGTCGAGATATCGTTCCGAGAGAGAAAAATGATTACAATGACTTCCTTTCTTCTCTGAAACCGGATGCAGCAGGAGATACCGAATGGTGGTTGCAACACGATTTGTACATAGGGATGTAGAGACACAGGGGTTCACGTGGAACTTGATCGTCCTAGATAATTAGGTCTAACATGCCGTTATCTGTACCCGGCAGGGTGCGATAACGGTGAATGGTACAGGCCAGGTTACGTATAGTTATAGAGGATGTCTGTATTACTGACATAGGGAGGTTGCTCGATAGCCCAACCCTTACCTTTACCTTTAGGCACGTCGGGCAGCACGCGAGCTTTAATATTGTAGTCGAACTGGATTATATGTACGTGTATCATACTTCAAAGCGAAGCGTTGCAGGTCCGAAGGACTGTTCGTTAATTAGCTTTCCATATCACACATCGGTCGATATCAAACGTGCGGGAATGTTAACAGCTGTGCGAATTGACTGTCGTCATCTACGTCGAGATGGGTTCCTTCCGTTGCTGCAGAGTACATGCTGTCGGGTATCATTCGTTACATAGCCCGTGTCAATTAAGTGAAACTGAAATTGTTTGATAAAGTACTCGAGCCGAAGAGGATAATCCGCGGCAAAGAGATAATCCTACCGTAAGCCTACGAATGTGCGCTCTGGACCGATAACAGAATTAGTGATCAGAGGAACGATTCAACGGTTAGCGGTCTCCTGCGGCTAACCACCTGACTGCTTAACGCCTCCTCTTACGCCTGGTGACAAATTGGTTATAACTAGAGATAACAGTTATCATATTGGCTCAATTTGACGAAAATATTGGCAAAAACTTCGAAAGAGAACATAGACCTTAAAATTTTGAACATTTCGAGACCGCATCGAGAGTCATTCTTGAGACAACCCTTATTTCTCCAACGGTGATACATTATAATGGAAAATCTTTAACAATCGCATGAAATCGATAGGAATAAACAAAAAATGGGACCATTATCTACAGCTTTTGTGTAGCAATGTCCCGGCAAATTACGACTGACAGTAATTTCAGGCTCCTTATACCATTTGGATCGTTGCAGTTCGTGATAGGTAATTTTCCATTCAATGTAGGTACGGATGAGTTACAGCGATTCCGTCCGATGCGATAAGTTCTTTGGGGATTCTATAACTGTTCGGTAATTGCTTGTCTGAGTATTGAAAGTTCTTTGAGAAAGTAAAAGAAGAAGTTGGACAGACAATGAACGTCTGAGAGACTCTTTCATACCTATATTCAGAGAATATGAAAATCCAGAAATCCGTTCTAAGCTCTTATTCAAGACTCGGTCGAGTACATCCCGGCAATAATTATAGTCGATTACAATTTTTTTCATTACACAAAACTCACAACTCATTTCTGAGTTATTTAGATGTAAATCTTGATTCGTTTTCACGCACAATGCGAGGCGAAATTTTGCCCTAGTTCTCGACCTCTGGACAGGATAAAAATTAACATAAACGTAGACCGAGGGGATTTCGAGGCTCCAGAAACTCTGTGTCACGTTTTCAGGTCCAGAGAATCTCACCTCCGACTATTTTGAGTTGAGTGCGCGGATTTTTATCAAATTCGACTCAATCGACGCGGTTTTTGCAAACTCAGAACTGATCAGATCCTGGTTCTGATTGGTTCAGTACCAGAAATGAGGATATCTTGAGAACGGGTAAACGAATTTGAATGAAATTTGGTACCACATGATTTTTTGTGTCTCTGACGACGAAGATGAAGTTATATCAGGAAAATTCGACATGTCGGATCCAATTTGCTGGAAAAACATGCAAAATTCAAAGTAGCTGGGAAGAAAATAAAAAAACGGGAAGTTCAAAGGCTGGCTCGTATTCAGCCCAACCCGACTTGATTTCTTTCGAATAATCGATTCTCTTCAACGCAAAATAAAATTAAGCGTTATTTTCGTCCTCGCTGAGGGTCCTTTCGACGCCACCGAGCCGTCCGCGTCCGCACGTACGTCCGGATGATACGGCTCGCAGGTTAGGCGGTAGATCGTTAAAAGTGACGCGGACAAATCGGTAAAAGTTTTGGCTGGCGTTAAATCTTTATACACGCCAAGTTTAATTGAATGAAACCCTGGGTGCCAGGACGGTGCGAAACTTGTCCTCTTAACCGTGGGGTATACAGCGAACCCGCGTGAATCATGCAGGGAAAATTGGGGAGAAACTTTATCATCCCATCTGGTCGTTCGGGCAGGATTAGCTAATATTATCAGCCACCCCTCTACTAATAGCTAGAAATTCCTAGTCTCTCTATTCCCGGAGTCTAGTCTAGTCCTAGTCCTAGTCTAGCTCTGCGATTTCCACCCTGCCCCGATATTAGGCTCGGCGTTATCGTCAGAGGCCGAAATCCGACGTTCATCAAGGACTGTCTCAAGTCCCGGGAACGATCGACGCGCGCCATTAGCCAGGATTGATTGAAAGAAAAGGGGCAAAACTTTCACGAGCTTTGCTACGGTCTGACGGCGTGGAGCCTGCGATAATAATCACCGGCTTGTAATCGCAACCTTAATTATCTCCGAGTCGACTCAAGAAAAGACCCACATTATCCGAGCTGGGGGTGCGTTTTTCACGAGGAGTTTAGGGGATCAGAGATAAATACATTCTCAGAAGTGTATTTTTTTCTCATTGCGTTTTTTACACTGAGAGTACAGACCACATTTTTTTTACTGATGTTGAAAATTGTATAGGAGTTATTGATCTTTATACATTCAACTGCGAAGACCAGCAAGTCCGAAAACGTAACCAACATCCGTTCCTGGAGTGATCATTCATCATTTACTCGAGTGGAAAATCCTGCCATTTGGACCACAGTGACATGTCACTCTGAAAAATGCAGAGAACACATGAAACAGTGATGAGCGAAAGCACGAACTCTGAGTCTAAAGTATCGCAGACTTCTTTTTAGTCACGACTTGCTTGGACAGTCGAGGCTCTTATTTTGTCTCAATATTAAAAATTGAGGATCTATTCTTCACGTTCACAAACCACCAACTATAAAAAGCAAAGTGAGAAGTTCTGATTAAAATCATCACGCAGTACAGTACAGTTTCGTGTCCATACTTTCACGGAAGTAGGATTCTTTTCCATAACATTTCACAAACTCAAATTCTGTGGCCTGGTTGTCCAATTTCAATTGAATTCGCCACTTTTGGCTGCGGCTAACCATGGCTGCTGGCTTCAGCTTAATTTCAATTTCGAGCTTCGAGCAGCTTCAGATTTGATTAATTGCGTCTGATCCTGAACTCCCAACCGTCTCGATCCACATACTAATTCATAATTGACAAAGCTCGTCATGCGGATAGCCAAAGACGAGGGGTTCCTCTGATCTCTGTGAGACCTTATGCAGCGAAGAGGCCAGAGAGCCGTGCAGCATCTGGTACCGGTCGTTCGGACGCTGTAATCAGAACGGAAGGACGGAACATCGGAAGATCGACGAGCCGAACGGAACCTCGAAGGGATGTGTGGCCGCAACCCGTTCCACCAGCTTCCACGCTGTACTTTGGTGCTTTGCTCCGGTGCTCCATCCTGATCTTCTCGCGCAAGCTTCGCATAACTCGGGTCTCTCCGCAGTGACAAACTTTGTGACGAGATGAAAGGCGGAGAGGGTGCAATGCACGTATCGCTCTTCCCCGTCGGATAAGCCGTGGAGATCGTCCAGTGAACGTCATGCCTCGTGCCTCGTGTCTGAGCTGATATCACGTGATTGACGCGGGAAAGAAACTCGCCATTAATAGCTGAGCTGCAAACTTCAGGTCTAACGGGGGATGAATGGGCTCATCGTGACTCCGTAAATTCGGGGCACAAGAATTCTGTGATGTGTGATGATATTCGTTCGACGAAATATGGACGCTATTTTCAATTTTTTTTTTTTCGTTTATTCTAGTTTCTCTGTTTTCAGAGAAGGAAATTTTAGTTTTCGCTCAATCTCCACGTTTTTAGGTCTCAGAGAGTCATGTCCGATTATTTTGAGTTTGACTTCTGGCTTTGATCGGTCCAGTACTTTTCGAATTATTTGAATAACAATTAAATTCTTAAAGATACAATAAAAATGACGATATCTTGAAAACGGATGAATGAATTTGAACAAAATTTCGTATCACACGGCTTTCTGGGTTCGTTAATCACGAATATGAAGCCAATTTTGCAAAATTTTAATTTGACATCTTCGATATGCTTAAAAAAAAAAAAAAAACGTTTCGATTTTGATGGAAATTGGCATCAGAATGTTTTTTAGGTCACTAATCACAAATTTGAGGTCAGATTCGCAAAATTAAAAATAAATGCAATCGAAATAAACGACGTAGCGTACAGTCGCAAAAATTTCGATTTTTGAGCGATGAGGTAGTCAAATTCGGGGTCAGACGGTCCATTTGAAGCGATCATTAAGGTACTGCACATTCCCTTTGTTCAATGACTGTGAGAGTCGTGATGAGGTACTTTTTTTACCCAGCTCCGGTTGTACCGTTCATCCCGAATTTTGACACCGTGGAGGGATTGAATCCTGATAATCCTCGGTAAGACTCCAGAAACCAATTTCAAAAGTTTCTCCTTAATCTAATCCCTCGTGCTCAGCCGAAGCTTGTTTGTGTCCGTGACGAAGTAATCTGTCTGTAAAGTGGAATTCGCTCAATTCTGTGATTATGGATTAACAATAAGATTGAGACACTCTTAATTATTGTCGTGGGCTGAGAGACCACAAATACCGTCTCCTCTCTTCTTCGCTTCGTTCCAATTCTCTCCAAACGTAACGTGTATCAGTTTTTTTTTTCCGATCATTTCAATTGAACTGAATATTCATTTATAACACCTTTTTTCCCTTAGAATCGATCATTTTTACGTTATACATTTTTGAAAAAGTAAAGGATTATCACAAGTCTGCATCATTCATTGGTTTCACCTTTCGAATAGGTACTTCTGGATCAGGATCGACTTTGGAGAAATAACTAGCCTATTCATATCGCGATCGATCCACGCAGCAGAGTCTCGAGAGATTGGAGCTCGCTGATTGAATTAGTCGATACCATATAATTAGGAGGGGTAAGGCGGTGTTGGGATCACGATTACAAGTTAACTCTCCGCGCTTGTGGTTAGCGGGCACTTCATATCTCCGTTACTCATCCGCGGCAGGATTATCTCCGGTTAAGAGATGATTTAATTAAGCCGATTATCGATTGACCCGTTAATCATGTGACACATTTTTTGTTCCCCTCCCTGAATCACGTGGGACGATTCTAATTGATGAAGAACTTCAATTTCGTGATGGGAAGCCGCAAATCGTCTACTTCGGCGTCCAGACCTAGTTAATTTAGTAATCTTCTGTCCATCTTTTGTCTTCTGCCATTTTTTGTCTTCAGCAAACTTCTGTCATCCGCATTGTTGTCACTTCCGTACCGTGAAAATTAGTGAAGATCAATTTTGAAGCTTATCAAATTCTCTGTAGAAAAGATTGGAACATCTTTTCCCTAAAGTAGATCGTTTAGGAGATACACGAGCTTGAATACGTGTCTACAATAGTTATACAAGAAATCAGTCAAGCAACATGACTCTCGTTATTTTAGCTCTAACTCACTTCCGGTTGGTCCAAGGTGAAAATTGACGAGAATCAATTTTGAAGTTAGTTCAATTCCCTACAAAAAACATTCAGGCATTTTTTGTCCTATGGTAGACGGTTGAGGAGATCCATGAGCCCGAATATGTGTCTGTAATAAGTATTCAAAAACTAGTCGAGCAACACAACTTTCATTATTCCAGCTCTAACTCACTTCCGGTTGATCCAAGGTGAAAATTGACGAGGATCAATTTTGAAGCTAGTTAAATTCTCTACAAAAAATGTTCAGGCATTTTTTGTCCTATGGTAGACGGTTGAGGAGATCCACGAGCTCGAATATGTGTCTGTAATAATTATTCAAAAACTAGTCGAGCAACACAACTTTAATTATTTCAGCTCTAACTCACTTCCGGTTGATCCGAGGTGAAAATTGACAAGAATCAATTTTGAAGCTAGTTAAATTCTCTACAAAAAAGATTCAGGCATGTTTTCTCGTACGATAGACCGTTGAGAAGATACAAACAAGCTTGAAAACGTGACTGCAGGCGCGTCATAATCTTTGTCCATCTTTTGTCTTTTGCAAATTTTTTTCATCCGCATTGTTGTTACTTTCGTAACGAATCGCACACATTTCCGTGTCGTACGCATTTTTGTTGCATTTTAACATTCGATCCCCTGTACCTCACTACTACCCCGAAAGTAGAAGCATTTTCAATGCTAATGCTAATAATCCCATACCTGATAATTGAAATGGACGTCAATGAGCGAGGCCATTGGCGTTGTTACAGAACAATGGAAGTCTGATAAGTAGAACAGGCGACGGTGATATGGACGATATGGCAGAGTCTAAATCGTGATCCGCTCATTAAGTGCGCCTTACGATTTTTTTATTCTCAATTCAGCAGAGGACCGATTTTCCTCTTCCTGGGTTCTCCCAGTGATTTATCGAAATTCGATTCGTGGGGTGAAGTAGCAGACGAATGAATAATTTGAAATATTCTGTGTGTGGAAAGTTTCGAACCTTCCGGTGTTAGTCTTTCTCTCGCGGTGTGTATTTTGCGACAGAGAACAGGTGGAGGTTCGTTTATGCGAAAGTTTATCGGCCGCGAGTGTCCCCTGAATTATATATCCCACCGACGTTGAGTTTGACAGTGTAAATTCAAATAGATGTTAATCGAGGGTACGTAGACTTGCATGTGTGGCGGTATGTTGATTATTAATCAGTTCCACTTTAGGGAAATTAATCTCCCGCGCCGTTAGCGTATTCGTAATGAGCGAATTGATTATTCTCATTTCATATACTGTATAAATGAATCTCGTGTTTAACTACGGCTGTTTATCTTGCTATACATTTTGACTACAAATATCAAATACAGACCGATTAATCTGGTTACTCTTTTTCCATTCCATTCACTGTTTCGTTTTGTTCAAACTCTCACATCGTTGGCTGTATGTGGGAGAGTCGAGTAAAAGGAGGATGTTAGTGTTTTAGACCCAATGAATCACGTTTCATGCTCAATATAAAGAATCGTTCACTCGTATCTACCATCTGTGAACAATTATCTAGACACTATCGCGACAAAATTTTGTAATTTGGAACCGTTGAGCGGGAAAAAATACTTTCGCTAGATGCTGCGCCGATCTTCGATTCCAAAAAGTCAGGGTGAAACGGGGAACCATGGATAAAAATCTATACGACAAGTGGATTTAGATTCGGAATGGGAAATCTACGATTTGAACGAATGTAGAATCGAGATAAAAACTGAATCGAGGTCACGGAACCGCTGAGTACAATTATTCATCCTGTATTGCAATTTTCATCATTATCGTCGTCATCGGCACCGAAATAAGCCTCGCGGGTTCTCGAAGAGTACCGAAAGCCTCCGGCCTGATCCACTATCGATTTCGAATGGGAAAGAAATTCCGTCACCCGAAATGCAAGCTGTGCGCCAGAGATCCACGTTTTACCCGTTGTGCAATTTCATGAAGAAAAATACCCCAATCGCTCTATGGCGGCGCGAAGGTGTCGGCTCTGACGTGATTACGCAGCCGATCGACGATTCTATTGGGAAAGGCTAGAAATTCTGAAGTATTCTGCGTTCAGTTGGTATTTCGGGTACTCAAATCACGCCAGCTTGTCACACGGACCAGTGATGGCTCCTAGTGCACGAGTCACGTGACCATTTTGCCATTTTTTCGTTTCGAATGAGCAGTTTTTGATCTGGAAGGAGCCTGTGGAGTCGTTCAATGGCTATAGATTGCATCTCGTTATACTAGCCAAAATCAGCAAATCCTCGTTTAACCCGAGTCTCTCGTACTATTCGAAATTCAGAATATATACCTACCAAAGTCTAGTCTGTGGCGATGCGCAACGTTTAATTTGACGTGAAACGAGGGCGCTGAGAGTTCCTCCATTTCGAACAATCCCCCTCACACCCTCGTTCCTCGTTCCTAGTTCCTCCTAGGGCACTGAAACACGCAACAGGAATTCTCTGACGTGACTTAACCCAATAAAGGCGAGGATCTCGCCTCGTGGTCGGGATCATGATCGTCCTTGTGTGCTCAACAGCGATCCTGCAAAATTCCAAAATACGTTCTTGTCTCGCTCTCACGATGCTGCTTGTCTTCTCCAAACGAGAAGAAAAAAAACCCATCATCTGCGTACGATATACTTTTATTTTCGTCATAATACAGTATCGAAAGCTTGCGAACATCTAGAAAGCTGTTGATCGGAATGTTTGATCATGGTGGCCACTGGTCAGCGGAAAAGTCGAGGAATTTAGTGGTGATACGAAACAAGACAGAAGAAAAGATCCCCGGCGATTTTTTTCGTCTTTTTCGTAGCAAAACTTGTATAAATTATAAATGATGAAGTATTTTCGAAAATAACTTTCTTTCACCATTGATTCAGAGAATTGTTCATTGCGTACTTGAATAATCACTAATTCGTCGGAATTTCAGTAGGGGAAAAAAATTCAAATATTTATAGGGCCACCATGTCAGTGTCAAACTCCTGCCTCCAGTGGTTCAATATTCTACCACCAGGTGAAGCCGCGACCCTAACGGCGTGACTTTGAGTCACTATCTTTGCGTTTATTGAACGTATAAACTCGATACAGCGGAGCGTAGCTTTTCGCAGATCCATCAGCCTCGTCGTCGTCGCCGGTGGGATCGTCGCGGTTCGGTTTTGACGAGGGATATATTTTACTTTCCTCGTAAAAATTTATATCTGCCAAAAGAAAATGTAACGTTATGAAGAAGGAAAAGGGAAAAACTTGTGCGAATATAAAATGCGAAAACTGACCTGCGGATTGACCTGATCGGACGGATTTTCCTCTTTCGTTTATTCCTCCGGAGGTAATTGAGACTGCCTTTTCGAAATCGTCATCGATATCGCACGTCATTTCCTCAGGAGTTTCGTAGTGACGCAGAGGAACGGTTCCGACAACGACTTTCATTCTGGTTTTCAAATTTTTCTGAAGGATTTTCAGGTACCATTCGTTCACTTCAACGCACGCTTCCACCTTCAGGGTATAACAGATGTCGATTATGCTGCAGAAGTTCATTCCGGTAGGAGGCACCGCCGGGACGTCGACTCCGGTTTCATAATCGCTCTGGTCCTTCACCACGGGGATGTCGATCTCTACTATGATCTCCTTGTGCCTCCGAGACTTGCGCTTGGCGTGATAAGTGATAACCTGCACAAACGTCGTCTTTTTTACTCAATATTTTCTCATCCTTGGTGGGTAAGAATTTTGGAAAGAAAAATTCGCCAAAACGATAAAAAATCATCCGGACAGTGATTTCGAGTTTCACGATTCTGACACAAAATTCGGAATCAGGGACTGAAAAAAAACTAATTTCGTAGCGATTTTTCTGCAAATTATTATCGACGAATTTTTAAACTGTGGTCAGTTTTTCCGGGACACTTCCCAATGACTTCGGACTAGACATGATCCGCAGTAGCCGTAGCTCTGCGCGTCCACTGTATGGTCAAGAATCTGATTACAGTCCTTGTGACGTTGCTAACTTTGTCAAGAATATGCAGACCGCAGACGCCGCTCTTATCCCGGGGCGCGAAATTCTGCTCTTTACAGTTTGCCTGTGGTTTTGCACGTTCAGTGTCGCGCAAAGTTCTTAAATAACCTGTTTGAGAATCCCGAATGCCGCAGCGTTATTGAAGATCGAGCAACGATCCTCAAGGCGAGCTACATCGCTGTCTTAATTCCGTCGTTATACGGAGCCGAATTTCTCGGTGGAATTAATTCCGCATACCGTACCTTCTTCAATACCACTCGGAGTTTCCTGATATCCACGTTGCACGGGTTGTTCAGGATAATTTTTACCGGTATCGTCTGACCAGGAACGAAGCCTCGGACCGGCAGAGTGACCAGCATGTTCAGAGGCTCGGGCTGACCAACGATAGCCTTCGAGTTATCCTCGCTGATTGGAAGCTGGTCAGAGAAGTAATTTGATAAATAAACGAGGTGACGACGACGATGAATTAATTATCGTCTTTGATTCTCAACGTCTTGGAGTAATTTTGGTTCAGACGTGCAAATTCGTGGTGACCACTGGTCAGAGAAAAGAAAGTCAAGTCACTTCTTTGCTGATGTCGAAAAGGCAATTGTTTCTTGAAAGATCGCCGCGGCTACAGAGTCGATGAGTTACTTCATCGTAAAGTAAATCAGGGTACGAGAGCAACGCACCTCTACCTACCGTGGCTAGAGAATCTTTATTCAGGTCTAGAACAGGAGCCACGGTGAATGGCACGCTTTCCATCATCCGTACGAGTTTTGTTCGTTCCAAGGCTGCCGATATGCTGTATCTGACTCTGCCGTATCGTCCCTCAAAACTGCACGGTACGTTATCAGGCAGCGACACGGAAAATGGGAATACATTGTCACCGTCAGGAATCGACACCTCGGTCTCACCATCTGTACAAATTTTCGAATGAATGTATGCACAAAACGAAAAGAGAATTCAAGTTTGTCATAAAAAATGAAATAAAACTGTATCACTGACCACCGAACAGGTAAAGCTCCTCCGACAGGTACGATTCGTCGTTCGTGAATCTCCTCCTAAAACCAGCCGATCTATCGGTGAAAAATACAAGACCCTCGCCCTGACATCTTAACCGTAAACCTGTCGAAAATTAGAGAATTGCCGATTCAGCATTCGTTCAAGTGCCATAAATGATGTGGAGAGGAGATGTGTTCAATGTGTTGAAGAATTGATCAATTTGAATGCTGTTTCACTCGGTTTCAATGCTGCAAATCAGCTTCGATGGAAAGAAAAAAGTTTTCGTCGACATATCATATTTTGCCTACTTTTTTTTTCATATTCTGGTAGAAGCAACTGCGATCTAAACCAGAGGCGTGGCCCAAGCTGATTATAAGAGCCTGCTTCGAGCTGCCATCTTTATTCACTATTTCAATAAAAAACAAATGAAAAAACAGGTTTCGGGATTTTTTTTTCAAGGTACAAGTGATCGGCTGTCACTTCGAGCGTCGAAAAATTCAGGCACCAGATGTCAGATTCTCGTTGCGAATTTATGGAATTTCAATTGAGCAGCTCTGCGCTCTACTTCGTGCGGACAGGTAACCCGTCAACTAGTCACATTATACACATATAGTGATACGTGTGACTATCAATGTGCACTTGTGAAGGGTTACTCGAGAACTACGCGGGATCGATGACAAACTCGACAGATGGGAGCGTGTGCTGAGCTCGGCGATAACGCAAAGTCAATAGCATAATTGCCGCTCTAATTGCAGAATATTTATCAACCCTGCGGTTCTCAAAGCTTCGTTCATCCAATTCGAGTACAATAATTGTTCGAACAAGGAAACGATATTTCGAATACGAATCTATAACTGATTCCAAGAATGAATTGTAAATTAGGCAAAGATCGTTATCAGGATCGTCAGGATGTTGAAGCTCACCCAGAAAAGGCTTCGGTCCGTCGACCTGCAGCATAATCCTTCCGGCAACTTGACTCCCGGGGTAAAATACGCCTTGGGGATGATCCAGGAGGATTTTTAACTCCGAGGTACCCGTCCATTCCGCCAAATCCTGCCACGGTGATCGTTGACGTTGTTCCATCTCAAAAATCGCGATAACTGTTATTATTGTCATTATTCTTGTATCACACGTGGTTGAAGCAACAAGCAAGAATAGAAACAAGGATTTTACCGATCTAATAGACTCTGGAAAATCACTCTTCCGGTTAAACGCAACTGATGTCAGCCCTTTTTTCAACGTTGGACATGCGAGGAACGCTGCCGGATACTTTTGTTGTCAACTTTCCAAAAATTGCAGCTACTCCTGAGAGCCGATGGCGAAGCGGTACGGATTGCGCTTGCGTCCCGACGCTCGCCAATATCGGGGCCGCCTTTCCGACGCCAACGGTCCATCCGAAGACCCCGTATTCTCGACTGGGAAATGGTTTTTATAGCTTCTGCTTCTACTAGGACGTATAATATGAAATGTATATCAGGAGACGATGATACCAGAGACTCGCTTTTCCCTTTCTCGTAGTCGATAAAAGGACAATGAGGGTGGCTTTCATTGTCAGACGATTCCTAAGATACCAACAAGCGCGGATATCGAGTTTCATTAGAATTTGAAGGGAAACAAAGACAAAAACATCTCTGATTCAATTTGTTCGAATGAAGTAAAAGGTGAGAATAAAAAATCAATATTCATAGACGTATGGTACCGCCTTAAGTGAGCAGCGGGTTTCCACAGACGACGCTAGATGGCGGTCCTCGTATACCGAACAGTGACGTCACGCCGCGGCGGGAAAAAGGGACGGTTTCAAAGGCAAATTCTTATCGTTGGTTTTTTTTATTGTTACGTGGGTCGAGCCCAGAGCCAGAGGTTAATTTTTGGCGTTTGTGAATCTAGAAGCTCTTCGTTTCTGTGACTCGCTTCTTGGTAATTAATTAACGTTGAATTATAATTCGGGTCGTGTAAATAGCAAACGATTTGATTAGTCGCCTCTGGGCTCAGGGGCTCGAGTTTCCCGGCGTTGAAACAGCTGCACCGATCAGTGTTGGTCTCAGTTTCAGTACGGCGCAGGGTTCTGCCAACTGAATGATGTTAGCAAATTAATTATAACTTGTATCCCTCTGCAGAATTAACGAGAAACTGGCCATAAACGGGCGCGGCAAAAGCTAACGGATGAAAACGAACCCCCTTGCCTGCAGCGCAAGCTGCGACAAACATTCCTTACAGAGCTTCAACTGGTGGGGCTAGTTAGTCGTGTTAGTTAGTTACCCGGATTTCCTAGAAACCAACGATTTATAAATTAAATACGAACAGACTCGGAGAATTAATACCATTCGTCAAACGAAAAAAAATTGCTTTCAGCTTCTGTAATTCATTTTTGCAACAAAATTGATATTTTTTGTGTCGAAGGACCCGTTATTTTTTCCAATCACTATTAAACTGCAGGTCATAATGCAGTTTTGGTACTTTTTGTTTTCTCAAGGAATAATAGAGCTCGTCCTTCGTGGACGAGAAGCTCTGGTCAAATTGACCGAGACAGGTTTTGGCACGGAGAGGTCAGGTCAGGTCCTTTTGATATGGGCATAGAATTCCGTATTCCCTTTCTCGTGCACGTGTGTGTGTGTGTGTGTGAGCTTAGTTGATTTGATGAGAGATACCACGAGGAAGATTAGTAGGCTGTATGTGTGTAATGAGAATTAGCAGATGAAGAGAGAATTTCGAAACTCAGGCAAAGACCGACGTGCTTGCTCCGCGAAATGAGCTGTGCTAATCCTCGCGAATAAGCTCCGGTGAGAAACTTTTCTGTGTAGCTGCGGTATCGCGATGGCTTTGGACGGTTCCGTTCGGTAAACGGACGAATATGAATATCGAGGTAAAAATCGAAGGGTCGACAATTTTTTAGGATGACGTGGCAAGAGGAAATGGACTGTTTCTTTCTGGTTCCTTTTTGACGATGAAAGGGCGCATTTAAATCCGGGTCAGCGAGGCGCGACACCCTTGATTTATGTGGGTCTCACGGGGAGGCCGGAAAACAACAAGTAATAGTTTCTTGTTTGCGTGACGAGAGTGGACAAACGAACAGGTTCCGGACATCCCCGGGTACAACGAAGACAACTGTTGAGGTTTCGGACCGTAATTTCGGGAATTGATATTGCCACGCCGCGTCGCCGCGAAATTGTTACAGTTGGGGCTCGGCGAACGCGATGCGACGAGAATGGAACTGAGATAACGATTCTCGATTAGACACGGACTTGACACTCGTACCGGTTGAAATGTTGAAACTTGTTGAAATCGAGGGGGAAATAACTCGAGATTTTAGTGACACGTTCATTTTTAGGGTTGAAATAATTAAATTCAACTAAATTCTACTCAATTCAACTTCAGTCCAATTCAATTTCAGCTTCATTCGACTTTAGTTCAACTAAATTCAAGTTAATTCGGTTCAATTCAACTTGGTTTACCTTAATTCGACTTCAATTCAATTCCATTTCAACTTTATTCAACTGAATTCAACTTGAATTCGATCAAATTTCAATCAATTGGAATTCAACTTGACTCAATTCAACTTAATTCAGCCTGATTCAACTTCAATTCGCGAATTTGACATCGAACTCTGTTGGATGGCAATTTAAATTAGCACCTGCTGATATTGATGTATTTTTTACGTCTGTATCAACACGTCCTTCGATGAGTTCTTGTATCGTTTATCATTTTCGAGAAAAGTGTTCAAGTTTCTCTGTTTCAACTGTCTCTGTCTGTGGTTTACAATACAGTTAAAATTCGCAATATCAACTAAACTTTCAAACATTTATAGTTACGTGTCAGTTACATAGTTTCACTCGTTTACAGTTACGTGAATCAGAGTTTGAGATGATGAAAAAATATATTAGTCGCGAATCAAGTATTTTGAGTAGGTGAAGGATTGTTTCTAATTTTTGAAGAAAAGAAAAAAAAGCGTGAGTGAGGTGAGTCCGAAGTCATTGCAACTGCAGTCGTTGGGAACAATGGGTCGACACGCGACACGTAGATTGAGGGTTGGATCGGTCGTAAAAATATTTTTTTTTTCCCCGCTAAGACCGTGATTTTGATTTTCTTACTGAAACTATTTTATAAACACTTCTTCATTTTCGAACCAGGATTCAAGATCCATCGAATATTAGACAGCGAGCAGTGAACCGGAGGGATAAATGTACCGTAGGATAGACACCGATCAAGAGGGTTCAGGTCAGCATGTTACATGTAGTCACTCCTCCTATCCGGCATAGTCCTCCCCTTGTACTGTTCGCGGGGGTTGAGAATAGCCCCGGGTGTATCTATCCATCGTTGTGTGTGCGGTGGCTCGACACGGACGGTTCGCACACGGGTACGGGATCCGGAAACCCATCCGTGTGCACAAGTATCAATCCGTTGCACATGATCTTGAGTGCCGACGTGATACATTCACGTATAGTGTGTCGTATCGGGTTTCGCGAGAGGCCAGCAGCCAGTCATGTTCCACGGCTCGAGTACAGCGATTATGGCTTTCTCGATACAGAGCGTGTACATTTATACACATAGAGGCCTGAGGTATTGTCTTTGCCTAATTGACTACGCAACTGATGTGCGCGTTACGTCTTACTATGTACTAACCAGGGTAGAAAATCGTTTAGGCATCCACAGGGCGTCCACTGTAAGGGATTCAATGTCGAATTCGTGATAGCAGAAGCTCAGCAAAAATCCTCATGCCATGAATGAATCAAAGAAAAATAAATTAATTAAATATTCCGATATTTACTTGAATTAATTGAATTACAAGTATCAGGTTGAATGAAGTTGAACCAAGTTGTTTTAGGTTCAAAATTGAGTTGAATCGAAGATGAATAAAGTTGAATTAGGCTGAAGTCTAATTGAATTGATCTTGAATTAGGTTGTATTGAAGTTGAATTTGGTTGAATTGAAGTTGAAGTTAAATTGAATTGAAGTTGAATAAAACTGAAGTCGAATTGGGTTGAATTGAAGTTAAATTGAGTAGAAGTCAAATTGAATTGAATCAAGTTGAAATTGAATTCAACTGAAGTCGAATTGGGTCGAATTGAAGTTGAAATCGAATTTAATTGAAGTTGAATAAAGTTGAATCAATTTGGAATTGGATTGAAGTTGAAATCGAATTGAATTGAAGTTGAATTTCTATCCTTTACCCAAGTAGGACCAAATATTAGATAAAAACATTGAAAGTTGTAGGAATTATGAATTCTTGCATCATCTTCTTCTTCTTTTTCTTCTTCTGCCGTAAAATTTGTAGACTTCTCGTTGTGAAGTCGAATAACTTCTACAATTTTCAATATTTTTCGATGAAATTTGTTACGCTCACTCTGCTTATCGTCCCGAACAATCGGCAATATTAAAAAAAAATCCCAGCATGGGCTTCACGGTAAAAAAATCTACTAATCACCAGAGTCTTATAATATCCTCGCTAGGAGTTGAGGGAAGACGATATAACAGCGCAGTATCTCGTCAGTTCGAATATTCCGATCAGGAGGTTAATTATAAGAGCCTTTCATGTACTGTGATAGGAGATAATTAGCCCGCCCCGCCTTTGAGACGGGCTTGATAGCCGGTTCAATTTCAGCCTTTAAACGAGCTTAATTTTTCTCTCTCTGATTTAGCGGGAATTGTTGACGCTTTTCGTACCGCTTTGCGATTGCACAGGGAAAAAGGTAGAAAGTTTCCTCGAATTGAAATACGATACCGATCCGGTTACCGAGTTAAAACGGGACCGGGATCCGAGTAATTTAACGATTTCCATCTCTCAAGTCTGAAGGTGGGCGAGCCTCGATCCTTCCGCAAAATTCACCTCGACAGGGCGAAAATGATTAATAAGGTTCTCTCATTTTAGAGGAGAAAAATAAATATCCCATTATTCATAACGATCGAAATTTCTTATCCGTCACGTTCCGTTTGTGCAGAGAATATCAGTAGATTATTTTCGATTTACCCTAGAATTTGGAACAAACAAGCAGACGTGAAACGAAAAGGAGCTTGTATAGCTTGAAATATTCTGTTCAAATTATGGTTGCCGGTCTGACGATCCGGTGTTGTGCTGGAGAGTTTTTCTTTGATCTTGAATATGCGAAGGTAAAAAGTATAAAAAGGATCCGAGTTGTGGGGCAGCAAAGGGAAAAAGGCTGTTTGCATAAGGGGGTAGAAAAAAGAAGAATTTCGATTTCTCCTGCGGAAGGAGTGAGAGAGCAGCGTCGTTCGAATTAACGAGTAAGGGTACACAAAGCCGAGCACAAAGTCAGGGAAAAAATCGCGCTGGATATTTGGAAGCCTCAATTTTCCTCGATCTTATTCAACCGTCTCAAATCTCTCGTGATTCCAGCTCGTATTCTGCGCGCACGTATAGAATAAAAGAGGGTATAAATAAAATGGCAAAAGTTTATAAATAAAAAGAAGCCGGATGTAAGTGTATTTTATTTCACCCTGTTCTCCGTACCGAACCGGATATGCATCTAGATTCTAGGTATGTACCACCCACTACTTCAAGTTTATCCCCATACCTACCCACTTGCTACATGTATTATTATCTCCCAGCTGGTACGACGCAATGTATGTACATACATACTGGAAGGTCTCTCATAGTCTGGTATATCATCTTCCCGAAGAAACTGCTCAGTGGACCCTGTAGGGTGTCTGTGAAAAATCGTGGAACTCTTTCGTCAGGTCATTTTTATTACAATCATACCGACACTCTGTCTCTACGATTATTGAAAACATCGAAAATCATTCTCCAATCAAGTGTAATTGAATTGAATCAGATCCATGGTGCAAAAACGTTAAGATTCTCAATTGAAAATGAGAGATATTAAGTTGATTGAATTAAGTCAAATTAAATTCAATCAAGTGCAAGTCGAATTGGGTCGAATTGAAGTTGAATTAAGTTGAAGTCGAATTGAATTAAAGTCGAATTGAATTGAATCATGTTGAAATTGAATTCCAGTCGAATTGGGTTGAATTGAAGTTGAATTAAGTTGAAGTTGAATTAAGTTGAAGTCGAATTGAATTGAATCAAGTTGGAATTGAATTTAACTGAAGTCGAATTGAGTTGAGTTGAAGTTGAATTAAGTTGAAGTCGAATTGAATTGAATCATGTTGAAATTGAATTCGACTTCAGTCGAATTGGGTTGAATTGAAGTTGAATTAAGTTGAAGTCGAATTGAATTAAAGTCGAATTGAATTGAATCAGGTTGAAACTGAATTTAACTGAAGTCGAATTGAGTTGAGTTGAAGTTGAATTAAGTTGAAGTCGAATTGAATCGAATCATGTTGAAATTGAATTCGACTTCAGTCGAATTGGGTTGAATTGAAGTTGAATTAAGTTGAAGTCGAATTGAATTAAAGTCGAATTGAATTGAATCAGGTTGAAACTGAATTTAACTGAAGTCGAATTGAGTTGAGTTGAAGTTGAATTAAGTTGAAGTCGAATTGAATCGAATCATGTTGAAATTGAATTCGACTTCAGTCGAATTGGGTTGATTTGAAGTTGAATTAAGTTGAAGTCGAATTGAATTAAAGTCGAATTGAATTGAATCAGGTTGAAACTGAATTTAACTGAAGTCGAATTGAGTTGAGTTGAAGTTGAATTAAGTTGAAGTCGAACTGAATTGAATCATGTTGAAATTGAATTCGACTTCAGTCGAATTGGGTTGAATTGAAGTTGAATTAAGTTGAAGTCGAATTGAATTAAAGTCGAATTGAATTGAATCATGTTGAAATTGAATTCCAGTCGAATTGGGTTGAATTGAAGTTGAATTAAGTTGAAGTTGAATTAAGTTGAAGTCGAATTGAATTGAATCATGTTGAAATTGAATTCGACTTCAGTCGAATTGGGTTGAATTGAAGTTGAATTAAGTTGAAGTCGAATTGAATTAAAGTCGAATTGAATTGAATCAAGTTGAAATTGAATTTAACTGAAGTCGAATTGAGTTGAGTTGAAGTTGAATTAAGTTGAAGTCGAATTGAATCGAATCATGTTGAAATTGAATTCGACTTCAGTCGAATTGGGTTGATTTGAAGTTGAATTAAGTTGAAGTCGAATTGAATTAAAGTCGAATTGAATTGAATCAGGTTGAAACTGAATTTAACTGAAGTCGAATTGAGTTGAGTTGAAGTTGAATTAAGTTGAAGTCGAACTGAATTGAATCATGTTGAAATTGAATTCGACTTCAGTCGAATTGGGTTGAATTGAAGTTGAATTAAGTTGAAGTCGAATTGAATTAAAGTCGAATTGAATTGAATCAGGTTGAAACTGAATTTAACTGAAGTCGAATTGAGTTGAGTTGAAGTTGAATTAAGTTGAAGTCGAATTGAATTGAATCATGTTGAAATTGAATTCGACTTCAGTCGAATTGGGTTGAATTGAAGTTGAATTAAGTTGAAGTCGAATTGAATTAAAGTCGAATTGAATTGAATCAGGTTGAAACTGAATTTAACTGAAGTCGAATTGAGTTGAGTTGAAGTTGAATTAAGTTGAAGTCGAATTGAATCGAATCATGTTGAAATTGAATTCGACTTCAGTCGAATTGGGTTGATTTGAAGTTGAATTAAGTTGAAGTCGAATTGAATTAAAGTCGAATTGAATTGAATCAGGTTGAAACTGAATTTAACTGAAGTCGAATTGAGTTGAGTTGAAGTTGAATTAAGTTGAAGTCGAACTGAATTGAATCATGTTGAAATTGAATTCGACTTCAGTCGAATTGGGTTGAATTGAAGTTGAATTAAGTTGAAGTCGAATTGAATTAAAGTCGAATTGAATTGAATCATGTTGGAATTGAATTCCAGTCGAATTGGGTTGAATTGAAGTTGAATTAAGTTGAAGTTGAATTAAGTTGAAGTCGAATTGAATCGAATCATGTTGAAATTGAATTCGACTTCAGTCGAATTGGGTTGATTTGAAGTTGAATTAAGTTGAAGTCGAATTGAATTAAAGTCGAATTGAATTGAATCAGGTTGAAACTGAATTTAACTGAAGTCGAATTGAGTTGAGTTGAAGTTGAATTAAGTTGAAGTCGAACTGAATTGAATCATGTTGAAATTGAATTCGACTTCAGTCGAATTGGGTTGAATTGAAGTTGAATTAAGTTGAAGTCGAATTGAATTAAAGTCGAATTGAATTGAATCAGGTTGAAACTGAATTTAACTGAAGTCGAATTGAGTTGAGTTGAAGTTGAATTAAGTTGAAGTCGAATTGAATTGAATCATGTTGAAATTGAATTCGACTTCAGTCGAATTGGGTTGAATTGAAGTTGAATTAAGTTGAAGTCGAATTGAATTGAATCATGTTGAAATTGAATTCGACTTCAGTCAAATTGGGTTGAATTGAAGTTGAATTAAGTTGAAGTCGAATTGAATTAAAGTCGAATTGAATTGAATCAGGTTGAAACTGAATTTAACTGAAGTCGAATTGGGTTGAATTGAAGTTTAAATAAAATATAATTGAAGTTGAAGGTTGCAAAAAAGTCAAGATTCTCAACTAGAAATGAGAGATATTAGGAAAATTGGATTTTTTTCATTGATACTGGTTTGGAAGACGATTCCATTCGACTTGAAAAGTTCATACATAGTAATAAATTACTCATCCCATTTACGAGTTTTTAATATGTATGACGTCACATATCGTTGAATTTTACGAGTCCTGATGATTTATCATGTTTCTTCATATTATCATCATCAGACTTTTATAAATAAAAAAAAAAAAAGGAAAACTTGTAGGATTGAATTCATAAGATCGTAACTTTCGATGCGGAGGATACATTGAGAATAATTAATACTTGAATGACATGATGAAAATTCAGGAGAGCTAGGGGTGTGAATATTATATTCGGAGAGCTTCTCGTGTAGAATTTTGGAAGCTCGTGAACACGAGGTTGGCTGTGTGTGAAACTAAACTTTGACAAAATGTTCAAAACTAGTCCCGTACATTATAACGTTAATGAATATTTAGGTGTACACTTTATACATTCCACATGCCGGAGTGGGTACAACACTCGCGGGAAGTAATTCATATCTATTTCAGTTATTCTCCGACCCTGCGTATCAAACCCATTACATTAAAATCTACATATTCTCGATACGATTTGCGTTTCACAACCAGAAGAACCAGACTCAAAAATCGAGAAAGTATAATTTCACAATTTTGCAATCTTTTTGATAAACCTAGTTTCAATGGGACGTCGAATTCGCTCACATTTTTCACTCTCTCGGCCCAAAATGATGTTCTTTGAACACAATTTTGAACCTAACTTTACCAGGATATCCTCGATAAAAAAAGAAATCGATATTTCAATGAGTTCCTTTTTTCTCTGAAAACATAAAAACGGGGTACGTTAAAAAGAAAAATCTGTTTCATATTCGAAAATCGTTATTTTATTCGGTCAATGAAAAATGTCTATCAAAAATATAAAAATAAATCTATGCTTATAATCTATGGTGTAACGTTAGGTGTAATAGGAACAATTGTTACAGTGTACTTGTCATATACCTTAGAGCCATACCGATAAAGTTTCGAGTTAGGAGTGGTAGGTGAGGGCAGGGGAACCAGGTACGCTTTACCGCAGCATCTCCACCTCTGCCGTATAGCGGATACGCAGAGGATAGCACAGACTGCAATAAACAGCTGTTGCAAACTTTGCTCGCAAAATTTACCAAGTGCCAACCCTGGAGCGGGTATATTCCACATAAGTGTAACTTGTATCTGTATTTGTACCCACTTCGTCTCGCTATAACTCGTAACGAACTGAATAATACGGTGATACGGTGCTGTACGTCTGTTAAAAGTTGGCTCGGCTCGGTTCTCGACCCTGGGACCACCAGCAAAGAACCGTATTTCATATAATATCGTTACCAGCAACGATCCCATATCTGCACCTCGACGAATTTATTTTATCGCAGTTTCGAATTTCGTTTCTCTAATTCGGGTTCGTTTTTGGTATAATAATCAGATAGTCGCGAGGCTCGACTAATGGCTTCGGTCAGGTATTCCCCAGACGTGGCAATTCTCAAACCCCGAGATTATACACGAGTCGACTCGTAATTGCCTGACTTTTGGAATCCATTTTCTTACCAATTAGTCTCAGTTCTGTTATCAAAATGATATTTAAGAAAAAAGATAATTGTGTATGACTATCGATTCGAAATATTTAATAAATTATTTACATCTTATTGCACAAGGACTTAGATTATTTTTGGTATCCGTGAAAAATCTTCTTAACAAAATAAATCTAGTACGTTGAATATTATTGGATAAAATATGATGCGTGGATTTGAGATCGTCGTAAAAGTTTGGCTTCGTTTTAAAAAGAACAATAATTATCCTGCTATAACAAATTAGGCAGTTTAAAACTATCAAAATCGACGACTTTCAGGTATTCTCGTATTCTTTCCGAGTGGATTGGCGAGTAGGCGTCACCCTCGAAGATAATCTCCACGATATCGTCGTTATCTTCCCGTTTAATCAACGATTCCTCCTTCTTGATGGCTTCCGGATGTTCGATCAAATCAATCAGAGGCTTGCTCTCCTCGAAGTATTCCTTCTTCGGTTTCATTAGCCTCGAGGATCTTCGTCTTGCTGTCTCCTTCTTCGAGGAAGAAGTTATCTTGTACTTGGTCGATGACACCTTCGATGATTTACGCGTCTCGGGGTGTCTGTCGGCGCAATGTTGGTAGAATCTTCCTTTGTTAGGGAATATCCTACCTGTGGAACAAAAATTTTTAAGACTTTCTAAGGTTAAATGAAAGTCACGTGACCTCGATGTGATTTACACTTGGAATTTTCAAACGCTATTTTCTCAGCCAAAACACATTCGATTGATGCGAAATTGATATCAGTGACGTAGAAAAACTGAATGAAGGGCCTGCCGATCGTGGATTTTCGAATATCGAAAGACATAAGCAGAATTTTGTGTAACAATATTGTTCTGTAACCCCAGGAGGTGCTGCCCCTCGTGGAGAGAGGCAGCACTTCCTTGGATTACGGAACAATATTGTCGAAAACCTGTTATT
Organism: Euura lappo; assembly: GCA_018257835.1. Classification (NCBI taxonomy): domain Eukaryota; kingdom Metazoa; phylum Arthropoda; class Insecta; order Hymenoptera; family Tenthredinidae; genus Euura; species Euura lappo. The sequence goes on along the minus strand of JAEUYN010000407.1, from coordinate 209,576 downwards.
ACGTCTCGATTTTCGAAAATTCGCGATTGGCAGGCCCTTCATTCAGTTTTTCTACGTCACTGATATCAATTTCACATCTATCGAATGTGTTTTGGCTGAGAAAATAGCGTTTGAAAATTCCAAGTGTAAATCATATCGAGGTCAGACAAGTTTTCTCGTTCAAATGGCACAAAAATCGAATAGTGTTGTCAAAATATAGGTCAAATAATTATATAATTTCGTCAAACGGTCTGAAAAATTAAATGTCCATTTTGTTTTATTTAATTAATGCAAAATTGCTCACCGCAACACTCGAGTTCCCTTTTCGCCGGGCCGTGTATCCGTTCGTGGTGCCTGATGACATTGAATGCTCGTTTGCTCTGGAATCCGCAGTCCCAGCAGTGGGTGATTTTTGACTTGGTCTTCGGTCTCCCCGCGGCCGCCTTCGTTCCACGGCGACTGAAGGTAGTCAGGAGGTAGAGAATTACACCAAGTCATATCGGGTTGCAGCGGTTATTCTATGTATGTACCTACTTCGGTTACTTTTATCGCTAGATAATTATTAATTACTCCCCATAAACCTATTTCGGTTTAGTTTCAAATGGGGCACATACATTAGAGCGGAGGCGAAATCGCCAATGCACTCTTTAGGTATGCATAAACTGGAAAATTGAGTAATTCGAGGCTTCAGAGGAGTAATCACAGATTTCATAATTCTACTATGTACTTGCTCTAAAACCAGAATCAGAATTATTGAGTCAACATTTTCTTTTTCCGCAAATATCTTTGACCCAATAATATAATTGACAACAAAAAAGCTTGAATTCTAATTTGAATGAGCTGAAAAAATTTAGTCAGAAGCTTTTTCAACCAAAATCAATAATATATTTTATGTATTTTAGGAACAATAGTTATTGAGTATTATTTGGCGAAAGCTCAATAATCTAGAAGCATCAATATAATTATGAAATTGTGTAAAATGAAGAAAAAAAGACATGGAGAAAATCAAGAAGACAAAAATGTATGAATAAATACATTATATAGCGAAAATTAATTTTTTAAATGGACAAGATTGAAGAAATATCTGCTCGTATTATAAATTTTCATAAAAATCCGACTTTTTATAATTTTGTTCTAAGTTTAAATAATTCTGAAACCATTGAATCGATATAAGATTTCAAATCTAATTGAATAAAATACTCGAAAAAAAATCAAGTCTCCGAATTTGAGAATTTCTTGAAATTTATTGAAAATAATATCTCGATGTAACATTGATGGAAAAAAATTTATCACATTGTTAAAAAATACATCCTAAACGAGATTCGAGAATAAATACAAAAATGCTAAAATAACAGCGCGACTCTCGCGGCTTATCGGAAAGAAATTACTGAGCGCGGCGGCGGCACGCGATCAAAGACAATTGTCGGCCATTCTTTTCTTCGATTCGCCGTTCTTGATCGTCCCTCTTTCACTTCAGTACCGCGATTTCTATCGCTCGTACCAAACTTCGATTTACATTTAATCATTTTTCGAACCAGAATGACAATTAATTGTACCGTTTTTTTTTCTTTCAAATTTTTTTTTGATTTATTTTTGCAAAAAATGTTGAAATCAAGATCGAATTTCTGACCTCATCACAGTTATATTATTTGAGTAAAAACAGTATTTTTTCAAGAAAAAAAAAAAAAATATGTCCACGTGATTGAAAAAAAATGTCGAAGAATTTTCAAAAAACCCGGGTATATGATAATTTTTGGTATTAGTATAGAATAATTGAAAATATTCAAAATTTTTCACAACTTTTTAACCCGATTGGAGCTAATAATTTTTCAAAAGTATTAATTTCTCAATTTTTATAATTATCCATCTATTCCCCCGATTAAATTTACTCGATTCACTCACGTCTTCGTCCGATGTAGTTCGAAGCCCATATTTTTATTCTTAAATTTTCTCCACCCTCGCAAACTGATATTTTTGTAATGTTGAAAATTTGTACGCAAAAGCGCCAGAAAGCGCAGCGATCCGTCGACGGTGACTACTTTACCGACACTGACAACTTGTCAAGTGGCAATGAGGCCCAAAAATTCATGGGGTAGGGGTAGCTCGCGAGCCTAGACGACGATGCCCGAAATATCTAACGCAACTAAGCACCTCCTTATTTTACTCTTATACCGCTCGAGTCGGACTAAACTTCTTCGCCTGGACGACTCACGACTCACCCTCTTATCTTCCTTGTCTACCGATTAGATGCAGGACGAGTTTTCATTCTTCTTTCTTGATTTCTCAAAAAAAAAAAAAAAAAAAAAAGGATAAGGAAAGTTTTTATGTACGAAAAGTTGAATCTCGGTAGATAAATTTTGATAAGAAAATCGAAAATCTTTCTGATTGTTAGGGAATGATTTTCGGAGTCGTTGATTACGAAATTGAGATTCTAAAGAAATTCTAGAGAATTTTTTGAATCGGGCTTTTGGAGTTTGAAATTATTATTTTTTACCAATATTTTCACCTCAAATTTGATGAAACTTTGAAAGTTTTTTCTACAAAATATACTTCAACACTTCATTTCTGATTTTCAATAATTTTTTTTTTTTTTATTATTTTAACCGACTTGCATTTACTTTTTTACCCGTGGTCAAAGTTTTCGCCTTCTCGGAGACTAATTTTACCTTCACTGTAACGGTCCAATAATTCGAGAGTGAAACAAAGAATAAAAAATAAAAAACGGAGCGAGACTTTGTCGAGCGAATTTTCAAAAATTCTTTGTTCAACGATGCTTGAAGTGTATTTTCCACAAAATTAAAACCTTGTGTTCTTATTGTGAAAGGAAAAAAACCAACGTCACTCGTTCATTTTCGATCCATTCTTTTTGGTTTTCAATACCTGCATCATAAACTAAATTGTTGTGTTAAAAAAATTGAAAAAAAATCGAGGTTTGACTGTAATGGTTTTTTTCTGTTCAAAGTTTCTGTACGATCTTCAAAAATAGGCAAATACGATTTTCTTGTCGTTTGAAATATGATATTTGAAAATTTGATCTTGAAGTAGGTGCGGTAAGGTAATTTTTCAGGGATAAGGTAGATTTTTAATATTTTTTTTCGACTCATTTTTTGTGATGACAAAATTATATAGTCTTGAAAAATGTTTTCAAATTGTAAAGAAAATTCAATTTTTGACTAGAAATAATAACTTGAAACGTTTGTAAGTAACAAACGGATCAACGTATCCAAAAATCATACCGTGGTCGGATCAAATATCATATCAACTATGTCCAGTACAAATTTGAAGTAAATCGGACGGACAGATAGATTTTGAGATCATATATCTTATATCTATAAAGGAACAAGTGGCATCAGCGCCCAGCCCAAACCCCTTGACCTAGAAACTTGAAATTTGGGCAACATGTTCCCTTCCCTTCGTAAACACCCAATGAGAAGCGATTTTTCGAAATTCGCCCCACGAGGAGAATAAAAGGGGTAAAACATGTTTTCGTGGATTCATGGATATCTCCTCGGCCCGATCAGATATTGACTTCGTTTTGGCTTCAAATTATTGCTTATTCAAATACCTAGAAAGTAGTTTGAGCGTTTTTTGAAATTCGACTCCTAAGGGAATGAATAGGTGTGAAACCAATTTTTGAGGCGCAAAGCGCCGGCCGGGGTGCGCGCGCGAAGCGCGCTGGTGCGGGGCCCCTAGTCTTGTATCTATAAAGGAACAAGGGGCATCAGCGCCCAGCCCAAACCCCTTGACCCAGAAACTTGAAATTTGGGCAACATGTTCCCTTCTCTTCGTAAACACCCAATGAGAAGCGATTTTTCGAAATTCGCCCCACGAGGAGAATAAAAGGGGTAAAACATGTTTTCGCGGATTCATGGATATCTCCTCGGCCCGATGAGATATTTACTTCGTTTTGGCTTCAAATTATTGCTCATTCAAATACCTAGAAAGTAGTTTGAGCGTTTTTTGAAATTCGACTCCTAAGGGAATGAATAGGTGTGAAACCAATTTTTGAGGCGCAAAGCGCCGGCCGGGGTGCGCGCGCGAAGCGCGCTGGTACGGGGCCCCTAGTCTTGTATCTATAAAGGAACAAGGGGCATCAGCGCCCAGCCCAAACCCCTTGACCTAGAAACTTGAAATTTGGGCAACATGTTCCCTTCCCTTCGTAAACACCCAATGAGAAGCGATTTTTCGAAATTCGCCCCACGAGGAGAATAAAAGGGGTAAAACATGTTTTCGCGGATTCATGGATATCTCCTCGGCCCGATGAGATATTTACTTCGTTTTGGCTTCAAATTATTGCTCATTCAAATACCTAGAAAGTAGTTTGAGCGTTTTTTGAAATTCGACTCCTAAGGGAATGAAAAAGGTGTGAAACCAATTTTTGAGGCGCGTAGCGCCGACCTGGGTCCAAATGAAAAATACAGTTTCTCTTGATATAAATAATTTTATCGTTCAAATGCCGATTGTGAGAGAAAAAAAGCATTATTTTATCGCAATCGTCGCCGAAACAATTGAATTGTGAAAAAGTGCTTTTTGAAATTTCCAAAAAATCTTTTCCACAAATAAAAGTGGAGACTCTAGTCATCGAGAAGATAAAAATCAATCAAAAATAATTTTTTTTTTTTTATCATTGATCCCTCAGTGCAATTTTTCACACGTGTTTTCTGTCTTCCATCTCCCGTCTTTTCATTCGCCCCACGTGACAAAGAAAGTGAAAAAAGGGAAGAGAAATTGTACAAACTGCATCTCTGCATCTCAACTGGGTGTGGATAACCGTCTCTGGTCTGTCAAGTATTTCCAAGTCGATGATATTTATGCGTTCGAGCCAGATAAAGTCCCTCGACTTTTCCCCAACTTCAGGGTCCACAGGCTGTGATGTCTGGACTCCGTCAACGAGCCGCTGTTTGTTTGGTTTTAACACTTGAGAAACAAAACGTAAGGGTGGGAGGAGGGGGAGGATCGTTGAGATAAAATCGAAAATCTTTTCACCGGGCATTGAGAATTTATTTACGTTACGTGGCTCTGACACTTGGCAGATTATTTATTAGCGTACTCGGCAGAGTTCGACCCCCTAAAAAAAAAGAGAAGAAAAAAAAAGGAATATAAAAATCAATTATACAACCACGAAGATAATTGCCAACTGAACGAAATTTCTAATTGGGGATTATTTTTTCACTAATAAACTAAAAATTAGTCGTTAAATTTGTGAAAAATTTGAATTCAATAATAACAATATTTTCTTATCGTTAGCACAAACAAAAAAAAAGGGGGCGGGGGGGGGATAAAAGTTCAAAGTGGACTGTTCGGAGTGTATTTAGAACGTGGGAGGCAGTGCTTTAAAGCACAGATGGTTTTGTTCGAATTCGTTAAAAGTAACTGTGCAGAATATGAAGTAAAAAAAAAAAAAATTAAATGAGCGTGTGTGATGCCTGGTTTAATGAAAGGGTTTCGCGAAAACCGTTTGGGAGTAAAAAAAAAAAAAAGGTTGACCCTCGCGGCCACGGAGGGCAATTTGTGAGGTACGGAAACTCCTCCGTGTTCCGAAACCCTCTCACTGCAGGATCTTTTTTTTTTTTTTTTGCTCTCCTGGACCCATGAATACGAGTATAGTGATAAATTTCCCATGAAATTGTCCACAAGTTTAAATATAACGATAACTGCGGGTTTGAACTTTCAGTTATTTATTTCGTTTCCAGGTATTTTTTAATTTTGGGAATCTGACCTCAGACTCTTGATCAACGGTTAAAAAAAACTTCAAGTAACAATTTTCATAAAAATAGAAAGATTTTTTTTTTCAAGCATATCGAAGGAGTCAAATTAAAATTTTGCAAAACTGACTTCGGGTTCGTGAAAAAAGCATGTTATACCAAATTTCCTTTCTCGAAATATCGTCATTTTTATTGTATTTTTTTTAATTTCGTTATACAAATAATTCGCAAAGTACCGAACCTATCAGATCCGAAATCTAATCAGTTCCAAGTTTGGGAAAGCCGCGTCGATCGGAAAAATTAAAAAGTCTGTTATAGGTATCTCAATTATAAAGATCGTATGAAAAAATTTCGCTACTCCGAAGGGACTTCTTTCAATTTTATTTGATCGATTTTCGCGATCACTTCAAAAAGCAACGAAGCAAAAAAAATATATATATAATAATCACGGTTCTAATTAGCGTGTTGAAAATGTTCAAGTAAACGTGGGATAAAACGGTATGCGAAAAAGAATTAATTTTTTTCCCTCCTTTTTGTATTAGGCAATCGCTTTCCTGCATGCTGTACCTGTACAGGATTTTAATTAAAAATTCTCTTTGAATATGAAAAAAATGTGGATTACGTTTCTTTTTTCTCATTTAATTTTTTTCGTTTTCTACCCCACGGAAGATACACGGTAACGAATAATAAATAATTATCAATTCAAGGGTATCCGAGGCCTCGAATTAAAAGTCTGCACGGGACATGTTCAGCAGCCACTGTAACCCCTGCAATTATGCCTATCGAATAACATTTGGATCTGACAGGCGCGTTATGGAAATTGCCTTGTTTCAATTTACCAGTCTTACGCACTACTCGGATTACGCGATGGTGCAAAAAATGATTGCGATAGGGAAGGGCGGTACGAAAAATTCGCACAACGCCATAAGGACATCGATCCTAGATTTGTAAATTTGTCAATTTCAATTCTTTTGTTTCCTCAATTTTTTATGTCTGGTCAAACTATTTTTTTTTAAACAATCATGTCGCTTCGAAAATCATTTCAATATCGCGTGCCTAATGACATAAGGTCGTAAGCGCCAACATACGACTTTTTGCTCTTCGTAGCGGCAAAAGGGCGTATAATTTTTTTGTTATCATAATTAGACTAAAAACACGAAGATTCGTTCATAAACGTTAAAATTGAATACTAGGTCAATTAAAAGCAGAAGGACGTATGTACTGGCGGATACAACCTTTCAGTCCTAACTTCGCTTTAAAAAAATGGTTTCCATTGCAGAAGGTCGTATCCGCCAATTTTTTTTTTTCAATCAATTTTCGTGAATTCGTCAATAATGGCAGAAGGTCGTATCGACTGGTAGATACGACCTTTTTGAATTAATGAAATTAAAGAAAAAGTACCTCGACTAATTGCATATGGTCGTATCCGCCAAAATTATTCTCGCTGTAGGTGATGTCGTTTATCCGAGTTTTCACGTGTTTTTACACCGATTTGGAAAAATCATGAAAAATGAAGAAAAAAAAAATTGGAGATACGCCCTTCTGCTTTTAGCTCCGAATATTTTTTGTCGAATTTTTCGAAACGACGTCAATTTCGATTTTTCTTTGCGTTTCACGAGTTTTTACACCGATTTGGAAAAATCATGAAAAATGAAAAAAAAAAAATTGGAGATACGCCCTTCTGCTTTTAGCTCCGAATATTTTTTGTCGAATTTTTCGAAACGACGTCAATTTCGATTTTTCTTTGCGTTTCACGAGTTTTTACACCGATTTGGAAAAACCATGAAAAATGAAAAAAAAAAATTGGAGATACGCCCTTCTGCTCTTAACATTCATTTTTTATTTTTCTAACGAATTGTAATGAAAGAACGACGTATCCGCCCAACTTACGACCCTTTGCACTTACATTTCTCGATCTCGTTATTTCAATTGTTTCAATACGTTTTGATCACTTTTAGAGCGAATGGCGAAAAAAAAAAAAATTATACGCCCTTTTGCCACCAAAATCGTGTTTTTGGCGCTTACGACCTTATGTCATTAGGCACGCGATATGTCAGGGACGCTGATTTCTATTTCTACTATCATTTTTCGGGGAGAAAATGGTTTCTCTGCGATCAGATATATAATTTTGCGAATAATTAAAAGATTAACATAATTGATGGTGTCTGATTGATTGTATTATTTACAGACTAAAAAATTTTCCCTTTCATATATTGTGCACCGAATGTCGAATAAATTAACGAACCAGTTTATAACCGATTTTATTCTTCTACAGTGACAAAATTAGTCAATTAATCCTGATTGAAAAAAGTGTTTTATTAAATTTCATCAAATTTCATCAAATTTCATTGATTTCTACCCAATTTGAATTCCGATCTTGTCCAATTTTATAACTCAAATCGTACATGACAAGATTTCATAGATCCAAAGTCGAACAGAATTTGATAAAATTTGGCAGAATTCAGTCCGACCATATTAATTTCGATCGAGATATCTTCGAGATTCTATTATTTAAGTATCGTTAAAAGAAAAAAAGAATAGCTGTCCATTTTTTTTCCAGAGCCGATGCAGAGGCAGACACAATTGCAGCTCAATTGACGATTCCACGGAAGACAAAGAATTTTAAAGCACACTTACTGCGAAAATTACTATGGGGCGATTTTTCTCGGTAACATATTTCCAACTGATACATATAGAGGCCAGAATGTCCCGGCTCTACCTGCAGGGTCACAATCTTCGGTACGTATATTACATATATTATGCCTTTGTCTGTACGTCTGTGGCCTAGATCAGGATTTGTTCTTTCGATTTTCTTTCTATTTTCACAACCCCCGACGCGGTACCGGGTGGTTGTAATGCATTCCGACTAGGGGAGAGTCGGGTGAAGCGGGAATGTCACTGTTTTAGACCCAATAAATCACGTTTCATGATCCATAAAAAAATCGCCCCCTCGTATCTACCATCTGTGAACAATTATCTGGACACTATCGCGACAAAATTTTGTAATTTGGAACCGTTGAGCGGGAAAAAATACTTTCGCTAGATGCTGCGCCGATCTTCGATTCCAAAAAGTCAGGGTGGAACGGGGACCATGGATAAAAATCGACACGACAAGTGGATTTAGATTCGGAATGGGAAATCTACGATTTGAACGAATGTAGAATCGAGATAAAAACTGAATCGAGGTCACGGAACCGCTGATTACAATTATTCATCCTGTATTGCAATTTTCATCATTATCGTCGTCATCGGCACCGAAATAAGCCTCGCGGGTTCTCGAAGAGACCGAAAGCCTCCGGCCTGATCCACTATCGATTTCGAATGGGAAAGAAATTCCGTCACCCGAAATGCAAGCTGTGCGCCAGAGATCCACGTTTTACCCGTTGTGCAATTTCATGAAGAAAAATACCCCAATCGCTCTATGGCGGCGCGAAGGCGTCGGCTCTGACGTGATTACGCAGCCGATCGACGATTCTATTGGGAAAGGCTAGAAATTCTGAAGTATTCTCCGTTCAGTTGGTATTTCGGGTACTCAAATCACGCCAGCTTGTCACACGGACCAGTGATGGCTCCTAGTGCACGAGTCACGTGACCATTTTGCCATTTTTTCGTTTCGAATGAGCAGTTTTTGATCTGGAAGGAGCCTGTGGAGTCGTTCAATGGCTATAGATTGCATCTCGTCATTAGCCAAAATCAGCAAATCCCTGTTTTAGGTACCCGCGAATTTCCCCTGCACATCCGTGAGGCAGAGATTGTGGGATCATAAGAATGATCGTTAATTTGACGATTTTGCAGTGCCGCAGTTATCCCGCGACATTCGTTGGGCTGCAGTTGTGTCGAAAATATATATCAGCAAGAATAAGCAGCATCGTCGACGTCAATCGATGAAAATGGCCAAGAGCCAAAATCCTATCGGGATTTTATACCCACAGTGATTGCTTCTCTCGTTAATTTAAACTTTCAGGACGACGAGCTCCGTCTCTTCCAAAAATTCTCGTCGAGGGGATTTGCGATACGAGACCAGAATTCATAATTTATACAACGTGGAGAATGAATTATACCCAAAATTCCCACCCAAAAATTCAAAATTCAACTGAACGACGTCGCATTGTCACGAAAAATTAGCTCCAACAATCGAATAAAATTAAGTCTATTGACGGGATGCTGAAGTTAATTTTGTACCAGAAAATCTTCGGCGATTATTTTCAGAGCTCAAAGAATTTTTCAAAATCTAAGAGGGCGAAACTAATCTGTCACTATTTTTTGCACCAGGCTATTATTCGCCTCCGTTTATAATCGATATAAATTCAAAAACTTTGTTCTAAAAAATGAAAAAACTTACAAATATTGAAATACCGTCGGTCAAATCGATCCAATTCTTTTTTTCTTTGTTTCTTACAAAAAATTATTTCACAGTCCTGTGAAATTCTGAAATTTCAGAATTCAAGTTTTTCTTTGAAATTTCAATTTGAAAAAAAAAGAAAAACTGAAAGTTCTCATACGATGAGTGTAAAAGTAATTTTCATGCGTATACACATATGCAGCTAGGTATTCGCATTATTTTCCATGCGAAATTCTCTCGAACCGCATTATATTTATATTCCGTATTCAGTTTCCTGATATTCCACCGCGGCTCGATTCGTATCATTTTATCCACTAGATTTCACATTCCAGCTATCACACGAACACACCAACACCATCCTCGCATAAAACCGTCGAATAGAAAGGGAAATGGATTGCGAAAGGCATCCGCATGGTAATAATTATGTGCCCAACGTAACTGAAGATGACTCGCGAGCTCGTCTCGAATAATCACCCGGATGAAATAAGACACGGTCACCGATAAAGAGGATAAAGAAAAAACGATAAAAAAAAGTGAAACCACGAATCAAGGTCGATTCCTTCGGACCCAGCGCGTCCTTCGCTCTTTGTAATTTAACACCGAAAGTATATACATATAAATTGATACAGGCGTCCGCGACTCAAAACCGATATTATATTTTGCTAAACTTCGGTGTGAATCCGCGGTAATTAAAAAAAGTTTACTTTTCCTCACCGCCCTGAACCGCCTCAACCGGTGGAAATGGGAGAGAAAAGCTCCAGAAGCATCGGGGGGGGGGGGTTGGAAAGGAGAATTATTACTACGCGAAAAACTTGTCCCCACTGACATTTCCCTCCTTTTACTCTACTTTTTTTTAATTTTCTAGATTGCCGATTAAAAAGTTGAACCAACCCCCACCCAGCGTCGAATTTACAAATTCCTTCGGGGAATTTTCTTCACCCCCAGCAGCCAGGGTGATCTGGTTACCGCAAGGGCATTAGTTCCTCGTGGTGAACTTCAAGCTATCCCTAAACGAGAATTCAAATCTGTGCGCTATGCGTCGTCCCTCCCTGGTAATGGGTCAATTTATTTCGTCGTGATTATACCACAAAGTATATGGGTTTTGGTAGGACTAGGGTTTTTCGACCGGAAACAAGAACTACTTCCCGGTATTCATTTTGTCCCCAGGTATTTTGAATTTTGCGAATTTTACCCCCAGATTCTTAAGTGACAATTTTCATAGGATTTTTAATGTCTTCGGGGGATTTTTTGAAGCAAATTGGATCCACCATTTTGAATATCGTGAATCTGACTTCAGATTCGTGATCAGAGACCCGAAAAAAATTTCGGGTACCAATTTTTATCAAAATGGAAACGTATTCGTGATCATCGACCCCAAAAAACTACGTGGTACCAAATTTCATTCAAATTCGTTGATCAGTTTTCAAAATATCGTCAATTAACTTCCCGTTTCTCTGTTTTCAGAGAAAAAGGAAGTTATTGTGATCACCCCGAAAATGAAAATTTGAGTTTTCACTAAATCTTCACGTTTCGAGGTCCAAAGAATCACCTCCGACTATTTTCAGTTTGACGTCTGTGTGTGTGTGTGCGTGACCACATTTTTGTCCGCGCGATATCTCGAGAACGCGTGGTCGGATTTCGATCAACTTGGGCTCAATCGACGGGGCTTTTCTTAACTTAGAACTGATTAGATTTTGGCTTCGATCGGATCAGTACTTTTTGAACTATTCAAATAACAAAATTCTAAAAAACACAACAAAAATGACGATATCTTGAGAACGAATCAACGGATTTCAATGAAATTTGGTACCATATGGTTTTTTTGATCGCTGATCACGAATCTGAAGTCAGTTTTGCAAAATTTTCATTTGGCGTATTGGATATGCTGCAAAAAAACTAAGAACATTTGGATTTGGATGAAACTTGGTACTCGTAGGTTTTTTGGGTCACTGATCACGAATCTGAAGTCAGATTAGCGAAATTCGAAATGGCGAGTCCGATTTGCTGGGAAAAATACTAAAAACATTCGAAATCTTACGGAAATTTGTACTCGAAGGTTTTTTGAGCCGCTGATCAAGAATCTGAGGTCAGATTTACGAATTTCAAAATAGCTGAGAACCAAATAAATAACGGGAAGTTCGAAGGCTGGCTCACAGTCAGCCCAAACCCGCTTGTTTTATTCATCAAATTCATCAAATTTTGCTATTCAAATAATTCGCGAAGTACTGAATCGATCAAATCCAAAATCTATTCAGTTCTAAGGCTTTTGCTTGTTCCTTTTCATGGTGCATCCAGATTAGCATGGGACACAAATTGGCATATTATAGTCGATCCGTAACAGGTGCGTGGGAATATGATTTACGCAGACCATTCGGACGAGTTTACGTGGCGCTATAAAACCGGATTAAAACCGGCTCTGTTATAAACCTATGGTGTGCATGTGTGTACGTACGTACGTACATTGGAGAGGATCAGGTCCTGAAGGAATCCTTCGCCCAAGGTTGAACCACCCGATGGTCATCGTGTGTACAATCTCAAATTGCGTCATCGGAGACGTTCACTTTCAGATAATATCTTCTCGTGCTTTATGTACGGTGATGATAGAGGATCCGGTACCTTCAGAACGAACCAAATTACCTCATACTACGATTTGAAGAAAAAAAAAGGATGCAGCTGGAATTTGAAAGTCCTCGCAATAATTCCGTACGCGAAGTTATCTTCCTTTTCCTACGTCTCGATATCAGGTACTAAAAAAATCGCCTATTAATTGGTATCGCGAATACTTTCTTTCTGTGTCTTGCATTATTCGCCAACTCTACTTAATTCTAGTTTTCTTTCAAATTCTTTCAAATTATAGAAGTGTTCATAGTAGAAGAAGCAAAAAAAAAAAAACAATTATTTAAAAAAAAGTGGGTATCGAACTTTGGATCACGAGGATTGATTGACTATTCATTGAAACACGGTAAGTGATTAGGATTTTATGCACCTACGCCTCGCTATGAGCCCAGCAGGCGGTAAATTTAAGTCGACTTTGGTCGTCATTTCAACGGACGACTCAATTCATTTCTCTAACCGTATGATTATTCTGTTCCTCCTCAACATGAGGTTTTAAATTCGGTGTTGAAAATACCATATATTCATCCATTCTCTTTCTATAATCTCTATAATAGTTGTTCGATGAAATAGTGTCATTCGGATTTGACTCCTTTCATGTCGTGCATAATCTTTTGTCATCCTTTGTCGTCAGCAAACTTTTTCCATCCGCATTGTTGTCACTTCCGTAAGGTGAAAGTTGATGAAGATCAATTTTGGAGCTTATCAAATTCTCTATAGAAAAGATTGAAACATCTTTTTCCGTAGAGTAGACCGTTTAGGAGATACACGAGCTTGAATAAGTGTCTACGCAATAGTTATACAAGAAATCAGTCAATCGACATGACTTTTGTTATTTAGCTCTAACTCACTTCCGGTTGATCCAAGGTGAAAATTGACAAGGATCAATTTTGAAGCTTATCAAATTCTTTGTAGAAAAGATTCAAACAACTTTTTCCGTAGAGTAGACCGTTTGGGAGATACACGAGCTTGAAGACGTGTCTATAATAGTTATACAAGAAATCAGTCAAGCAACATGACTTTTGTTATTTTTGCTCTAACTCACATCCGGTTGATTCAAGGTGAAAATTGACAGGGATCAATTTTGAAGCTAGTTGAATTCTCTACAAAAAATATTCAGGCCTTTTTTGTCCTATGGTAGACGGTTGAGGAGATCCTCGAGCTCGAATATGTGTCTGTAATAATTATTCAAAAACTAGTCGAGCAAGACAACTTTAATTATTTCAGCTCTAACTCACTTCCGGTTGGTCCAAGGTGAAAATTGACGGGGATCAATTTTGAAGCTAGTTGAATTCTCTACAAAAAATATTCAGGCCTTTTTTGTCCTATGGTAGACGGTTGAGGAGATCCTCGAGCTCGAATATGTGTCTGTAATAATTATTCAAAAACTAGTCGAGCAAGACAACTTTAATTATTTCAGCTCTAACTCACTTCCGGTTGATCCAAGGTGAAAATTGACGAGAATCAATTTTGAAGCTAGTTAAATTCTCTACAAAAAAGATTCAGGCATGTTTTCTCCTACGATAGACCATTGAGAAGATACAAACGAGCTTAAAACGTGTTGCAAACTTTTTTCATCCGCATTATTGTCACTTTCGTAACGGATCGCACGCATTTTTGCTGCATTTCAACATTCGATCCCCTGTACCCCACTATCACCCCGAAAATAGAATCATTTTCAATGCCGAAACAAGAAAGAGAAGCAAGTTCAGAAAACTCCACTCGAAGAGGGGCGCCCGCGCTCTGCGCATGCCCCGTCCTCCTCGGGTCGCGGTCGTGGGGGTGGGTGCGCGGATTGCCTACGGCACGGGGTCTCGCGTTGACAGCGTTCGACTGTACACCGGCGGGCAGTCGTCATCCGACATCCGAAGCGTGCGTCTCGGCGTGGGTGTGCGGTTCCGCTTCGTCGACGATTAGATTCATAGCTTCCGATAAATTTCGCGTGTGATCATTAAAAATACTAATTTTCCCTCTCGTGTTCCGCGTATCGAACAATTTTCAGTGTTGTGCGTGCGGTAAATTTTCCGAAGAAACGCAATCGACCCGAGTGTGACTAATTAATCGGCCTTCACTTTACTTTACTTTTCATTATCGTCTCTGTAGGTCAGTTAACGAGGTCAGTAAAAAACAGCTCATATTCAACGATTGATCGCCTATTTTTCTCCACGCAACGATTTCATTAAAATTCAATCAACGTCCGAACAGTTTAGTTTATTGCGTACCGCCTACCTGCCGTTTCGCAGACCGAGCTTATAAACGTCGCCGGGTACTAGATTCATATCTGTATTGATTGCCTGGAAAATAGAAGAGAAGAAAAGAGTCAGAGTCCGAGTACAAGGCAGTCTTTGCTCGCTTTGCTCGCTTTGCTCGCTTTGCTCGCTTTGCTCGCTTTGCTCGCTTTGCTCGCTTCGCTCGCCGCCGCCGCAGGAGTCTGAAGCGTAATTATAGCGGAGCTTGTGCTTGTCATTATTTGAAAACCCAATTTTTGTTGTTGAACGCTTTCAAACTGCGATAACAGGTCCACGTCGTAGTAGGAAACGCTGTATTATCACAGCTGGAAGAGTTACAGCCACGTTTTAAAACCGGTCACCTGATTTTTTTTTATCTGTCTCTGTCGCAAGTTGCTCTTTTTAGTTTCCTCTGTCAAACTGCACATGCAGCACGTGGCTCTCGCGGTTCAACGATCTCCTGCACTTCATGTAAATGTACAGGGTGGATTCCCCTACGGTGCAGATCGACAGCCTGAAGTTTGCTGGAATCGGAGAAATAGCACCAAACTGTTTGAATCTGGAAGCTTGTTTGTCGAATAGATAGCCAACTTCGCACTGTTCCATCTACATCGTTAGGAATCCACCCTGTAGAAATTTAACGCCTGTTTGGGACTTTTTTTTCCACCTGAAGGAAAACTTTGCTGATTTTTAGTGCTAAGAAATTTGGGAATTTATGTTTTTTCTAGAAATCTTGAAATTTCTTATACAAAAAGGAATGAAATCTACAAATCCTGGTGATTGAAGTGAAATTCAGCTTCGTTTCAGAGCAGGGTTTGAATTTCTACTGTAACTAAAAAAAAAAAATAGTCGTCACTGCAGTGTAGAAGCAGATTTCTCTTATGTAGTCTTTGTCTACTTCAATATACTTCGATTCAATTAGAATCGTGCGTATTTATTCATCTTTCGAATTACTTGGGGTGACTTTGAACCAGTCTGTTTACACAGAGAAGATTATATCGACGGCAGTATGGAAGAACGTGACATCTCAAATTGTGCCACAAGAACGAAACAAGAAAATGACATGACGAAAAGTTTAATGCATAGGATATGTCACGTTTTCTGGCACAATTTGAGATGTCACGTTCTTCTGGCACAATTTGAGATGTCACGTTCTTCTGGCACAATTTGAGATGTCACGTTCTTCTGGCACAATTGAGATGTCACGTTCTTCTGGCACAATTTGAGATGTCACCTTCTTCTGGCACAATTTGAGATGTCACCTTCTTCTGGCACAATTTGAGATGTCACCTTCTTCTGGCACTGAGATGTCATTTGAGATGTCACCTTCTTCTGGCACAATTTGAGATGTCACGTTCTTCTGGCACAATTTGAGATGTCACGTTCTTCTGGCACAATTCTGAGATGTCACCTCTTCTGGCACAATTTGAGATGTCACGTTCTTCTGGCACAATTTGAGATGTCACCTTCTTCTGGCACAATTTGAGATGTCACGTTCTTCTGGCACAATCTGAGATGTCATGTTTTTCTAGCACAATTTGAGATGTCACGTTTTTCCACACTGTCAACGATATGTAGCGAGAGACATACTTTTTTCCCCTCACTGTTCGTCAATGGCTCAAAGAGTCTGGATTCTAGAAGGTCAAAGAAATATTGAAGAAAAGGAAAACTAAAATCATCAAACGGGTAAAATTACTAATTCTTCCACTGTTTTACCCAAAATCACAATTTCAAACGAAAGCAATGTTTCCAGGTAAAGTAGCTTGTTCACACACGAAAATGTCTTTTGAATAAAAATATGCTGTAACTGGTCAATTCGTAGCGAAATTATCATTTGCCTGATGCTAGAGATGACAGAAAAAAAAATGATCCCGATGGTGACCCTGAAGCAACCTGAGTTACGTCAACTTGATGTACTGTCGCTTGAGTATCTAATTCGAGATTCGTTTCGCGGTCAGATTCTGTCAATTTGTAAAAACCGTAGTACAAATTCTTCGCAATTTCCCTTGGCACGGATTCGCGGCCGAACAGGAATAGAATCGAACCAGCCGCGAATTGGTCGAGGCACGAAAAATTAAACATTCACGTTTCCGTATCTTCCCATTTCCCAACGAGATCCCGGTTTCGCCCCTCGTTATCAGCTCGCTCGTTCAATCAGTATCGGTATCGCGCCCCGAATGCAGTTACTGCTACTCGATTTTTACAACCGGATGCGAAGCGAGCTGGAAAATCTCACCGAGTAATTATCAGCAATTAATGACTGAGGTTCACGAATTCTGCTTTCCAACGTCCGCATGAAGTGAAATCGCATCATTGATGAAGAGATATTGTCCAAATCCTGGGTCCTTTTCGTTTGGTTCAGTGATGTCGCAGTTTCTGACCCCCGGATTCCTGGTTGTTAGGGATTATTGACACTAAACTGATTCAGAAAGCTGCTATTCGTGAAGGAAAATGTCAAAAATAGGGTTTTTAATATTCTCCAGAAACTGACGGGGTTCAAAAAATGAAAACTATGCTAGGCCCTCCTTCGTGTTGGTTCTTGGTCTCTCTATAAGTTCTTCTGACAATGAGTGACTATAATCCACTATTTTCTGACTGGCACAAAAAAGCCACTTTTTCAAGTCCCTCGAAACAATTGAAGGGATGGTTTCTCGAGGCAAAAACAAGGGAAATAACAATTTTCTGTACTCGCAATCAGTCAGTAACGAAGATGTGGGTGATATTGTCCGAGAAACTTGGTATTTGGGAACGGTCAGGGGATTAGCCTCTCTCGTCTGTCTAATCTGAGTGTCTTCTGAAATCTGGCCGAGTTCAACGCGGGGTGACACAAGCAAACATTGACGAAGGTCAAGACGTCGGGGGCTTCGTTTCCGACATTCTTGCGGTTCGAGTCACTCCGAAGGCCTCTGGTCATTTAACTGACCCGGTGAGAAGTGGCCGCTCGGGTCATTTAAAGAGAATCAAGACCGCCGCTTGATCCTGAACGTATATACCGGAATTAAACGGGTTCTCCTTCTTCTCCCAGGGACTCGGAGAAGCTCCTTGATTGATGTAAACCGCGAGACCCGCGCGGTGATCGCGCTGCGGGCTTGTAAACCCCTAGAAGATTTTACTCTTGAGACGAGTAGACGACGATCCTCGCCGCCGGTGAGACCAGCCGCGGTCAGACATGCGGTCAAACCGGTTGTCCTTAGTTCTTCGACGACCCGGTTCGCTCCTTGGTCCAGGTTTCAGGTCGCGGGGGTCGCGACGGGTCGTCCCGTCAAGGTGCTCCAAAACGTTTCAGATCCTGTCCCGCAAAACCCTAGGATAAAATTTATCTTTTGACCTGGAAAGTCCCTCCGACTCGAGTGGCATCATTAATTCTTTGTTCTGGCCCGATTTTTTTCCTTCTTATGTACACAGTTCGAGACTGTATTCGTTTTATGTATTTCCAAAGCCATTTTTAACTTCCCGTTTCTCTGTTTTCAGAGAAAAAAGGAAGTTATTGTGATCACCCCGAAAATGAAAATTTGAGTTTTCACTAAATCTTCACGCTTCGAGGTCCAAAGAATCACCTCCGACTATTTTCAGTTTGACGTCTGGGTGTGTGTGTGTGTGTATGTGCGTGACCACATTTTTGTCCGCGCGATATCTCGAGAACGCGTGGTCGGATTTCGATCAACTTGGGCTCAATCGACGGGGCGTTTCTTAGCTTAGAACTGATTAGATTTTGGCTTCGATCGGATCAGTACTTTTTGAACTATTCAAATAACGAAATTCTAAAAAACACAAGGAAAATGACGATATCTTGAGAACGAATCAACGGATTTCAATGAAATTTGCTACCATATGGTTTTTTTGATCGCTGATCACGAATAGGAAGTCAGTTTTGCAAAATTTTCATTGAGCGTATTCGATATGCCGCAAAAAAACTAAAAACATTTGGATTCGGATGAAACTTGGTACTCGTAGGTTTTTTGGGTCACTGATCACGAATCTGAAGTCAGATTAGCGAAATTCAAAATGGCGAGTCCGATTTGCTGGGAAAAATACTAAAAACATTCGAAATCTTACGGAAATTTGTACTCGAAGGTTTTTTGAACCGCTGATCGAGAATCTGAGGTCAGATTTACAAATTTCAAAATAGCTGAGAACAAAATAAATAACGGGAAGTTCGAAGGCTGGCTCATAGTCGGCCCAAACCCGCTTGTTAATTAGGGTGAAAATGACTGTTTTTCAAGACCAAGTTTTTATTTCTTGTCTTATTCTTAATATTTTGACTCAACGACGCGATCAGTGAATCCATTAAAACTTTTCACTCGAGCTCCGTTATCATTGTCACCCCATAAGTTTGATAGTTATGCCCGACCCCCTCGCGTTTTCCTATCGAGGGTTAATCGCGACCGAGTTCTAAATCATTTGGGGATTTATCTTGTTCGCGTGCGACTTGAACGGGCCTGAGCCATTAGAACACGCAGTCCACATTCCAGGGTTCGAGGAATACTGTATAACGATTATTATTATTATTATTATTTGTTTTCACCTGAAAACGAGGAAATGAGGAATGATTGAAAACCGGGTTCGTTGTGCGTCAATGGAATTTTAATCAATGATCAGGTCAACTCGGAGCTAGTAATTTCAGTGATAAATCGATATTATCGGGTTCTGGTTATAAATTCGCGTGACCCAATTAACGGGGGATACGTAAAGGAGGGGGATTGACAGGTGTTTACATGTGGGTATGAGGAAAAAAAAAAACATGTGTATTGAAAGGATTTTTTCATGTATAAAGTGCAGAGCTGGTAGAGGCGAAGCTTCGGGGAAGCTAGTCAAAGGCACTGACGTATTTTATTCATGTATATTCATATGCAACGTGTTTATAAAGCAGTAGCTCTATACTGGCATTGCAGGTAAACCCCTTTACAAACAGTTTTCTTTGAGGAGTGGAGAAAGAAAAAAGAAAAGAGAGCTAGGAGAGCCGGGAGAGAGGAAAGGAGCTCGAATATTTCACCAGGTTCTCTGGGGTCTGGTATCACCCACATCCACATCCACATCCACATCCACATCCACATCCACACCTCGATTCCGGAAACCGTTCGTGTAACAAAGGAGAAGAAAAAACGAACGGAAATACTTTGACATTGTGTAATGGACTTCCGAAAATAGACGATTTTCACCCTCCTCCTCCTCCTCCTCCTCCAAGGGGTGCGAGGGTGGCTGCAGAGTAACGATTACCGCTGAAAGTAGGAGAACCGAGCATTAAACCCTAATCATGTATCGATCAAACTATTTCTGAGGAAAAAGAGCGAATTAGCGAATGAGTGATCGAAGCTCTCGCACAAAAATGATTGATTTTTTTACCCTTTTTCGCTAGAATTTTTATGATTCCGAGTGAAAAACGATGCGAATCATTTTTCATGTTGGAAATTTCTACATAGTTTCATAAAAATGTGTCTAAAGCAAT
Source organism: Euura lappo (assembly GCA_018257835.1). NCBI lineage: Eukaryota > Metazoa > Arthropoda > Insecta > Hymenoptera > Tenthredinidae > Euura > Euura lappo. The sequence goes on along the minus strand of JAEUYN010000407.1, from coordinate 189,263 downwards.
TAACGTATACATTTCGTATATTAAAATTCAACTTTTTCAATATACCATTGGATATCCATTGAATGAACAATATCCATTGGATAATGAAAGAACGATATTTTTATAATTTGACGTGATTTTCGATAAAAATTTGATATTACAAAAACTTTATAATTAATTATCTCCAGAAATATTGATGTTAGAGACTCAGTAGTGAGTACCTTTTTTGTAGAAAATTGAATTTTCTACAAGTTTGTTTTCCACATTTTTTTCTGTATCTCTTATCGTTTACGAGATAAATGCGAAAAAACGCGAGTTTCATGGAAAAATCAGGTTTAGTGGCCCGTACTACCTCGCCGGTGTGAGTTACGACTTTGCCGCAATGAGCACTTTTGTAGAGCGTTTAATTCTGAGAAATACTTGTCTATGGTCAAAGCGATGCCACGAAATGCCGCTGAGCTATAGAAATTTAAAGATTAAAAAAGATTGTATTTCCAACAAAATTTCACAATGGGACCGAAAAAAAAATAGTCGAAAAAAAAGCACCCTAGTTCGTATAACAGTTTGAAAATTGAAAATCATTCGGAAATTTCATAGCCAAGATTATAATAAATTTTATGTACATTAAATTTTATATTACGTTATATTAATTTTGTCGCTTCCACGTTACATGCGGGTTTTAAAATTTGATTTGAAAGAACAGTTTGATCTCAGATTTCCCCGCAAGCACGCGATTATAATTCCTACTTGTGAAGCTTTGAGGGGAAACTGAGGTGGTAGATTAATTTTCTCTTCTTCTTCTTTACAAATTGTGGGAGGGTGGTAGGTGTACGCAATCTTTGTCGTAGTGTGTAACTATTATAAAAGCTCCTGGCTATTGTTGCGCGATGACAAAGACGTGATTCTTTTTTTCTTCCTCCTTTTTACACGTTCAGGACTGTGCGAGAAGAGAGCTTTAAGAAATTTTAATCTCATAAGTAGTACGACACTGTTGGATTCTACTCACAACGATTGCAATCGGGAAGGGGAGGTAAAAGTAGGCGGTTGCTGCCTTGGAAAAATAGAGAAAAAAACAAGGCGAAGCTGAGGTGGATCGTAAAATAAAGTGCAGTAATTAGACTCGTTGAGAAATATCATGAGATGGGGAAGTAGAATGATAAAAGGAAGGGAAAAAAAGAAAAAGAAAAGAGGAGAGAAACGTCAGAAAGTTAATGCTAGGCAACGTGTACGTTGATTAAACGAGAGTCTCGTCGGTCGAAACGATCGTGTCTTTTTCAATCGGAAGTTGATGCAAACTCGTTAACTGCAGTATAAGGGGGTAGGGTGGTGTGTACCAAGGTTCGAAGTATATGAGTATCGTTTGCAATGTTAACTTTGACATGAGATAGAGCGTAATTTCAACAGAGTTCACGCGAACGCTCAATAAAATATCACGTAAAACGTTCATCTGGTTAAAAACCTTGTATCCAGATACCCGCCAGCTATCCATGTTTTATGGTCAAAAACTCACCGAGCGTAAACATAATATCATGAAACCGATACCAAGGGACTCGCTAGTCACTATATACGACTGGTAAATACTACTGGGCCTGAATTTTATCTGTTATTCGAACATTGGTAACAGTTCGAAACGTTACAGCTTGAGATAGTGAACGAATTATGCAGAAAGCTTTACTTACGTCTAGCACGATAACTGAGGAAAAACTACCAGGATATTTGAGTTCTTCGAAATGTTTCACGAAATATGATCATTTCAGCTACTTTTTCTCATTTACATCGCTCTTTAGCACACTAATTCCAGTTCTGACTCGGAAGATCCTGGTACAGGCCCGAACTACCGATGATAAGAGTCAGTTTGCAAAATTTCGGCGAAATCGGACTAGTGGTTCCAGAGGTACCGTGCGAAACGTGTTCAAAAGTGTCTTTCCGAGATAATCGCGATGGAAGTTGGGCCTCGTCCACCAGGCCCACGATTCTCTGTCACTCGTTTAACGAAAACCGTCTCCATTCCGTCAATTTTACCATTTTTCTTCACAGGATTGGGCTGAAAATGTTGGAAAATGATAGAACTACGAGAATAGTAATATCTATCAGCGAAAGTCCAGAAGGGTAACCGCAGGCCCCTCGATGTGGTTCCAAAAACTGACGCAGTCATCGATTCCTCACCCTCGAACAGTTCCATCGATCACGGAAATCAATCCGTCGACGAATTCCTCCGATTTTACGAATCAGATTATGAACGCTGACGTCTACGAGTCTCAATGTGCACCGCATATCGATTCAGATTCCTGAACTTCCCTCGCATGAATTATCCTGTGGGAATTGTGGCAATTGGGGTACATGATATGACAGTTTATCGAGCGACGTGACTGACGGAAAGAAGATTTCTCAACGTCACTGACAACGACGTTATTTATAATACCTTCCGACTGCTTATAGACGGGGTCATCGAACCGTTCCAAGGCTGTCTTAACGAACCACGACTCTGTTAAGACGCAAATCCGTTCATGGTGCATAAATTAGTTCGGAGACCCTTCGGTATCACCTCAATGCGGATACTGTAAAAAATCTTTGTGTGAACTTCCAAAGAATGTGTGGGAAGTTTTATTCGCGTACAGGAGTCATCAGATCACCGTGCATCATAGACAGAAAAAAATTCTTTCCAAAATCATGTCAAAACCATTGAAAAGTCTGAAAAATGAGTTTCGATGGTTTTCCCTCAATTCTTCACAATGTACGTTCTACGCCGTTCAGTTCATACATGTATGCGTGCACCGAGGTTATTATTTTTAAGGGCTACCAATCGTCGGTCTTCGGTTTTCCTTAAAGTGGGCAAAACCGTTCTGGCTCACTGCCATGCCATCCCCAGCGATAGCGAGCCGTGCACAGGCCAACCCCTGTTTCATCTCCATCTAGATACCAGCTCGGGGAGAGCTAGGTCTCAAGACCCGACCATCTGGAAGCATCCTCTTGTCCTGCGCCAGAGTTTTCCTATTTTTCCGGAGGCTCTTCTTTCCCATTGTGTTTCCTTGCTGCTCTTTTCACCGCGGCGGGGGTCATCCTTTGAGTCACTGCTGCTCCGGGTAGGATTTCGAGTATTCTCGACTAAACTGTCCGGAACCTCGTTTGCCGGATAATCATAGTAGATGAATGCATCGATTCGAACGGGAAGCACGCAGTGAAAAGGGAAAAAGGATGCAAGAAGCTCGATTTAGGGAATTTTTCTTTTTCAGGAAAACTGTCGGAATTATTTTCAGACCCGTTTTTCCTATGAAAAGCGAATTATCGATGATATTTTCGGCCTATATTTAACATTCTGCGAGCATCATTTCTCCCAAATTGTTAAATATCTACCTTCGCGCGCCCCTTAGACCCAACGAATTTAATCCCCCTGCGTTTTCACCCTCCGAAAATTAATCGCCAAGTCTGGTACAGCCGGTGCTCGTGCTTTACTGTAGCAGCAAATAACAATAAAGTAGTAATAATAATGAACAACGACAGGGGAAGAGAGAATACGCAGAAGAGGAAGCTGACAATGATTCAGGGGGTAGGTTGGGTTGCGTAAGCCAAATCTGAAGGCAAAGGCAGGCCTGACCGGAGAGGAACAAGAGGTGCGATAGACGGGAAGGTTATCGGTATCGGCATAACAAAGAGAAGAGTTAGAAATTTTGAAAAAAGTATTTTACATCGCGAGGGAAATTTCTGCCCATCTAGTCTCCACTTTGACTCCATTGTCGACACTCTGGGATGGAGAAGGAAAAAAATTCATATTTCATTAAAAAGATGTGAATAAATATTTTCCCCCAAACTGTGAGGGAAAATTTAATTTTTTTATGCGTCACGTCGTTCGGTCTAAAAGCTTCGCGCCATTTTTTATTTTTCATAATCTAAAACTGTAATGAAAAAAAAAAATGGAGAGTTTTTTCTGACCACTTTTTATAGATATAATACAGAGCAAAATTTTACAGATACATTGATATAAATTTTTTTTATGATAAAACTTCTTTTTTCCCAGTCGAAGGTTATAACACGATAATTTTTCTGCTCTTCCTCGTCAGAGCTGAACTTTACCGTGAAAAAAAACTTTTCAATGAAACTTTTCGATTTCATTTTAAGTTTTTTTTACGATCCCGCAATTTATGCGACACCGGGTTTCGCAAATTTCTATATTACTCAGAGTCACAATTTTGCCTGAGAAATTGAACCTGTGCGAAAACTGGTATTCAAGCTTTCTCATAAACCCTCTCGCGATATTGTCGAGAAGTATAAACTTTCTGAGACAAACTTCAAATCTAATTAATACCCGGACCAATTAACATCAGACTGAAACCAATCTGACTTCCTGCTGTGAGTGAATTTATCATTTATAAATCAATTATCAAGAATACCATCGCGAACAGCTGTTCGGCTCAATTTACCACAAATAAGGAACTCGCAACGAGATCCATAAAAGTTGATGGTAATTAATTGGGTCGACTAGATTTTCTGCGTTATAAACTAGACCCGTGACTCATTAACGGGAAAATTAGTTTAAAGTCTAGAATTGCGACGTTTTTTCTTCTTCTACATATTTGAAGAAAAAATAGATATTTATGTGGCATGCGCCGAAAGTAACTGTTTATTCGGCAAGGTTATGTTATGTTATGTTATGTAAAGCAACGGCGAGTACTAAAAACATAACCTTGCCGAACAGTTACTTTCTGCGCGCGCCCCATACAATATTTTTAACGGAAACGGCATTAATAGTCACTTTGACGCCAGTTGAGTTCCGCACGAACTGCGTATAGAGATGGAGTAACCTGCGGTATAAAGACTTTATTCCGCAACTTTGACATGCGCACTTCGAACTGCGCATCAAAGTTGCGGAATAAAGACTTTATACCGCAACTTTGAACTTAGCGGTATAAAGTGCCATTTGCCGGAACGAAAACAGGCGTCAAAAAGTGACTTTTTAATGCCTGTGCCGTAAAAAAAAATGAAATGTGCTTCGATTTGGTCAATAATATCTCAAAAATTGATTCAAAATGTTGTTTCATCCGTGAGGTTAATATTCATCAAAAATGTGTGGTCGAATCTAATAATCTGAATAGGGTGACGTATTTTCGCACCTTGATAATCGTCAGCGTGTCAGAAGTACCCCGTAAATTGAGTCAGGTGCGTATTTCGCGATCATTGATCATTCCTTGACACGTGACACCTGGAATATTCGCCGGACGACGTTTGTCCGATACTTGGCCTAGACTGCATCCTTCCTCGAACCGACGGTGATTACCTGTTCGGTAAATAGCGATAAAAAGAGGTAATGAGACCAGAGACCGGGCAGCGGTGCAGGCTATGACCGTAAATAGAATGTGGACCGAATTGATAGAGGATAGAAGACGTCTGGGTGTCTGGGTAAACTCGACCTGACCATGACCATAATTCAACGGGTACGAGTTACGGTACCGAGTCTGCGACCGTGGGTAGCTTTTTGTCCAAAAAATTAAAAATTACATTAGTTCGTGGTTTCTGTTGAGTGTCGGAGAAACACTAATTAATTTTCTTTTTTTATCAACACTGAATTTAATCCCGAAACGAAAAGTTGAGTCGACTTGAGTATAACTAGAAAAGTTCTTGGACGATCGTTAAAAAGCTCAAGACTTTGAAAACTATCTGGAACAATTTCACAGAAGTAGTCAATTATACGGATCTGATTTCGAGGAAGCTCGTAATTTCTCTGTTCGTAAAATTTTTGTTACTTCCGGTTTGAGGAAGGGCCCCGGCCGGTGGCTCCTTTCCGCCCTTTACAACCCACACCGTTTCCGGAAATTCGAGAGACACATTTCGCCCGGTCTGTGATGTCCCGATTAAATTGACAACCACCCCCGGGGGTTTAACGTTATTCGAAGCCGAAGCTCATTTCGTCTCGTCGATGACTCAATTAATTGGATTCGGCAATCGATTTTGCCAGAGTACACACAGACACACTTGTGTACTTTACTCATTTACCCTACCCCCCTACCCACCTCCCACGTCTATTTGACACTCGATGAAATCGACAAATTGTAATCGAACTCAAACTCAAACTCAAACTATGAAGCCAAGATTTCTATCCGCACAGGGAAATCTACAAATAAAACAAATAATCCAACTAATCTCTATCAATCATTATACTTAATCAAATCACGACTTTTTTTTTGTTTCAGGTGACAAGATGATCGACACCCTCAACCAGCTATAATTGATTTTAGTAAGTTTTTTTTTCTTTTTTGTTCAGCCTAAACTAAAGTGTATAAATTATTCCAAAATATTGCGAAATGGCTTCGCTTATATACACCTGGTTTAGTTATAGAAGCTCTAAAAAATTATAGAGTTACTAAAATGGATCAGTCACAATGTTTGTTGGCCCATATTGTTTTTATTTTTCTCTAAACATTTCTGACTACTTTGGACCATTTGAGAGCTTTTCAAAACCATTCACTAGCTGATCCATGAGCTTTGGACCATTTGAGAGCTTTTCAAAACCATTCACTAGCTTTTTGGCCCATCCGCGAGCTTTTTCGACCACTTACGAGCTTTTTAAAACCATTTACGAGCTTTTTCGATTACTTACAAGCTTTTTGGACCATTTAAGAGCTTTTTAAAACCATTTGCGAGCTTTTTCGATTACTTACGAGCTTTTTGGACCACTTACGAACTTTTAAAAACCATTCACTAGCTTTTTGGCCCACTTACGAACTTTTAAAAACCATTCACTAGCTTTTTGGCCCATCCGCGAGCTTTTTCGACCACTTACGAGCTTTTTAAAACCATTTACGAGCTTTTTCGATTACTCGCAAGCTTTTTGGACCATTTAAGAGCTTTTTAAAACCATTTGCGAGCTTTTTAAAAACCATTTGCGAGCTTTTTCGATTACTTACGAGCTTTTTGGACCACTTACGAACTTTTTAAAACCATTCACTAGCTTTTTGGCCCATCTGCGAGCTTTTTCGACCACTTACGAGCTTTTTAAAACCATTTACGAGCTTTTTCGATTACTCACAAGCTTTTTGGACCATTTAAGAGCTTTTTAAAACCATTTTCGAGCTTTTCAAAAACCATTTGTGAGCTTTTTGGTCCATCCACGAGCTTTTTGGACCACTTACAAACTTTTAAAAACCATTCACTAGCTTTTTGGCCCATCCGCGAGCTTTTTCGACCACTTACGAGCTTTTTAAAACCATTTACGAGCTTTTTCGATTACTCACAAGCTTTTTGAGCTTTTTAAAACCATTTGCGAGCTTTTTAAAAACCATTTGCGAGCTTTTTCGATTACTTACGAGCTTTTTGGACCATTAACGAGCTGTTTGGATCATTTACGAGCTTTTTCGACTATTTACGAGCTTGTTGGACCATTTTTTTTGGCGGCAATGAAATTTCTGAAACTACTACCAAAGCAATTGATTTATAATTTGGACACCTTATTCCCACACGTATCATCTACAACGTATGCAACCTTTTTTTCTTTGATAGGTTTATCATTTTCTTAATTAGCGACAAAATTATCATTGACGAGGTTTTTTTTTTCTTTTTTTTTTTTTTTGGTCATGTTTTTTCACCCTAATTTTTATAAGACTTGAGTTTGTTCAACAATTTTTGGAGTGAAGATATGAGCTGAACGTGTTTGCTAATCGTCTGTGCTGATATTTATCGAGGATTAGGTCGATGCCAAATATAGAAAAGGTACAAATTATGATTGATCGAAATTGTGGCTAGTTTGCGCGTATCTCTTGACAGTGATGAATCGAAAAGGAGGGGTTGGTTCACTGATCGATTCGTCCTAATTCCTCCAGTCAGAGTCGATCCTCGAAACCAACGGGGAAGGTGCAGGAACCGAAGTTTAATCGTCCATTCGCTGATTGCAATATACGTTATATTCTAATGTGGATTCGATAAAATTCTATATATATATATATATATATACATGTATTTAATTGATTTTCGACGAGCGCGAAAAGCTCCGCGTGGTCCCCACAGTCCGGCCAAAGGCCTGGTCGATGCCCTACGAAGGCCACGCAGCTTCGCCTTCTCCCCTACCTGTAGACCATCGATAAAACAAACCTGAAGCTTCGCTGTATTTCGAACTGCAGATTATTCATGTATACGGAGTTGTTGTTTTTTTTTTTTTTTACCGGAAAAAAGTACAGATTTTTTTTTACCAAAAACTTGTCCACAGAATATAATCGGTGCTGTTTGTTCGATTGCTAATTGGGGATGAAAAATTGTGAAATAACTTTTTTTGGGATGTTAAAAATGAGCAAATTTTCACCAAAAATCTGGGTTCTTTAATTTCTTCTTTTCTTTTCTTTTTTTTTTTTTTTTAATTTTCATCGCATAATTTATACTTTATAAAATACAAATTTTTTACAAGAAATTTGAAATTTTTTAGATTGTTTTTTTCAACGGAATAAAATTTGTAGAAAATTTCAGTCTTTTCGAGAATCCAAAAACTTAATTTTTGTGACTTTTCTTTTTATCGTAAAAAAAAAAAAAAAAACTACTCAAAATGCCTACAAAATGTATAATAACGATAATTGAAACATAAAAAAATCGCTACATTCAAATTAGAAAAGAATCTAAAAAAATCCAAAACTTTCATATTTCGAGTGTCATAATGGAGAAAAAAAATCGGATGACCTATTTGGCGAGAATCTAGATCAGACTTTGTTCACTCTCATATAAAACCTCGAGCTTTTTCTACTTATCAGTGTTTGTCTCTGTCACTAGCCCGCATTCCCCGTAGCTTTAAGATTTTTTCAAGCCACACAGCATAATTGAATCTAATTTATACATTTAGTATATAGAGAAGAAAAAAAATCATAATTTTGTCCATTTAAAACACGATCGACGCTCCTGCGGGAGTCTGTCGTAAATTCTCGCATTAACGTTGAGAGAAGTAGTCCATTCAATTCTCTCATATCCAATTCGTTAACTTCATCGCGAACCATGCCAGACTGTAGAAACGCTAGCCGGAATCGATTCTGGCACCGAGAAAATGTCACGCGAACTTTAAGAGTTGAGAAAAGAAAAAAGAGTCCGGTAAAAGCTCCGTAGAAAAAAAAAGTTAACCACAGAAAAAAAAAAAATACCTGTGAGTTTCTACGGACGGATTAGATTAGATTTCTGCTCTATTATATACATCATTATGAACGATTCCACGTGAGCTTTTTTAGGTCTGGTCACTGAATCCAGGTGAATTACTTTCATATTTGTAAAGAATTAAAAAAACAAGCGGGTTTGGGCTGACTATGAGCCAGCCTCCGAACTTCCCGTTATTTATTTTGTGCTCAGCTATTTTGAAATTTGTAAATCTGACCTCAGATTCTCGATCAGCGGTTCAAAAAACCTTCGAGTACAAATTTCCGTAAGATTTCGAATGTTTTTAGTATTTTTCCCAGCAAATCGGACTCGCCATCTTGAATTTCGCTAATCTGACTTCAGATTCGTGATCAGTGACCCAAAAAACCTACGAGTACCAAGTTTCATCCGAATCCAAATGTTTTTAGTTTTTTTGCAGCATATCGAATACGCCGAATGAAAATTTTGCAAAACTGACTTCAGATTCGTGATCAGCGATCAAAAAAACCATATGGTACCAAATTTCATTGAAATCCGTTGATTCGTTCTCAAGATATCGTCATTTTTGTTGTGTTTTTTAGAATTTTGTTATTTGAATAGTTCAAAAAGTACTAATCCGATCGAAGCCAAAATCTAATCAGTTCTAAGTTAAGAAAAGCCCCGTCGATTGAGCCCAAGTTGATCGAAATCCGACCACGCGTTCTCGAGATATCGCGCGGACAAAAATGTGGTCACACACACACACCCAGACGTCAAACTGAAAATAGTCGGAGGTGATTCTTTGGACCTCGAAATGTGAAGATTTAGTGAAAACTCAACTTTTCATTTTCGGGGTGATCACAATAACTTCCTTTTTTCTCTGAAAACAGAGAAACGGGAAGTTAAAAAATGACAGAAAAGTGTCTTTTTGGGGGAAATGATTGATTGAAACTTGATTTTTGAAAACTTCTTCATTCGTTCAGAGTTCGTGTCTGAACAGTGCTTCGAGCAGAGTTTGAAGATCGTCTTCGTTGTTCAGAATTTGTGTTCTAAACTTTTGTAAACGGCGTTAGAATCAACATTACGTATTTCCTTCGAAAAGTTTCTCGGCTATAACCCTCGGCGATCGGGTACCCAATCGAGCTGTCCGTCACTCAAACGCTTTGGGTTAAGCTCCGATGGGATTGGCGTGATCACTGGCTTCCGCGGATGATCGATTTCCGGGTTGTTATTTCCGGGTAAAATCGCATCGATTCAAGAAATTGTTATCAAGTCCAGCAACCGAAGTAGAAAAACGACTTTTGGAATCTTTCTCGCCACTACTGACCGCAGTGCATCAGAAATTCCACGTTGATTCGATCTTCTTGTCTCGAATTGATCCATGTGACGGTAGGATTTGAGAAAGACCCAGTTTTTTCGTTTTTTAATTTTTTATTCCTGACAAATTCTTCGAGAATTATGAAGGTCGAGAGCTTTTTAACTTCCCGTTTCTCTGTTTTCAGAGAAAAAAGGAAGTTATTGTGATCACCCCGAAAATGAAAAGTCGAGTTTTTACTAAATCTCCACATTTCGAGGTCCAAAGAATCACCTCCGACTATTTTCAGTTTGACGTCTGGGTGTGTGTGTGTGTGTATGTGTGTGTGTGTGTATGTGACCACATTTTTGTCCGCGCGATATCTCGAGAACGAGTTCGCGGATTTTGATCAGATAGGGCTCAATCGACGGGGCTTTTCTTAACTGAGAACTGATTAGATTTTGGCTTCGATTGGATTAGTACTTTTTGAACTATTCAAATAACAAAATTCTAAAAAATGCAACAAAAATTACGATATCTTGAGAACGAATCAACGGATTTCAATGAAATTTGGTACCATATGGTTTTTTTGATCGCTGATCACGAATCTGAAGTCAGTTTTGCAAAATTTTCATTCGGCGTATTCGATGTGCTGCAAAAAAACTAAAAACATTTGGATTTGGATGAAACTTGGTACTCGTAGGTTTTTTGGGTCACTGATCACGAATCTGAAGTCAGATTAGCGAAATTCAAAATGGCGAGTCCGATTGGCTGGGAAAAATACTAAAAACGTTCGAAATCTTACGGAAATTTGTACTCGAAGGTTTTTTGAACTGCTGATCAAGAATCTGAGGTCAGATTTACAAATTTCAAAATAGCTGAGAACAAAATAAATAACGGGAAGTTCGAAGGCTGGCTCATAGTCAGCCCAAACCCGCTTTTTTTTTATTCGAACACTTTGAAAAATTAGAAAACATTGTCAAACATTTTTTGATCGGGTGTGAAATTTTGTTTCCTGAGAGAATTCTCATGTTTCAGAACTTTTTAGGAATATGCCACTTTCCTAAGATATTTCTAAAAAAAAATTTCTCAAATTTGGTTTTCTTCATTCTTTTAACAAATTTGTCAAGAATCTGAAGAGTTTCTTGAAATCTTATAATCAAATGACATTCTCAAAAATTTCGATTCAAAATTTCTTGTCATAATTGCAACATTTTGTTTGAGATTCTACGGCCAATACATCCTTAATTAAGTCTAAATTAGTTTAAGGTAGGTAGAAACGGGGGCATCAAGTATCTCACCTGCGCCCACATCAAGGTTCAAACAGCCCTTCCAGGTAACCAACGTCTCTTTGAGGGTCTAAGCTAGTCTCGCCCCCGTGGACAGTGCTTGACAAAAAGATTTTACACCCACTCGTCCCTCCCCGGCCTCCGATATGAAACTCTGTCAAGGCTTCGATAATTAATGGATACTAGCTTCATCAGATCTTGCCAATTAATTGGAAGTGTCTTTGATGTCTGCACGGACCATGAGCCCCGGGGGACGAGGGTCCGCGCGTTTCATCCTTTGCTATTTGCCTTCTATAAGCCCCACGGGCTTACCTAGATACCCATACAGCTTGCGAATCATTGCAAACTCTGCTATTTTACCGTTCGATAAATGTTTTATGGTATTTTTTTAATTTTTTTATTAGTTCTTCACATTATTTTTGGGTGTCAAGAAAAAGATTTTGTTTCTAAATTTCTCCAATCTAATTAGAAATAATCAAACTGTTTTCGATCGTAAATTTTCTGAATTTTTTCAAAAATGATGATCATTTTTGTGTAACTTGTCATTTTCAGCGCGAGATTAGAAAAAATTTGACTTATATCAAATATCAATTTCACCGCATGTCTAAAATTCCGAGTCACAGTCACGGTTTGAAGAAAATTTGACGATTTTTTTGTCATTATTCGCGCATCTCGATGTTGACGTGACCGAGATTTTCTTCGAAATCAAAGCACCAACGCGCCTTGTTGATTTTTCGTTAATCAATCGCCGTTTCGTATTTCATTTTCCCCTTAGACCCCATCATCGTGAAGTTTGACGGAAAATAGAAATTTATCACGAAGAAGGCAGGGATCGGAAAACCGATACCTTAATTTCTTGGCAATCTTGAATCAATAGTATCTTCGTTGAATTCATTTATCTGTGAGTTAAAATAGTTATTTTCAGACCGAGTGAGCGGGCGGAAAACAGGATTTTGCGCCCTAGGGCAGGAAAAAGACGTTTCCGCCCGCTCAAGAGGTGTGAAAAGTGGCATTTTGCGACCGGGTGTGAGAAAAGATTAATTGTGAACCAGCGCTGGTTTTTGTCGTTAAGAAAGTCGACGTTTCGGAAACAAACTCGTGTATTTTTGTTTTTTTCGTTTTTCTCACTTCTTCTTCACCTTCTTCGATGAATTATACATTTTCTAATTTCCGACGATCTTCAGAATATGTACTGTACACTGTACGCTAACTCCTGGAACAGTAAATTTAATCACGACGAACTAAAGTTAAACAACGAAGTTATAAAAGAAGAAAATAAATGTTAATCATTCTTATTGCAAGGTAAAAGAACTTTGATTTGAAACTTTGTTTCTTTCCAATTAAGAATCAATTACTTTTTTTTTTGAGATACAGTGATTGAAAACTCGGTATGTTTCCTCAACATTAAGCCACAAATATGAAATTTCAAGATCTTTTATATCAATTTCATTCCAATCAGCAGAATTTGTGAATTTCATTCCTTTTTGTACAAGAAATGTCAAGATATTCTTAACATTGTACGATGACCCCTGAAAATGTTTGTGGATGACTTTTCAGTTGCCAAAAAGCTTTTTTATTCATTTCTTTTTTCCTGCCATTTCGAATCCACGAGGCTCTTTGTTTTCGACGATCGTTCCTAGAGAATGAAAAATATCGTCGAATGATCGATAACCGAGCCTTTCGCCTCAGAAGCACTCGCGATTACCGGTGCACCGGCTCACATCCACCGGGGCTTATTACACATTACGTGTTCATTCGCAATCGGATGCACACGGACAGAGACCCGGGTAGAACACAACAAGCGCGTGCAACGAGTGCGCCTGCAGTAGGTACGGGATGACAATGGCATTGTGCATTCCATGGATCTTGAAAGTAAATAATTCCATGGTCTATTGTCTGTTGGGGAGAGGGGGGTTTATCCGCGAGCTCCGTTTCACTACCTACATGATTGATGAACATTGCCCGGTGGAATTCCTCTCCTCGGCGCTTCGCGAAATGCTATATAATCCCATCCTATCCTCCCCGTACTACCTACTATCCGACAATTTTGCTTTTGCTTTTGCTTTTGCTCTGTAAACCGTATCGTCACGCAGTTCGTATTGTACCTACTCGTGACAAAGTTCAACTAATTTCAAGGAGCACTGCGACCCTACTGTGAGTGCGATAATACTAGGACGGGGGAGACCTTTGACGTACATAATTCAATATAGTCGAGACTCTCGCACCCCTTGCTATGGGCGATTTTTTAATCGATTCTATGTATAGGAGGCGATCTCCGAATTAGGAATCTGTCGATTTTACATCGAGTGAATAATTATTTTCGACACTAATAATGTGAAATTTGATATAGGACGCCTTTTTAACTTCCCGTTTCTCTGTTTTCAGAGAAAAAAGGAGGTTATTGTGATCACCCCGAAAATGAAAAGTTGAGTTTTCACTAAATCTTCACGTTTCGAGGTCCAAAGAATCACCTCCGACTACAGTCCAACCTCTCTATAGGGCCGCCCAGGCCCCCAAGGGGAAGAGTTTTTCCAGGAACTGAGGTACCCCCACTTTGCCATCTTCGCTAGTCGCACGACTCGTCTTTCGTCTCTTTCTCGAGCTCACGTTACATGGTAGAGTGGGGGAACGCTGCGAGCGACAAATAGGGGAACCGGCTCTATTGGGAGGGGCCTTGTAGAGAGGTCGGACTGTATTTTCAGTTTGACGTCTGTGTGTGCGTGACCACATTTTTATCCGAGCGATATCTCGAAAACGCGTGGTCGGATTTCGATCAACTTGGGCTCAATCGACGGGGCTTTTCTTAACTTAGAACTGATTAGATTTTGGCCTCGATCGGATCAGTACTTTTTGAACTATTCAAATAACAAGATTCTAAAAAACGCAACAAAAATGACGATATCTTGAGAACGAATCAACGGATTTCAATGAAATTTGGTACCATATGGTTTTTTTGATCGCTGATCACGAATCTGAAGTCAGTTTTGCAAAATTTTCATTTGGCGTATTCGATATGCTGCAAAAAAAACTAAAAACATTTGGATTCGGATGAAACTTGGTACTCGTAGGTTTTTTGGGTCACTGATCACGAATCTGAAGTCAGATTAGCGAAATTCAAAATGGCGAGTCCGATTTGCTGGGAAAAATACTAAAAACATTCGAAATCTTACGGAAATTTGTACTCGAAGGTTTTTTGAACCGCTGATCAAGAATCTGAGGTCAGATTTACAAATTTCAAAATAAATAACGGGAAGTTCGAAGGCTGGCTCATAGTCAGCCCAAACCCGCTTGTTTCACTTTGTTCTGCAATATCACTCCAAGTATAATTATCGAGGAGGAAAGTTGAAGCATTTAATGTACACTGTAGTCCAAAAGTCGTTATTCAATGTCAGAAATCGAGACGAATCAATGATTTTTCATGGCACCGGGGCTTCGCCGGTCTCTTCTTCATTCGAATCCTCCAGTAATCGCGTCTCTACTACATTCCTGGGTCCTTTTGGATTTTTCCTCTCGCGTATTCTTGAACGTTGATATCGTAGCGTAGCGCTTTCAAACTTCAAATGGATACTTGACTCTGCGAGCTTCCCCGCGGGCTTGAAGCTCAGCGTTACGTGTAACCTCCTGGCTTCTGGTGCCTATATAAACATACTATATACACACAGAGGCCTGACTATCGTTATTTCAATAATAACGAGACAGGCACGTTGTAGCTACCGAAAATCTGCCTTATATATCGCGTTACTATGTAGAGCCTGATGCTTGACGCGCCATACTCGAACTGCTCCGAGGCTTTGGGTTTATAATGAAGGCCGAAGCGAAGGCACCGTACGAACCCACGAGCCTAAAAAAAAATAAAAAAAAATAATTCTAAACATTTTACGGGTTTCCTTTCAATAAATAAATACATATAAATAATAAAAATTGAACCATTCAATGGATGACGAATTAATGACGGCCTCACAGTTTGCCGCTAATGACACTGACTTTCGTTGATGAATTTTGTATCTTTATTAGTGGAAAACTGACATTTTTATTCATTTTCTTGTTTCAACTGTATAACAGAAACACTCGGGAATAATAATAATAATAATGAGGCACTGGGTAAAAAATTGAGAAAACTCTTATCATCTTTATCATGTTTGATTTTTTTTTTTTTTTTGCCGATTTTTATCTCATCATCGAGTACTCAATCATTTTTGGTTGAGATTGTACCTACGGCCAATACATCCTTAATTTTCACTAAATTTTCTAAGATCACGGTGAAGAATGTTCATCATCTTGCGGGATCGGATGTGTGAATATGATATGAAGAACAAGACGAAAAAAAAAAACCGCTGTTATAAAGAATAATAATGGCGTGAACATGAGGTGCGGTGTATTTCCCAAGTTTATAAATGACGAGGGTGTTTTTCATCGTCGGCAATTACTCGCGTCTCTCTTGCGCCGTGGGCTAGAGGCGAGGACCATGAAGGTAAAGGGAAAGAGGAAAAGTAGGGAAAAGAAATGAAAAATATAAAAAACGATCGAAAAGATAGAGAGATAGAAAGAGAAAGAGCAGCGGTGTCGCGGTTACGAATTCACTACGGCATCGTACCCCCCCCCCCCACCCCGCACCCAGGAAACGAAAGCATTCGTCGTTCTCCCATTAATGGTTTCCACTTCCGGCGTCTCAATCTCGTATCCTTCGTGGCTCCCTTCCAACTTCCAGCTTCCAGCTTCCAGCTTCCAGCTTCGGGGTTTCCTCCATCCCTCTGATGTCAGTCCTCGCGGACACCGGTCACCGGTTCGAGTTCCGATACCCCAACCCCTGCGGATCCTCAGTCTAACGGCCACTTTGCGTCTTATATGGAAAAAGTAAAAAATAAAATGATGCTTCAATCACTCAATCTGAGTCAGTGTCGATGGATTCGTTCGCTTCGTCGACGTTCTATGGTTCCTATCGCGGCTATCAACGCCTCGCGGTGAGAAGATTAATTATCTGGACTTTGAGAAACTGTTTGTCAGTCTTTTCTTTAACCCCCCGGTGTATGGGCGATTTTACCGAATATACTATAGGCAAATCGTGGCTCAAAATTTTGAGTGTTTTATTTTTTTGAGAGTTTTTCACATTATTTGGGTGTCAAGAAAGATATTTTCTCACAACCGGTCGCAAAATGCCACTTTTCATACCTCTTGAGCGGGCGGAAACGTCTTTTTCCGCCCGCTAGAAGCGGGCGAAAAAGACTTTTTTCTGCCCTAGGGCGCAAAATCCGGTTTTCCGCCCGCTCACTCGGTCTGAAAAGAGGCATTTCTGCAGACCAGGTGATGAGAAAAACATCGTGTACATCACGGGCGCAAGGCTATTTTGGCGAATGTGCTCGTAGCAACTCGCCGTCGGCTCGTGCCGCCAAAGGCACACTCGGAAAAATAGTACTTTCCGCCTATTGTGTATCAAGGGCGCAAAACACTATTTTTCGAGTGTGAAATTTGCAGTACGAGCCGAAGGCGAGGCGCCCGTGTTGCACACGATTTTTTTCTCAACACCTGGTCTGCAAAAATGCCTCTTTTCAGACCGAGTGAGCGGGCGCAAAACGGAAAAGAGTCGCTTGCGCCCGCTTTAGGCGGGCGCAAAGCACATTTCCGCCCGAGGGCCGAAAAGATCTGTTTTGCGCCCGCTCAAGAGGTATGAAAAGTGGCATTTTGCGACCGGGTGTGAGAAAATAACTATTTTCGACTAACTTGTCACTTTCAGCGCGAAATTCGAAAAATGAGACTCAAAATGTCAATTCAACCGCATCTTTTTTTCTGAAAATTCAGGAAATATGCATTCCGATGTTAATTATAGCCAGAGGCTACTGCATTTTCTTCTTGTTCCTATTTTTATTCAGGAATCTGATGTTAATTTCAATGAGAGTTTTGTTTTGTTATCACGATGCCGCAATTAAAAACTCGACGATTGGTACTCGAAGGACCGTATATTTATTAATTATATTATTAATTTCGAGAGGATTTTCCGTTGGAATGGGGTGAAAAATGTTTTTAGAAGGGTTCAGTTCTTTCCGCGGTTTCGATACCCCTCTGAAATTCTCAACCTTCGTTTTCTATCTCGTAGAGTTTTCACCACCGCATCGTGTCACGTATATCAAGTAAATAAATCCCGAACCGAATCCGTAACCAGACTTTTCTGGGTTTTATATATTTTCTTTCAATTTCGCAATGTCCATCTCGGTTTTTAGCCCTCAGAATATTGCAATACTTTTTGCCCATAATATTGGAAAGTTTCACTCACAACTTTATCCCAATTTTTGTTTTTTTTCAGTGTCCTTTAAAGATTGCGAAATTCTAATATTCAGTCCATTGGACAAAGTGATTGATTTTTCTCGGATTTGAAATGCGAAATAAGAATTTCCCTATTTTTTTTATGCAATTTTGAATTCAATTTGGAACAAAAAATTTACCGAATGAAACATTTTTTATGCAAAACTAAATTAAAGATATTAGATGAAACTTATAAATATTGGAAAGTTTCGAGCCAAGTGATTCGTATCTTCACCGACGTCTTTATTCGGTACCTGATGTCCTTTGAGATTTCGATTCCCTTTACAGCGCAACAGACTCCGCAGATTCTGGTGTGTGTTACTCTTTATTTGCCTTTGAGCTCTTCCTTTTTCCGTTTCCTCTACTCCTTCTGCGACCTGGCAAAGGTCGAGGTGGATGGAGCCGGCTATTTATACGAGGAAACTAGGTGAGATACCTCGATAAATCTGGGAGCTGGTGCAGGATACAAGCTATATGGGGTATTCCAACAATTGTCGACTCGATGTCTAGCTGTCAGGGAAATCGGGAAAAACTGGAAAGTGTCAGAGAATTCGGGATCTTATCTTGCAATTTTGTAAATTTTTCACCAAAAGCTTGTACATTTTTTGAGAATATCTAAAACCTCGAGCTAATTCTGGAGTTGGCGCAATTTTCCCATTTCAATTGAATCAAGGCTTTCTTCAATCAAAATTCGATTCCCAGTTTTGTTCTTGAAACGCCGTATGAAAAAGTCTTCATGGACAAATTTGAGCCAAAAATATCCTATAACTTAAAATTGCAGTACAAATGAACATAGTTTGATTTTTTCAAGAAAACTTTTCATTGCTCAAGACGTTATAAGGAATTCGCGTTGAAAAATTCCCGAGACATCAAATTATTGGAAGAATTGAAAAGAAAAAAGTCCATCGAGTTAAATCGCGTGCGATAATGGTCGAAATACCCCATATCTCGCCTTTCCTATTTTTCTATATCCTCATCCTCACCCTCAAAACGAAAAAGAACCCGGATTGTACCGGGAGCAGAAGGGTTCAGAAGCCAGGGCGACCAGGATGGTCTGAAGAGTCGAAGGGGGTCACGCGCCACGCGTGTAAACCCTCTTTGCTCTTTGCCACCATTTCGCATTCCCCGTCGGGGTTTTATGCGAGCGAATAAGTGCTTCGAGGCACGAAGCACGTTGCTTTTCCGTGTTTACGGACTACAAGTGTACATATAAAGGGTCGATGAATTTCCGATCGATCGATCATTCATCTCGCGATTGGGAACAAACAACCCAGACCCTGTGTTTTGGGGTCTAGGATATCATTTTTTTCTGAAATGTTTGTTGATTTTCAATAATGTGGACAATTCTGAGGATGGGAAGATTTTTTTGTGTGGAAAAAATTTGATGAAATGAGTGTAAATGGTCATTTTAAAAATACATGTTTGAGGTCCGAGTTGCTGAACACGCGCAGAGCTGCTGGCCAAGATACTGAATCGACCCGGATCCAATTACTGAACACTTACGAATCAGTCCGAAGAATATTCATTATACTGCTACTCCACATTCACTCAGATCCATTTACTTCTACTCGATGAACGAATGGTTCGAATTCGATACATTGGCGCAACATTTGTGAGAAAACTGGAAAAAAAGGCAACTCGGAGTCACGGCCTAAAGTCAATGAAAAGTGCCGATTTTCAAAGCTGAATATACAATCTGCTCGTTGATAACTTCGAAAAGTGAACTTTCATTTGTTGGTTTTAACCAATCTACTATAATGAAATGTGTATTAGAAAATGTTCGATTGTTCATTATTTGGGCCGTTCGCCTGATTTGTGTACGGTAGCCCCTTAATTAGGATCAGGCATCCAACGAGGCACACGCACACGTCGAGATATGGGCTTATAATAGATTTACGATAGGAGCCTAGGCGATAACGACCTTGGCTCGGAGAGTAGCTGGTAACGCGAGTCTAGCAATGCCTCGGGGTGTTAAATATTTGATCACCATGCATACATTCATACCATACAATGTCATTCGATACGCCAACCCCGAGTTCATCCGAACACTGTCTCGACTCGATGCCTCGTTATTTTCTCTCTCATTCTCGTCTAAATACGTTCCCATAATATGTTTATGCCTAATTCTCTTATTATAAACACCGGATAACATAATTTGCCACGGTGAAAGGATCCCATCTTCCGCCTCGAGCGATTGACCCCGATCATCCTCAGTCTCCAATTGGCTGCTTTTCATGTCTACTTTCAAACGCTGATGACACAAACGAAAAATGTGTTTCCAAAATCGTGTGAAAAACATTCTGAAATATGAAGAATCACTTTTGGCAGCTTTACTTTTCTGACATTTTCAGGCGTATGTACCGCCTTAATAGGCTATCGTCAGAAGTAGCCAGTGCAAGAAAACGTCCCCCGAATAATGTGCGAAATTAATGATGTGTAATCGAATTATGCTCGGCAGTTAACAAGACCCTGTGTAATCATATTCTCTGATTGGGTGTAGCACAGTTTACACTCTGCAGCGATGAAACGAATCTGTCCAGATGGGTGTCCGGTCGGAGTGACCGATACCTACTATTGCGGATCAATTAAAATTATATCGCGGAGTAATCGGAAATTATTGATCGACAGTCGCTCGTATTAAAAATCACAAATTGGTTTTTTATCATTACACGCATTGCCCAGACTGGATATTTCCACCACGCTTATCGGTGCTCTGGTCGAAAAACTAAACAAAGTGGAACAATTTTTGTTTTCAATGTGCCAATTTAACACTCGGACTTGAAAAGATATTGAAAATTCGCTCGAGGTGTTGAAGTAGGATTGAAAAAGTGATTGAATTCTGCAGAAAGCTTCACGTTTGGCACTATAACTGAGGAAAAACTACCAGGATCTTTGAGTTCTTCAAGATATTTCACGAAATATGATCATTTCAGCTACTTTTTCTCATTTTCATCGCTCTTTAGCACACTAATTCCAGTTCTGACTCGGAAGATCCTGGTACAGGCCCGAACTACCGATGATAAGAGTCGGTTTGCAAAATTTCGGCGAAATCGGACGAGTGGTTCCAGAGGTACCGTGCGAAACGTGTTCAAAAATGCCTTTCCGAGATAATCGCGATGGAAGTTGGGCCTCGTCCACCAGGCCCACGATTCTCTGTCACTCGTTTAACGAAATCCGTCTCCATTCCGTCAATTTTACCATTTTTCTTCACAGGATTGGGCTGAAAATGTTGGAAAATGATAGAACTACGAGAATAGTAATATCTATCTGCGAAAGTCCAGAAGGGTAACCGCAGGCGCCTCGATGTGGTTCCAAAAACTGACGCAGTCATCGATTCCTCGCCCTCGAACAGTTCCATCGATCACGGAAATCAATCCGTCGACGAATCCCTCCGATTTTACGAATCAGATTGTGAACGCTGACGTCTACGAGTCTCAATGTGCACCGCGTATCGATTCAGATTCCTGAACTTCCCTCGCATGAATTATCCTGTGGGAATTGTGGCAATTGGGGTACATAATATGACAGTTTATCGAGCGACGTGACTGACGGAAAGAAGATTTCTCAACTCAGGTAAAAAATATTCAGACAAGAATAACAGGACGGGGATTAAATATCGAATTTCGGAAAGTGAGCATCTTTTCTATTCCCAGGGTGATGTAAACCCTTCGGATCGCAATTTCCTGTATCTACGCCCTAATTATTTTCCACCCCATTGTCTGTGTGAGCTCGTAAACAATGGTTTAGGTACGGTACATGCCTCGTTCCTCACGGTATTCGCCGAGATTTCGTTGTGATTTTAATTAAACTCTCATCAAGTATGTGGTTAGCGATGCTCACATAAACGTCTTGGTAAGGGTTGTGCGAGCGTAATACGTGGATGTATAAGGGTAATGCGGGATGAACGCATGGTGAGAAGAAAAAGAGAGTAGGAAATAGATCTCCGCGGTTGATGATACTCTGAATTTATTTTTTTCCTCTTCTTTTACGTCTCGAAAAAACTCCCCCATGGCTCTGGGTTTCCACTACTGTAAGCCAGTCTCGGTTATTTTATTTTATTTTTTCTCTTCTCTTCTCCGCTCCTCGCTCTCGCACAAACACCTGTAAAATGATACTTACCTCGCTCTCGTCTGTCGCCTGTAACGCCAACCATCCACTGTTTCGGGGAGTGAAAAGGTGGAACAAAATGTACCAAGGGGGTGTCTAAAAAATGAGAAACAATTTTCTTTCCCTCTTTCTCTAAACTCACCCTTTTTAGTCTGTCAAAAAAGTGTAAAAGTCTTTTGACTCAAGCCCATCGTGATGCTCTACCACTCTCTTTATCTCCTTTTCTCTCTATATCTCTTTCTCAAATATCATTAAAGCCAAGTGATTTTTGCGCCTGAGTAACTCTGCTCGTATCAGGCCAAAGGACTCGCAATAGGGTCGAAGTAAATGATGATTCATAGAACTAGTTGATTAGTTACTCAATCAGCGACTCTTTTTCACTTAAAATCATCATTGAAGAGGTTTTTTTTTTCTGCACCATTCGGATCTTTTTGAAAATAAAAGGAAATCTTCAAGCTGCGTTAATTGTAACTACTCTACTAATGAAGGAGAAGATAATCAAATTTTTTTTTCCTTCAACTTCACGTTTCTCAACCGGAAAATAAAAAGTTGAATTTTTACTGATACGATATCTCGAGAACGAGGGCGAGGATTTTGGCCAATTTAGGCTCAATCGACGCGGTTTTCCCAGACTCAGAACTGATTAGATTTTGGTTTTGATCGGTTCGGTACTTTTCGAATTATTTGAATAACAAAATTCTGAAAAATGGAATAAAAATGACGATATTTTGAGAACGGATCAACAGATTTTCAATGAAATTTGGCACCACACGGTTTTTTCGGGTCGTTGATCACGAATCTGAAGTCAGTTTTGCAAAATTTCAATTTCCCGTCTTCGATATGCTTGAAAAAAAAAAAAAAAAAAAATAGGTACTAAAAACGTTTCGATTTTGATGAAAATTGGTATTCGAACGTTTTTTGGGTCACTAGTCACGAATCTGTCGTCAGATTTTGAAAAATTTGAAAATTATCAAACTAGTTTTTCCAAACTGAGCCACTTTTTCAGTGAGCTTCTAGCCCCGCGTGGCTATAACCGAACTTGAAATCGAGAATATATCGCGTGCCTAATGACATAAGGTCGTAAGCGCCAACATACGACTTTTTGCTCTTCGTAGCGGCAAAAGGGCGTATAATTTTTTTGTTATCATAATTAGACTAAAAACACGAAGATTCGTTCATAAACGTTAAAATTGAATACTAGGTCAATTAAAAGCAGAAGGACGTATGTACTGGCGGATACAACCTTTCAGTCCTAACTTCGCTTAAAAAAAATGGTTTCCATTAATTGCAGAAGGTCGTATCCGCCAATTTTTTTTTTTCAATCAATTTTCGTGAATTCGTCAATAATGGCAGAAGGTCGTATCGACTGGTAGATACGACCTTTTTGAATTAATGAAATTAAATAAAAAGTACCTCGACTAATTGCATATGGTCGTATCCGCCAAAATTATTCTCGCTGTAGGTGATGTCGTTTATCCGAGTTTTCACGTGTTTTTACACCGATTTGGAAAAATCATGAAAAATGAAGAAAAAAAAATTGGAGATACGCCCTTCTGCTTTTAGCTCCGAATATTTTTTGTCGAATTTTTCGAAACGACGTCAATTTCGATTTTTCTTTGCGTTTCACGAGTTTTTACACGGATTTGGAAAAATCATGAAAAATAAAAAAAAAAAAATTGGAGATACGCCCTTCTGCTTTTAGCTCCGAATATTTTTTGTCGAATTTTTCGAAACGACGTCAATTTCGATTTTTCTTTGCGTTTCACGAGTTTTTACACCGATTTGGAAAAATCATGAAAAATGAAAAAAAAAAAAAAAATTGGAGATACGCCCTTCTGCTCTTAACATTCATTTTTTATTTTTCTAACGAATTGTAATGAAAGAACGACGTATCCGCCCAACTTACGACCCTTTGCACTTACATTTCTCGATCTCGTTATTTCAATTGTTTCAATACGTTTTGATCACTTTTAGAGCGAATGGCGAAAAAAAAAAAAATTATACGCCCTTTTGCCACCAAAATCGTGTTTTTGGCGCTTACGACCTTATGTCATTAGGCACGCGATATCATCAAATCGATGCAAGCCAGTGGCGCGGAATCGATACCAACGTTACTCCCATCGATGATATGGAGGCTGAAAGCGAACGAGAGAAAGATGAGGGGGTGTGGGCAACGGCATTGCTCGAAAGTATCGATTTCTCGAAGCACTATATGCCTTTCAGGGGCAGAGGTAGAGGCAGAGGTTCAAACAGTCAAGGGCATTCCTTTGACGATGCTGGTGCCGACGTTGCCGTTGCTGCAGGGGAAATGGGATCAGATCGAAGCCTTTTTATTACTCGACTCGAAGCCCGGTGTATATGAGAATATGAGATCCGTCAGAGCGCGAATATATCCGAGGACTTATGTCCGCAGGGTAATTTTGAATCTGATATCGCGATGTGCCGATGTGCCGATGTGCGAGGGAGACATCCGGTGTTCAAAATTCGCCTTCAAGAATCCTTTTCCTTGCAGCCGGTGCTGGAAGAGGAATTTGACATGAAAATTTCTTGCTTCTCGCAGTTTTCTATATCTATACGAAATCCAGAATGGAAAGACTCGCGTTGTTTTCGTCGGGGTGACGTATGGCGACGAGCTGCCGCCGGTCCCGGCACCAGGACTGACGGAACGATGGACCTGCGGACCCTCTCGAGAAACAAACTGCTCAATTTTCGACCAACTCCTCGACAAATGTTCGCGTCATAAGTTTCTTAGGCTCACGTATCGGACTCGAGTCCTGCGTTTTATCATTCCAGTTTCTGCGCTCTGCGGCCTATGGGATGTCGTAAATCTTGTTACGTTCTGCGCGACGAGGGACTCGCGGACCTCCAGATATCGCGATTGGAGCTCAAGAAAATTTTGTTAGCTAATTTCAAGCTTGAACATTCCTGATCAGAGACTCAAAAAACTCTCAGATATTGTGTTTCGCGAGAATCGGACCTCGGATTCGTTATCAGCGTCGCAAAAAATCTTTAAGCGCTAATTTTGATTGGAATTAGCATTTTTTTTTTGGCGAA
The DNA here is from genome assembly GCA_018257835.1 of Euura lappo. Taxonomy (NCBI): domain Eukaryota; kingdom Metazoa; phylum Arthropoda; class Insecta; order Hymenoptera; family Tenthredinidae; genus Euura; species Euura lappo. Next base: position 164,168 of record JAEUYN010000407.1, on the reverse strand, counting down.
TTGGATCCACGATATAAAAATTCGTTTCTTTTCTAATTCGGAATGTACCGAAAATTAGATCGATTCAAAGTTTATAAAAACTGCGTCGATTGAGACCAAAATGGTCCGAAAAAAAAAATGGCCCTGACTTGAAACCGCGAAAATCTAGTTTTTCATGTTCCGCGGTGACTCGAATAATTTTCTTCTCCCTCTGAAACCATAGGAGAACAAGTTCTGAAGAATCTTTTCCAATCCGCAACGAACCAGGTATCCGTCTGTACCCTCGTCTGGTGGATTCCTCGAGGATTTTTTCGACCCAAAGCACGTCGCGATTCTCTACCATCTTGCAAAAATACCAAGAATTGGCATTTATTTCGTTCCGTTTCGAAATTATACACCAAGCGAGCCTGCGACCGTGTCTCGAGGTACATGTGCAGGTATCATGTATGCGGATGGAATTTTATCGCGAAAGATTTTTTCGAATACCGGATTCCGGCCACGTAGTGAGGAAGCAAAAAGTAAAAGGTATGAAACTGTATGTACATCGCGTGTCTAATGACATAAGGACGTAAGCGCCATTATACGACGTTTTGCTGTTTATAATGGCATAAAGTCGTATAATTTTTTTTTTCACGCCAATCGCTCTGAAAACGTTCCAAACCTATAGATCAATTGAAATTACGAGATCGAAAAATGTAAGTGCAAAAGGTCGTAAGTTGGGCGGATACGACCTTCTGCATTAACTGCGAATATTTTTATCGAAATTTTCGAAACGACGTCGATTTCGATTTTTCTTTGCGTTTCACGAGTTTTCACAGCTATTTGAAAAAATCGTGAAAAAAAAATTAAAAAATTGGCGGATACGACCTTCTGCATTTAACTGCGAATATTTTTTATCGAAATTTTCGAAACGACGTCGATTTCGATTTTTCTTTGCGTTTCACGAGTTTTTCACAGCTATTTGAAAAAATCGTGAAAAAATTTTTTTTTTTAAATTGGCGGATACGACCTTCTGCAGTTAACTGCGAATATTTTTTATCGAAATTTTCGAAACGACGTCGATTTCGATTTTTCTTTGCGTTTCACGAGTTTTTACGGCTATTTGAAAAAATCGTGAAAAAAAAAAAAAAAAAAATTGGCGCTTACGACCTTCTGCAGTTACGTACGAATATTTTTTATCGAAATTTTCGAAAGGACGTCGATTTCGATTTTTCTTTGCGTTTCACGAGTTTTTACGGCTATTTGAAAAAATCGTGAAAAAAAAATTTGAAAAAAATTGGCGCTTACGACCTTCTGCAGTTACCTACGAATATTTTTTATCGAAATTTTCGAAACGACGTCGATTTCGATTTTTCTTTGCGTTTCACGAGTTTTTACGGCTATTTGAAAAAATCGTGAAAAAAAAAGTAAAAAAAAAATTGGCGCTTACGACCTTCTGCAGTTACGTACGAATATTTTTTACCGAAATTTTCGAAAGGACGTCGATTTCGATTTTTCTTTGCGTTTCACGAGTTTTTACGGCTATTTGAAAAAATCGTAAAAAAAAATTTTTTTTTAAATTGGCGCTTACGACCTTCTGCAGTTACCTACGAATATTTTTTATCGAAATTTTCTAAACGACGTCGATTTCGATTTTTCTTTGCGTTTCACGAGTTTTTACGGCTATTTGAAAAAATCGTGAAAAAAAAAATAAAAAAAAAATTGGCGCTTACGACCTTCTGCAGTTTATACGTACGAATATCTTTTATCGAAATTTTCGAAAGGACGTCGATTTCGATTTTTCTTTGCGTTTCACGAGTTTTTACGGCTATTTGAAAAAATCGTGAAAAAAAAAAGAAAAAAAAAATTGGCGCTTACGACCTTCTGCAGTTACGTACGAATATTTTTTATCGAAATTTTCGAAAGGACGTCGATTTCGATTTTTCTTTGCGTTTCACGAGTTTTTACGGCTATTTGGAAAAATCGTGAAAATTTTTTTTTTTCAAATTGGCGCTTACGACCTTCTGCAGTTACCTAAGAATATTTTTTATCGAAATTTTCTAAACGACGTCGATTTCGATTTTTCTTTGCATTTTACGAGTTTTCACAGCTATTTGAAAAAAACGTGAAAAAAATTTTTTTTTTTAACTTGGCGCTTACGACCTTCTGTTTTTATTTTGTTTTTTAATCTTCCTTAAAAATTGTAATGAAAGAACGACGTATCCGCCCAACTTACGACCTTTTGCACTTACATTTTTCGAACTCGTAATTTCAATTGATCGATACGTTTTGACCGTTTTCGGAGCGAATGACGTCAAAAAAAAAATTATACGACCTTTTGCCACCAAATTCGCGTTTTTGGCGCTTACGACCTTATGCCATTAGTCACGCGACATGTAAACTGTTAGAAATTTCTGTGTTAAGTTTCATAAAAACGTATGTGAAGCACTTTTTGGGTATTAAAATTCAAATTTTTCAATATTTCAATATTCTTACGACAGTTTTGAAAATTCAAAATCATTCGGAAATTTCATAGCTAAGATTACACTCAATTTCATGTACAGAATGTTTCGAAAATTCGGCTGAATACTCATGTGATATGAAAATTCATGATAATTTCATTCGAAAATTGGTTTCCGCACTGCTATAATAATTGCCGAATCGGATCATACAATATTACAGAATGGACCAAAAAGTGATAATTTCTGTTGATAACTGACTGAAATACCTCAGTCACTGAAAAATAAAAAAGAATCATAGTATGTTTCGAATCGACAAAAGATTTTCATAAATTTATTGAAAACTCGGTATGTTTGTTTCAATATCAAGACCCAAATATGAAATTTCAAGATGTTTTATATGAATTTCGGATTTGCAAATTTCATTCCTTTTTGTATAAGATATTTCAAGATATTTTTCACAGTGTGCGAACCAAAAGGAGGAAACGAAATCTGTATATAATCATGCGCAGGCAAATTTTTTTTTTCTTCTCTCTCCATATATATCCATATATAATGTATTTCCCACTTCAGTCACGGTTCTTTCTTCTTTCTTTCACCGCTTTCTTTGTATTGTTAGACGTGCTTACCGAATCGCAAAAATTTTTCTCCCCTGCACCGACTGGTTCGCTTCCTTTCCCTCTTCCACCTCCGTCACGGGTAATCAACCCCGAACCATAACGCGTAGGAGGGTCGCCCGCCCAACCGCCCTTCGCGTTATCAGGAAAGCGACAAAAAACACACACACACACACAAAAAACGGCTATTGGGAAAACGCGGGACCAACCTAAAGGCGAAAACCCGGGGGTCGTATTATTCCAATTAAAATATCAACGCTCAAAGGACGGTCTTGGAAAAAATCCCGAAGTCTCTAGATCCTATGAAACTTCTCGAAGCCAGAAAGCAGAAGAATAAAGCTTTGATTGCCCCTCATAGAAAAACTCGAAGAACTCGATTTAAAAATGCAAAAATAAAGGAAAAATGCTTTCACAGGTTAAATTTTCTATCTTTTCCGATTTTCGATTTTCTAACTATGCGGTAGCTGATTTACTTGTCATTGTTATATGATATATAAGAATAATACATATGCAATGAAAAGAACTTTTTCAGTTTTTATTTTTCTCTTTTTGAAACCCCTCACCTACTCTAGATATCAGAAGATATTCATCCTTTCCGCAAGTGAAATTTTCGCGTTCCGCTTATTTCCCGGGTAAGATACTGCAGCGAGCAATAACTCGGTCGTAAGGGGTAGGGGGTAGAGGTATAAAGGTGCGGAGAGTAATATCAAACTGCATAGAATTCAAGATTAAACTGCAGCTTCTTGAATTGCTGCCGGATAGATGTGGGCGGGTTGGCACGTCCTGGTCTCATAGTACCTTGGCGATAAGATCAGGCGTATCGAGAAATAATGTATAGAGGAAAATTCTAGAAAATTGTTGAAAATTGTGGAAAATTGAAAATATCAGAAGTAATATCAAACAGTTTCTCTACTCGCGGTGAGAAACTAAGAGCACCGCACTACATGTATTATACATATATCGCATCGAAACCACTTGTTGTCTTAAAAGACAGAAAATTCATTTTACACCCCCCCCCCGCCCTTTTTTTTTTTTTACTCACCTGAATACATGGATACGATATTCAATGATTTTTACTTCCTTATTCAATAATTTCGATGATCCTGACGTTTTTTTGGTTGTTTCTTTTAATCTGCTGATTCGGATAAAATTTCGTCTATAATAATCTTGATAGAATTTCATCCAAACAGGAAACCAAACAAGCGGGTTTGGGCTGACTATGAGCCAGCCTTCGAACTTCCCGTTATTTATTTGGTTCTCAGCTATTTTGAAATTTGTAAATCTGACCTCAGATTCTTGATCAGCGGTTCAAAAAACCTTCGAGTACAAATTTCCGTAAGATTTCGAATGTTTTTAGTATTTTTCCCAGCAAATCGGACTCGCCATTTTGAATTTCGCTAATCTGACTTCAGATTCGTGATCAGTGACCCAAGAAACCTACGAGTACCAAGTTTCATCCAAATCCAAATGTTTTTAGTTTTTTGCAGCATATCGAATACGCCAAATGAAAATTTTGCAAAACTGACTTCAGATTCGTGATCAGCGATCAAAAAAACCATATGGTACCAAATTTCATTGAAATCCGTTGATTCGTTCTCAAGATATCGTCATTTTTGTTGCGTTTTTTAGAATTTTGTTATTTGAATAGTTCAAAAAGTACTGATCCGATCGAAGCCAAAATCTAATCAGTTCTAAGCTAAGAAAAGCCTCGTCGATTGAGCCCAAGTTGATCGAAATCCGACCACGCGTTCTCGAGATATCGCTCGGACAAAAATGTGGTCACGCACACACAGACGTCAAACTGAAAATAGTCGGAGGTGATTCTTTGGACCTCGAAACGTGAAGATTTAGTGAAAACTCAACTTTTCATTTTCGGGGTGATCACAATAACTTCCTTTTTCCTCTGAAAACAGAGAAACGGGAAGATAAAAAGACATTGGGACAGTCTCTGATATCGAGGTTCGAGCGCCCCTCGAAGACATGCGGTCTTGACGCCGTTATTCATAAGCACCGGCAACTATCCGCGAGTCCGTTTCGCCGATAAGCATTCCGGGGTTTCTAGTCTAGTCGACGCGGCGGTAAGCCCGAAGACGAGGAGACGCAGGAGCCGGCAGTTTCCTACGCCCATTCAATTAACTTTGTAAAACGTAAATTTAAGGCCCTCGCCTGGGCAGGTTTCGCTCGCTCAGCGAGAACCGCTCTCGAATCGTGGGGTGGAGCAGCTACCCCTCTGTTCCTCCACCGAGTAATAATCTATAGGAGGCCGAAGAGGAGCTCCTCGCGTCCTCCGTTTCTCTGCCCTATTGACCCATGGTCCATGGCCCATGGTCCGTAGCCCCATTACAGGGGTCAGGGTCTGGCTAAAAAATATTATGACTTTGGCGATGGGACGGGGAGATCTCGGATATACGCTAAGGGCTGAGTGTTAAGTTGGGTAGCCGCGAGTCAAGTGTCGTTTGGACCGGTCGTTACAAGGGTTTATATATTTTCACGCCCGCCTGCCCCGGAATATGTTCCCCAACGTCGGGGCTTAAGCCGGGGCCAAATTGAAATGTCGGTTAAGCCACACCTATCATCTCGTCCGGTATAATCTTTCCCTTGGGCTATTTACCAGGGTATAAAATAACCCGTGTCAAGAAATGACAATTTTCGATCATTTTTGTTGACGATTTTCATATCCTTCCTTTGGTGAAACCGCGTCTCACTATAATGCATTCACTGGATACGCCCTGGTCTTGATACATTTTTCATAGTCAGCACCAGGATTTACAAAACTTGACAGAAAATTACCCACTTTGTGCCGTCTTTTGGACATATTGGCCATTTTCTTTAGGGTCTCTGGGGTGATTAGCGTCAAATGTGATGAATGTCAAATCGTCTAATCAGACTATGATGTGTGAGATGAGACAGTCGATTGTCCAATCATTGAAACTTTCGGATGAACGGTTCCCTCTCAATCTTGACTGCGAGTCTAGAACCAGTGCAGACGACTAAGCAAGAGAAAAAAAAAGGAGAAAACGGAGGATGAAAAGTGTACCGATAAACGACAGCAAAAAATATAAAATAACTTGAGTAGATCTACTCCGTGTGTCACGTTGTATATTTTGTGGGTCAGATTTTCTATGAACTGGCTGGAAATCAATCGAACCACACGGTTCAGGCGGATAGACGGCCCAACACCCTTCTGGTATCGATAAATTTTAGTATCTTGTATACATGTTGATCTACCCAGGCTCAGGTCCTTGACTTTGATGGATGCAAATTAGTTATGCAGATTCGCAAATAGTGGCCGAATCGGAGAGCGAGGGACTTAGCCGGGAGACAAGACTGACATTGTTCAATTTTGGACCGCTGTCACGTAGCAGCCCCTGCTGCTGCTGCCTGTACGGCTGGTGACAACTGTTGATTAAGGATTTACACCTGTTAATACCTTATCTGGCTAAATTTGATAAAAGCTGAGAGAAAAAAAAAAAGAAAAAAATCAAAACCGGTTACGATTGTTCTAACCTTTGACTAATCTCTTCTTAACTTTTGGTGCTTATTTTTTAACTTTTGACAATTCCTCTAATTTTTTCGCATTTTCCTCAACTTTTCACATTTTTTATAACCTGGAACGCTTTTTAAAACCCTTCACAGTTTTTCTAACCTTAAGCGCTTTCTCTAACCTTTCACCAATCTTTTTAAAATTTTTCAAAAATCATGTGCAACCTCAAACGCGGCTTTTTAAAAATCTTTCACAATTTTTCTAATAACCACGCTTTTTTTAACTTTTCACACTTTTTCTAACCTTTCACATTTCATTTTCTCTTATTTTTCGATCCTCTTCTTTGAAAAGCCGTTGACTTTCGATGATTCTCAACATCCTCTTAACATCAACGTCGTCGAGTCGGAGGGGGTGTCATCCCTCCTCAAGCGAGATGGTAATCGGCTTAGAGCGATAACCGCTATATCGAGAGTGGGTGTTACATTAATCTTGAGTTGAGACTTTCGTTACTGCTTGGTATGCACGGCCCATGGCCCACGGCCCACGGGAGGAGGATAGGAAGGAAGGAAGGAAGGACGCCGTGGACCCTGTCACGGAATGACTAACCTGACCTAGTCCAACCCAATATGTAGAGGATCCTCGTGACGATGCGGGACCGAGTTTAATGTTCAATTATACATTCAACCTTCTAATCTATTGCCACACACGCAATGTACCCCGGGCGGTACACTTATGACTGATAAATGCAGGACCTTCAACGATCACGGATGAAAATTGCAATAACGGAATCTCACAGAATTTTCATTCAGTGCGATCCTGAAAAACTGGCGCAGAGTCAATTAAAACGGTAACTTCGATTCGATCGATTTGAAATTTGAACACTTCTTTGTTTATATCGTTATCATCAAAGCTTTGATAACAGCATTTTTTGGATCTGATTTCTGGTTTTCGAAAAACAGGCAAAAACGTCCGTAAAAAAATATCGTATTTCAACTAAAGTTCGACATTTAAACCGAATGATAGGCAAAAACGTCCCTAAGAATATCGTATTTCAGTGAAAGGTCGATACTTGAGCCGAATAACAGGAAAAAACGTCCCTAAGAATATCGTATTTCAAATAAAGTTTGATATTAAAGCCGAATAACGTGCAAAAACGTCGCTAAATATATCGTATTTCAACTAAAGTTCGATATTCAAGCCGAATAACGGGCAAAAACGTCGCTAAAAATATCGTATTTGAAGTAAAGTTCGATATTTGAGCCGAATCACAAGCAAAAACGTCGCTAAAAATATCCTATTTCAACTAAAGTTCGATATTTGAGCCGAATAAGGGGCAAAAATGTCCCTAAGAATATCGTATTTCAATTAAAGGTCGATACTGGAGCCGAATAACAGGAAAAAACGTCCCTAAGAATATCGTATTTCAAATAAAGTTTGATATTAAAGCCGAATAACGTGCAAAAACGTCGCTAAATATATCGTATTTCAACTAAAGTTCGATATTTGAGCCGAATAATGGGCAAAAACGTCCCTAAGAATATCTTATTTCAACTAAAGTTGGACATTCAAGCCGAATAACGGGCATAAACGTCGCTAAATGTATCGTATTTCAACTAAAGTTCGACATTTAAACCGAATAATAGGCAAAAACGTCCCTAAGAATATCGTATTTCAAATAAAGTTTGATATTAAAGCCGAATAACGTGCAAAAAAGTCGCTAAAATATCGTATTTCAACTAAAGTTCGACATTCAAGCCGAATAACGGGCAAAAACGTCGCTAAAAATATCGTATTTGAAGTAAAGTTCGATATTTGAGCCGAATCACAAGCAAAAACGTCGCTAAAAATATCGTATTTCAACTAAAGTTCGATATTTGAGCCGAATAAGGGGCAAAAATGTCCCTAAGAATATCGTATTTCAATTAAAGGTCGATACTGGAGCCGAATAACAGGAAAAAACGTCCCTAAGAATATCGTATTTCAAATAAAGTTTGATATTAAAGCCGAATAACGTGCAAAAACGTCGCTAAATATATCGTATTTCAACTAAAGTTCGATATTTGAGCCGAATAATAGGCAAAAACGTCCATAAGAATATCGTATTTCAACTAAAGTTCGATATTCAAGCCGAATAATGGGCAAAAACGTCCCCAAGAATATCGTATTTGAATTAAAGTTTGATATTCAAGCCGAATCTTGACCCATCAAAAATCGGTGCTGAGAAATCTTGAAGGATTCCATTGCGAATGAAATGAAATCTTGTCTCGGTGTTTTGGACCCTCCGTTTGGCTACAATTTTTATCCCAAGCTCTACTTCTCGGCGCCTCGATTTTGAGATGATTTTGAACTTATTTTTCTCAAAATGAAGCTAAATAGTTGTACACTTCAGAACCCCGTTTATTGTTCGTTGAAATAACTGAAGTTATAGTCTTTCAAAGAGAAAGTTACGTATTTCCGAAACACAAAGATCACCTTATCTCACCTGCTGCCTCCGTACCGACTCCGAGACTTGTAATTAGGCAGAGTTCCCTCAGTTCCTCCAACCTCGCGACGTCAGACGGTCCCGTTGCCTGTCAAACTAAAACCATAAAATGTAGCTCGAGGGTTAGAACACCTGGAAATAATTAATTAATCATCCTCGAATAGACGCAGAAATAGCAGAAGAGCGAAAGTTTTAATTAATAGAATTCTTAGACTCATTCAGAAAAGTAAATCCTCCCGCCCCCTTTTGAAAGTTTGAATGTTTTGTGTCGTCCAATGAATAGACGCAACGAGAACTTTGTCTAATTGCTGACTCGCAGCACTTTGGCCTGCAAATACTCTCTTCGGCCAGAGGTTGCTAAACGAAATATAAACGACGCGGACAATCGTTGGACGTTTGATATTCGGTTCCATTCCTTTTCACTTCCGGTCGTGAATGCCATGCAGCAAGACTCCGTGAATCCGATACCCTGGGCCCCCCGGATTTCCGTATGTATTGGCGATTCCGAGCCCGGCGAACGACCGAGGCTGCAACGTAGGCGATAAATCTCCGCCGGTCTTGCCTCTATTAGGATCCGCGTCTGGCAGGAACACCATTCGAAGATGCCATTACTCCGCACGTGGTTCGCTCCTCTTCTGAACCCACCCAGCTCGCCTCTTTCTTTCGTTATTTCTGCTTTTTCCCCCTTTTCGCTCTCTCCGGTCTCGTATCTTCTCTTCCTCTTAACGTTTTCCAACTTTTCGAGGGGCTCCGCGAGTCGCTGACGAGATCACGTACCGCGACTTCTTGCTACAGAGATCAAATCAATTTATGCGAAGTCATGTCTTTTCCACAGAATCCGAATCGCGGGTAGGCATTATATTTCATTTCTTTAATTCAACTCGCAGACTTTTATCAGGATGACGTCAATCTCCCCTTAGCTCGTTGCCATATTCACAATTCTCGAATAATCTTAGGTCCAAAAATTGTCGAGGAAAACATGCTATTTTCAAAATTGGGAAAATGACCGCGTAAAAAACACGAAACATATTTTCTGGGAAGATAATTTTACGTGGAAAACAGTCGTCGATCAAGAAATTAATCAAGATATCGCAAAAATCGTATATCTAGTAGGAACGTCGTGTCCAAAATCCAAGTCAACTGGTCCATTAGTTTCAAAAATTCAATTAGCACCAGAAAAATGGTCCAAAAAGCTCGTTAGTGGTCCAAAACAGTCCTGAATTCCGAGTCGACTGGTCCAGTAGTTTCAAAGATTCAATTAGCACCAGAAAAATGGTCCAAAAAGCTCGTTAGTGATCCAAAACAGTAAAAAAATTCCGAATCAACTGGTCCATTAGTTTCAAAGATTCAATTAGCACCAGAAAAATGGTCCAAAAAGCTCGTTAGTGGTCCAAAACAGTCCTGAATTCCGAGTCGACTGGTCCAGTAGTTTCAAAGATTCAATTAGCACCAGAAAAATGGTCCAAAAAGCTCGTTAGTGATCCAAAACAGTAAAAAAATTCCGAATCAACTGGTCCATTAGTTTCAAAGATTCAATTAGCACCAGAAAAATGGTCCAAAAAGCTCGTTAGTGGTCCAAAACAGTCCTGAATTCCGAGTCGACTGGTCCAGTAGTTTCAAAGATTCAATTAGCACCAGAAAAATGGTCCAAAAAGCTCGTTAGTGATCCAAAACAGTAAAAAAATTCCGAATCAACTGGTCCATTAGTTTCAAAGATTCAATTAGCACCAGAAAAATGGTCCAAAAAGCTCGTTAGTGGTCCAAAACAGTCCTGAATTCCGAGTCGACTGGTCCAGTAGTTTCAAAGATTCAATTAGCACCAGAAAAATGGTCCAAAAAGCTCGTTAGTGGTCCAAAACAGTCCTGAATTCCGAGTCGACTGGTCCAGTAGTTTCAAAGATTCAATTAGCACCAGAAAAATGGTCCAAAAAGCTCGTTAGTGATCCAAAACAGTAAAAAAATTCCGAATCAACTGGTCCATTAGTTTCAAAGATTCAATTAGCACCAGAAAAATGGTCCAAAAAGCTCGTTAGTGGTCCAAAACAGTCGGTAATCGGTCAAACTTTACGGTCCATTGGAAATGACTCTATACCGAAGACACGTGAGAAAATTTCTCAACGATTCTCTCAGAGGACGATGACGCAGCTGCCTGTGATGTGATGTGGTCTCGTCAGGTCTAGAATCCCGTTCGTACCGAGATAGTTTGCAATCTGTCTGAGGGGTGGTTCGGAGGTAGAATTTCTATGCTCAAAGTTTTTTGCATCTTGACTCGAAATAGAAGGAGCACAGAATTTTATTGTCAACGGAATTTGTTTGACCGTAGCAAAATTCTTGTGGTAATGGGAAAAGCTTTTTCAAACGTTAAATATCGTGATCCGCGATTCGCACTCGACGAACGGTAAAATGGCATCGGTACTGCCTCCTTCATGTTCATACATACATCGAAGGTTCCTCTCGCATTCCTCCCTTCATCGCAGTTTGTATAAAATTTTCAACTTTAGTGGAAACGTTGCGAGAAACAAAATTGTGGAGGGGGGAATTGGCATTGTATATTGGAGTATGAATACCTCACCCAGACATTTACCCGGCAGTTAAGTGAGATGTACGCTGCTCATAAAGTGATCCTAAAATCGGGGGACCTTTTATACGTACATGAAATATGAAACATCGACGTGACTTTTGAAAGCAATCCCTCGCGTATCCCTTATCCGAGTGCTTTACTCTCTTTCAGGTGCAAAAAACGTATATTTTTGCTGCGACCTAGCTGTTACGTTTTCAATATGCATATTTTAGATATGGATGAATAAAAAAGTAAAGCTACAATACACCCCTGCCTCTCAAATTGGCAGATTTTTTTTTTTTTTTTCACGACGATATTGGTTCCCTTTTATTGCCAGAGTCGCGAAGACGATACTCTCACGTTTCATGCTTCCCTTTTATTTCACACTTATCAAGAAATAAGAGACTGTACGTTTCGCATCGTGTTACTTCGACTCGCGATATCGTATTGGCACATTTCATTTCAATTCATTATTTGAGACAAAAGAATCATTTGACCTCAACATCTAGCATTTCGTAACGGATTCAAAGATGGTCTGCTGTACAATTTAGCTATTATCTTCTCGTTTAGGGCGAACAAAAAAAGCTACTCACTTATTGAGCCATTGCATCAATCCTATGTTCTCACGAAGCACTTGGAACGTCGTTCTTGCAATGAAACTGAAACTAGCAACCATGGCTAGTAACCAAAAGTGCTGAATTCAGTGAAAATCAGCCAATAAGGCCCGAGAGTTCGATTTTCGACACCCCTCATGTAAAAGAGTGAAAATGTTGATCAAGATTCTTCTGGCCCGAATCGTTACTCAATGATCGAGTATAAGTCGATCCAGTCCGAAGGCAGCATGAAAAAATCGTAATTTTTCGAACTCTGAAACGAATGAATTTACCGCAAAACGTTTTTCCACAAGTCTGAAGGTACGACGATGTCAGGCAGGGTGTTCAAAATGACGTTGACATCGTCATATTTAGAGTCCAATCAACTCCCCATTCACGAAGCGTTCGTTATCACGCTTGTCTCTCATCGAGGTATGCATTAGTACTAGTGATAGTAATTCTGAACAGTAAAGTTTCAAAGTTCTGTAGTAGTTTCGGTATATCGAAGTACACAACAACAGCAGGGTGAACCCTGAAGACGTGGCTGTAGCCCCGATTGTACGACTCGAAAAGCGTAGGCGTTGACACAGTGAGCGAGGACGAGGAGTCCTCGCGCTGCACAGCTACGGGTAATTGTCCTCTTCTCCAAAAGCTCTTGCGAGCCTTGTTATATTCTTGGTCGAAGTAAAGGAAGGAAGGAAGGAAGTCGGGGTGTTGCACCGGCTTCGCTTGGTATCTAGACGGAAGTTTAACCGTTACAACTGACGAGCGGAAACAACACTTTGACTCGACACTATGCCAGAACCTACCAACAAATTACTAACCTGCGACGTAGACACGCCGAAGTTGACGGTGACGATCTCAACGTCGTCAGGATGTCTCCCACAGGAACAACTAGACCGAAACTTCAGCGTGGCTCATTACGCCTTATAATCACCACTCACGGTCAAGGCAAAAACTTTTTTTGGGCTCGCTGATAACGAATTTGAAGTCAGTTTTGCCAAATTTCAATCCAGTATTCAATCTAAACTAAAAGCCTTTAGATTTTGATGAAAATTCGTACTTGAACGTTTTTTGGGTCACTATAATCACTAATCATTTGCGAAGTTCAAAATGGCGGATCTAAATTCCTGGTAAAATGGTACTCGAAGGTTTTTCGAATTCGAACAATTACTACAAAAGTCAGAAGTCTGAATGTCTGTCTGCGTCTTCGATTTTCATCGTTTTCATGATAATTCCGACCATCAGTCCAATAGGCAGACATTAACAAACGATTTAGGAGTCGCAGACGCAGTCCTCAATGTTCCTTGTGGTAAAATCATCGATATATCAACGATGTCTGCCACATTAACAAATCATATAGAAATTTTGGCACCCAGATAGTCAGCCCAGACGTGCTCGTCCGTTTTCACAAACGTCCACCCGTTACACGTGTCTCCATGTAGTACAATTCTAGACCGTGAAACGGTACCTATATAGGATGATGCACCGAGTGTGCCTCTGGGATGCTGCCAAACCCGGTGCACCGGTGAGAGTTTGGGTCTCTTCTATTCCCTACTGAAAATTTCCAGGTGGGAAATCCATGTGGAAATCCTATGTATATCTACATGGTTTCCCATCGGAATTTCGAACTGGGAATCTATGGGATTCCATGGGTTCCTACGTACATCTGCATGGTTTCCCATCGGAATTTCGAACTGGGAATCTATGTGATTCCATGGGTTCCTATGCACAACTACATGGTTTCCCATCGGAATTTCGAACTGGGAATCTATGAGATTCCATGGGTTTCCATGTATATTGAATGTGGATTCCTATGTGTACTGAAAATATCCAGGTGGAAAACCATTCAGAATATCACATGGATTTCCCTAGTGGTTCAGTCCGGATTCCTATGTAGAATCCTATAGATTCCTATAGGGCGTTATTTGTGCATTTACAGAAAAAAAAGTCACTCCCAGTCGGGGATTTGAACCCAAGACCCTCATTTCCGTAGACTATCACCTTACCACTGAGCTATCGAGCTACTTGAATAACCCTGGATATTCCACAAACATATTGAATCGTCAATGACGGACACTTGAAATAAAATAAAACATACCTATGTGGATAGTTCATGGATTGTTATGGCAATCCTGTAGAAATTCCATGTGTCATCCAGTGGATTTCCTATGATGGTTTCCACGAATTTCCATGGGAAATCAATGCAAGATATACTATGCTATTCCTATGTAAAACCATGTATTTCCATGGAACATCCACAAGAATCTACTCCAAATTTACCTGGACATCCATAGATTCTGCCACATGGATTCCAAGAAGGGAAATCTATGGGTGGACATGGGATTAGTATATTATTTCCACCAGGATTTCTATACTACGACCACAATTCATCCAGTGGATTTCCTATGAAGGTTTCGATGAATTTCCATGGAAAATCAATGAAAAGTATACTATGCTATTCCTATGTAAAACCATGTATTTCCACGGAACATCCACAAGAATCCACTCCAAATTTATGTGGATATCCATAGATTCTATCACATGGATTTCAAGAAGGGAAATCATGGATTTCAAGAAGGGAAATCCATGGGTGGACATGAGATTTAATATATAATTTCCACCAGGATTTATATAGTACGACCACAAGTCATCCAGTGGATTTCCTATGACAGTTTCCATGAAAAATCAGTACAAGGTATACTATGCTATTCCTATGTAAAACCATATATTTCCATGGAACATCCACAAGAATCCACTCCAAATTTACCTGGATATCCATAGAATCTATCACATGGATTTCAAGAAGGGAAATCTATGGGTGGATATGAGATTAATATATAATATCCACCAGAATTTCTATAGCACGGCCATAAGTCATCCATATGGATTCTCCATGATTCTGTACGTTCTATGGTTTCTACATAGGTTTCCATCGTTTCCATGGAAATCCATTGACATTTCTATGGATTTCCACCTGGAAATTTTCAGTAGGGTTATACCTACGTCAGAGATGCAGGTAGAGCTGCAGGGGTCATGCGCACCTGAATGTATCTCGGCTAGACAACGAACGTGGAATAAAGTGGGTACAGCGATCAGATAAGGTCTTCCAGGACTATCTTATGCAGAGATTTATCTTACACAAAGAAACCACCGAGTCGACGCCGAGAATCCGAAGGGTGTTTTCTCCCTCGACAAGCCAAGAGCCGACGTCCTTTGGGAGGTCGTTTAGCTGTTTCGTACCTTCAGATTTTCACCTCCGCAGCTCCGGTTAGAGATTCAGCGCAGGGTAAACGGACTTTGAAGAGCGAGTTTCCTTTCCATCCATTAATTACCAGAGCCTGGTGAATCGGGGTTTGGAGGGAAAGCCACATCGGGCCAAAATCTGAGTCCTGCGCGGCTGAATGTGGGTCGAAAACATCGCGAGGATGAAAAGACTCTTGAATAACGTCATTATCGTCATTATCGTCAATCGGATAACAAGAGTTGCGCACATTCTAGTCAATTATCGCGAGTGCCTCAACTACTGGCTTCCGGTATTGAGGCGCAGCTCGGTTTGGATCTAGAAGCTAATTGTCTCGGTACCCTACCTCCGCTCCGCGACGGCGTGCCGTCGTCTGCATGGATCACATACATTTTTATCAATCTTAATGCAGACATTTCTAACAGTGCAATTGTGCTCTGTGTCTGACCTCGCGCGAATCTTTCCGTTATCCAGATGATTCCACGCAACGTGATACGCAGCCAGGGCTGGCCAGTTTACAGAGACAATGATTCTGAGTATTCCGAGAGGGAATTAGTGGAAGAGGGCCATGAACGAGTAGATGTTGAATAGAATATCTTGGGACAAAGGGGATCTCGGGCCTTTTTAGTCGAATACCTTTTGCTTTCGCTTTGAACACTGCTTGAATTAAATAACTCCTTGAGTGGGAATGGGAATGGGAATGGGAATGGCAATCTGCGGTCCGAGGGGGCGCGCGCTAAATTCCCAAGGAGCGAATCTGCGGGTTCAGAGAAGCGGAAAAACCGTTTCTTCGGGGTTCCTTATCCGCCTGATGTAACATTTACTGCAATTATTACGTTTTCTTTAAATTTATTAACAGAATATTTGTCATCTTTCGGTATTATACAGCTGAGTCAGTCGAGGAATTGAAATTGCAGAAGCTTCGCTGATCTCCCCGAGGAGCTGAATCGTTTTCACAGACGTTCACGACGTAGACGTAAATCACGATCCCTAATTACCCCGGCTTCGATCCTCTGTCATGTTTATCGTCTACTTTATGGGGGTGCATCGGACAGGGAGACTCGAAAATTTTTAATAATTATTCATATCCTCGGGGATGAGGTTAATAAATTGAGCCCAAGAAAATAAAGGTGTAATCACAATGAAAATTGTCTATACTAGTCGTGAAAGATTTAGAAATTTTCAAGGTGATCTAGATTTTCACCAAATTCAGGTCAATCGACGCTTTCTTCCCAGACTTAGAACTGATCCGATTTTCGCGAAGGTCAGTTCGGTACTTTTCGAATTGTTTGAATAACAGAATTCCAAAAAAATGAATGAAATTTGGTACCCATGGTTTTTTGGGGTCGCTGATCACAAATCTGTAGTCAGATCAGCGAAATTCAAAATTGCGGATCCAAATTGCTGAGGAAAAACCGAGGGAAATCGTTACTCCAAGTTTTTTTGAACCGCTGACCAAGAATCTGAGGTCAGATTTGCAAAATTCAAAATAGCTGGAAATAAAATCGAGTAAAAAGTGTAAATTTAGGACGAAACCCCAAAAATACTGGAAATTTTTCTTCTCTGCGATTTAGAATTTCCAGTGTGGTCTCAACCTAACGGAGTTCGGTTATGATTTCGAGTTAAAAAGGCGGAGCTCGTAATTAAAGTGGGCTTTAAATTCCGTTCCGGAGTCTTTGAAATATAGTCTATTAAACCGCGGAACAACGCTCAGGGGGTACGTCTTAGCGAATTCGACGTTTTACGTACGACTTTTGAAATCTTTTAAAACTGACCCGGAATCCATTAGCAAAGAACCAGGTCCAGATTTAATTCCGATAAAGTTGAACGTCGGGACTCACTTTTCCTCGCTCCAACTGCTCACCCCCCGCTAAAGCGAGGCTGAAACTTGAGGGTTTTATCCACTTCCCCATCCGAAACGCGGTTTTGTCTTATCGCCACCTTCCTGACCGCGGTTTTCAGGCTGCAGCCGCGGTACTTTAGATACTAAAAAAACGCTGAACGCCTTCACCTAATCGCACGTATAAAACGCTACGGATTTTCATGCGTGCCTCTTTATCGCTGGCTCAAGCCCGGCCTCTGGTGTATTTTCACAATTATCTCCGCGCTGATAATGATTAGGCTGTTACGTAAGCTCGGGGATTAATATCGCGAGGCATAAATCAATTATCGGAATGTACTAGAAAACGAATCCGTCTATACGGTTCTCGCGTAATATTGATTGAAAAAATAAACCGGGGAAGCGAAGTGAATCCATGCGATAATCAATCACGATGCGATGACAGGAAAAATAACGCCACCTACCGCACCGGCGGCGTTTGGGGTATTTTTAAATCCCTGGAATATATTTTTTCTTTTCACAACGTAGTATAGCCGCAGGTACCATTGTTGATTCGATAAAATCGTCTGTACCGGTGATTTAAAATTCCAAAAATCATGGATAACAGGATGAAAAAAATGGAATAAAAAAAATGGGGAAAGGAAAATAAACTGCGAGACCGAATTCCATAGGCAGACTATACAATCAATCAATCGCGACAGGTTCTAGAATTTTTTACTTCAGAATTGTAGACAAAAATTGGAAGCTGTTAGAATCAGCCGACCGAAAATCGCGGGATTAGTTTTCCTTACGTTTTGAGGCTAGGGTCAATTTTTTAGGACGATATCTCGAAAACAATAACCGGATTTCCACGAATAAAATAACAATAATAATAATGGCACTTTATTGTCATGTCAAACATTTCGTGCCAATCGATTCTGGTTTTCAAAATTCACCAAAATTTAATGAAAATGACGACATCTAGAAGACAGATCAACAGATTTTTCCAAAAATTCCAAATTCTACCGAAAACGTTTGAGAAAAATTCTTATACCAATCTCGAAATTGGTACTCAAAGTTTTCTTCTTTTTTTTGGGGGGGATTTTTCTGAATTTTTCTTATCCCCGTCGCTGCAATAACCGTTTCCATCAATTGTATTCTTGTTGCAGGTTCTAAAATACGGAAATTCATGGGATAAAGGCTCAGGAGACGTTGGCGTTGCGGTATTGATGCATGCTGTTCGAAATCGAATAGAATTCTATTCCGTACCTGCGGGTGACGTGGACGGTGAGTTTTCTTCATGTATCTATATGTATCAAACTTGCAAAAATTCTTGAATACTACAAATATTCATGGAAATTAAGGCTTTTGCTGATTTTCATAATTTTTCATCAACCTAACTTCAATGAAATTTAACAATCGGAACAAACTCATTCGCATAATTATTATTGCGCTGATTGCATCCTTGGCGAAAAACTATAGAGAATGAAATTGCACCTAGAATTGATAAGTGAATTCAAAGCTCGAAGTAGATTTTCCGATTCCAGAAAATCCCTCATTTTTCTCTTTTCAATTCAAAAAGTCGATAACTCTGTGGAATTTTTATCTCTTCTTTTCTGGTCATATACAACGTTTATACGTATACTGCCGAGAAAACTGGCGAAGTAAAGAGAGAGAAGGGAAAAAAGAAGAATATAATAGGAGAAAATATAAACCCGATGGGAAAGAATTATTGACTTCGACGCGTTTCTTAATTTTTTTTTTCTTCTTCTAGGCCAGTCAGTCCGGACAACCGATTCGCAATGAATCGAAAAGTTTTGAAATTTTTGTGTAAAATTAGGGCGGGTACAGAAGCAGACGAAATATTGTCAAAATGACAAATAATGGAATTTCGCGATATTTTCGCCAAGAAAATTCCACAAGTTCTGCAAATTCGAAGCAGTGTCAAAAGCAGTATTTTACATCACTTATCAAATTTGCAACCGATCGAAGGGTATAATACGGAACTTTTTTTTTCAATCAACAATTAAGGTTTTGTGTTCGTAGTAAATTATCAAGAAAAATTTGATAGTTCTGCAAACTTTACAGATTCATCGGAAAGATGACCCTGAACGGTTGCATAAACTCGCAACCTTTTGCGTTGACCGGAACATATTTTGTTCATATGTTCACCAAACCTTAATTGTTGAAAAAAACAAGCGGGTTTGGGCTGACTATGAGCCAGCCTTCGAACTTCCCGTTATTTATATATTTTGTTCTCAGCTATTTTGAAATTTGTAAATCTGACCTCAGATTCTCGATCAGCGGCTCAAAAATCCTTCGAGTACAAATTTCCGTAAGATTTCGAATGTTTTTAGTTTTTTTTGCGGCATATCGAATACGCCAAATGAAAATTTTGCAAAACTGACTTCAGATTCGTGATCAGCGCTCAAAAAAACCATATGGTACCAAATTTCATTGAAATCCGTTGATTCGTTCTCAAGATATCGTCATTTTTGTTGCGTTTTTTAGAATTTTGTTATTTGAATAGTTCAAAAAGTACTAATCCGATCGAGGCCAAAATCTAATCAGTTCTAAGTTAAGAAAAGCCCCGTCGATTGAGCCCAAGTTGATCGAAATCCGACCACGCGTTCTCGAGATATCGCGCGGACAAAAATGTGGTCACGCACACACAGACGTCAAACTGAAAATAGTCGGAGGTGATTCTTTGGACCTCGAAACGTGAAGATTTAGTGAAAACTCAAATTTTCATTTTCGGGGTGATCACAATAACTTCCTTTTTTCTCTGGAAACAGAGAAACGGGAAGTTAAAAATGTTTCATACCCTTCAATAAGATTGCAAATTTGATACATGATGTAAAATAATGCGGTTGACACTGCTTCGCGCGGATTTTCACAACTGTTGGAATTTTTTTGCCGAGAATATCGCGAAATTCAGTTTTTTTGTCATTTTCACAAACCTCCGTAATTCGAAAATTGTTGCAAAATTGTACAGTTCGTTTTCATATCCGGCCTAATTTTATACAAAAATTTTGCATTTGTTGTCAAACTAGAATGACTGGTCTATTCTTCTTCTTCGTCGTATTCCGTGAATGGGGTCAGATCATGATTGAGTGCTTCCGAATATTAAAACAAGGCTGCGATTCGTGTAGCGTTTGAAGAGACGAGGTCCTCGCGATTTTGCCGGAGGGTTTCGCGAGCGAACCGGGAAAATATGTTGATCTCGATACCGATAGGATCGGATCGGATCCGGTCCCCGGGCGTCTGCAGCATCTGGCGACCCGCGGGTGCGTAGGTTTATCCGCGATTTGCGAATGGATATCGCCGGGCTGGGGCGAAACGACGCCGTTATTAACAACGTCGATTTTTCTGGGATCAGGTTTGAAGGGAGGGGAGGGTGAATTTTTGACTCTGGAGCTCTGTAAAAAAAAGCTCTCGTAAAATAGCGAAGATAAGAAGAGGGAACTTGTGTTTATGCACCACAGCTTTACCCGGATACGGAGACGTTGGTGGATATCCGCGATTTTACACGGCTTATATTCAATTTTCCTTTCCCTAATTTATTTACTCATTTTCTTCTTCTTCCCAGCTTCACATATTGCTTCGATTTTTCACCCCCTTCTCCAATTGCTTTCGTCCCTATTAACGTATTCAAATTTTTTGCGGAGTAGAGTGAATGTAATTTAAATTGCAATATCGATCGACAGTCTCCGATGTTGTCCAGTGTCCTCTGCAAACTCTACAGAAAAATTGCTGACATGGTCGCGTTCATTCGGTGGATGGAAAAATCAGGGATTATAAATTTTACTTTGCAAGTAGGATGGCTACTAGAATTATAGTGTTTGAATTTCGAATTTTAAGGTAAAAAAAAAACAGACTCATCGATAGATTCTCCTAATTGAGCTGAAAGGCACGATATCAAAAATCTGACTCTATTCATCGTTCCGGATGGTGAACCGAGTGCAGGCTCTAAATTTCGTCCAAAAATATACAGAATTGTAGGAGTTATTCGATTTTACAGTAAAAACTATAAAAATTGATATCCTCTACAATTTTCAATATATTTAGCCGAAATTTGGTGTCTACTCTCGGTGCACAGAAATGCGTTGAGAAAAAAATCGACGACCGAATAGTTCTTGTAGTTTCTTCGATACAAGCCCAATGGCATCGTCGCAGGGTTCATCCGGGTCGAAAAGAGTCACACGATATCGTTCGACTCTCCTAATTCAGCGAAAAGGCACGATGTCAAAAATCCGACCAGACCCATTGTTCGGGATGGTGAACCGAGTGCACGCTCCAAATTTCATCGAAAAATATACAGAATTGTAAGAGTTACTCGACTTTACATCTGAAACTATAAAAATCGATAACTCATACAGTTTTCAATATTTTCAGCTGAAATTTGTCGCGTACTCTCAGTGACCCAGAACTAATCAGGAAATAAATCGACGGCCGCTATTAATAATGTCTTATGTTTTCGTTTCCATTTCGAAAAGACCTATCTGAAAATGGCTCGGGGTAAAAGACTTATCTCCTATGCTTATACACAGGACTTAAGTCTTTTAAAAGACCTATCTGAAAATGGCTCGGGGTAAAAGACTTATCTCCTATGCTTATACACAGGACTTAAGTCTTTTAAAAGACCTATCTGAAAATGGCTCGGGGTAAAAGACTTATCTCCTATGCTTATACACAGGACTTAAGTCTTTTAAAAGACCTATCTGAAAATGGCTCGGGGTAAAAGACTTATCTCCTATGCTTATACACAGGACTTAAGTCTTTTAAAAGACCTATCTGAAAATGGCTCGGGGTAAAAGACTTATCTCCTATGCTTATACACAGGACTTAAGTCTTTTACCCCGAGCCATTTTCAGATGGGTCTTTTCCAAATGGAAACGAAAACGTAAGACAATATTAATAGCGGCCGTCGAAATCAACAACTTCATAGACCGAAGCTATGAGCCAAATATTCTTCGGACGTTTATCACCACCGCGAATCCAGAGGTCCGGACTCCCCTAATGGTCATGGAGGGAAATCTATCCAGTTCCCGCAGAGCTTTGTTTCCTTCGCTGCCTTATCTCGCGCACGCGAATCTGCGAAGACGCGGTTCCGCACCGGGACGTTGGAAACCGCGGCGTTATACCTAGCGGACTGCTTCTGCGAGGGCCAGGGCCGTTAGCAGCTCCACCCTATCCCAACCCGGACAGTCTCTAACTCGGCGTTTGTTCCCCGAGGGAATCTCGGTGCGCATTCACAATAAATTCTCTGTTATTGTGTCCTCAGAGTCTAGTCGTCCTGAGGTCTCGCCTCTCTCTCTTCGCTTTCATTCACGGCATTGTGTTGCGGCCCCTCCTCCGCCCCGGCTGCTGGCTACATCGCCATCCTCCACTGGTCCTCCTTATTCTTCACCCCCGAGGATCGGGGGTGAGATGGAAACCACCGCGGAGCTAACAAACTGGGATTACCAAGTTAATCGCGCGATATTGCAGCACGGTCCGTAGTTTGGCGGTGGTCTTCTGATAGAGAATCTTTGGGGATCATCGCAATCGCGTTATTGAGATACCTCGAAATGTAAAAACGGGAAAAACTACCAAAGGTCATTTTCCAAATTTTAGAATGATTTTCACACGATTTTGGGAATACATTTTTTTACCGAACGGTTTTGAGTCCCGAAAAACTAGAATCGGTTGAGCATCGATTCAAATACTCCCGAAAATCCTTCCCTTGATTTTCGGTGATTCGCGAGGGACTGATACCAGCCGATATCCATAGTCGTATCAGAAGTAACTGGACCTTGGGGTAACACACCTTACATGCAATATTTTACCCACCCTAAACAATATTACCTTAATTTATGGTCTCTGAATTTCTGACCCCCGGGTAGTATTAGAATCGTGCAAGTAGATGACGTCGTTAATCACTGACAACCGGTCGCAATTATTCACGTGTAACGCGATTCGTTAGGGGTGGTAGGCACCTCTCACGGTTTATACACGTAGGTATAAGATATATATGTACATACATCTGAAAGCCATGTTTTAGATCAGGCAGTTGAAGAGGGTAAAAGTTGGCTGTTGTTTTTTTTTTTTTTCTGGTTCTTGTTTATTTATTTTTTTTTGTTTTTGCGCGTCGTTGCTTCTCCACGCAGCGTAGAGTTCGAGAAAACGAGGGTAAAGAGGCGAAAAACGTGGTTCCTTAATTTTTTTTTTCTTTTTCAACCTTTTTTTCTTTTTTTTTTTACACACTTCGACTGTATAAACGATACGTCTTCCTTAGTCGCCCCGATGTCGACGTCTTATATAAACCCTCCCGCCGTGTGACCGATCGCCCATGTATTATTGAATATCGTCCTGAAATTTGTTAGAATATTCCTCGCGAAGGAACGTCGCGAGGAGGATTTTGCAATGCGAAATTAAAGGGAAAGAGAGAATAAAAAATGAGTGACGCGGTTATACAATAACTGCGTGAATAATATATAGAGAAAGAAGAAATTTCAATTTATCTTGAAAATCGCGGTCTTCAGACCTCGAGGACGTCGAGCTTGCGAAAAGCACTGTTAATTAAATAAGGTAACTGATAAATTTATTAGAATTTTTTACGATATTTTTATATCGTTATTATCCAAGTCTTGATATAGTAGCAGAATTTTTGGATCTGACTTCTTTTTCATAATCAGACTTTATCCCTCGATGCGTTCAGAATTATGTCAAGGGAAGTCTCTGGGAGTCGCGGAAATTCTCTGGAAGTCGCGGAACGTCTCTGGGAGTCGCGGAAATTCTCTGGAAGTCGCGGAACGTCTCTGGGAGTCGCGGAAATTCTCTGGGAGTCGCGGAACGTCTCTGGGAGCCGCGGAAAGTCTCTGGGAGTCGCGGAAAGTCTCTGGGAGTCGCGGAAATTCTCTGGGAGTCGCGGAACGTCTCTGGGAGTCGCGGAACGTCTCTGGGAGTCGCGAAAATTCTCTGGGAGTCGCGGAACGTCTCTGGGAGTCGCGGAACGTCTCTGGGAGTCGCGGAACGTCTCTGGGAGTCGCGGAAATTCTCTGGGAGTCGCGGAAATTCTCTGGGAGTCGCGGAAATTCTCTGGGAGTCGCGGAACGTCTCTGGGAGTCGCGGAAAGTCTCTGGGAGTCGCGGAACGTCTCTGGGAGTCGCGGAACGTCTCTGGGAGTCGCGGAAAGTCTCGCCTTCACATAATTCTGACTTCTTTTTCTTAATAAACGGAAAAACAACGAAAAAAGGTCTTCAAAAAATTACGAAACAGTGAAATTTGATTAAAAGTTGGATTTGATGATATTTCTGGTCCAAACTTCAATCTATCAAAAATCAATGCATTGAGAATTGGGAGAATTCATATTCCATCCCGTATAAAATGACATCTTGTTCACGTTTTTTTTTTTCAGACACTCAGTTTTTGGCTACGACCGTTCGCAATTCGCAATTATTTTTCGCAACCTCTACCTCCACAATTTTTAAAATAAACTAGAATTTCTTTCTACAAAATGAAGCTCAACTTTCGTACTTTCGAATCCCGTTGAACCTTCAAATTTTCATCCATTTATTCTCAAAGTTCATTTCATTCCCAATTCAAGGGGGTGTCGAAAGCTCAGTTTGATTAATATCATCAACATGATTAATATCAGCTACAATTTTGATAAGAGCCTCTTCACTGAACAGTTTGAGACCACAGAAAAACTAGAATCCCGGATTTTATTTCGATTATCACCTTAAAAAAAAAAACAAATTCTCCTTCGAAATTTTGAGTTTCATCTTTTTACCCCCCCTAAAAGCAGACATTCTTTGATCCCTCCGAGTAGTAGCAGAGCTTTCTCAGGGGTGTCTAGTGGTTTAGGAAACCGATGTCTAGTTATGCAAAGTAGGCGACATAAGATTATGAGTTTCTGTCTAAGAGGTGGCCCCGGGATTAAACCAAGTGGCACCTTCCACATCTAAGCCTAGCCATACCGCACGGTACGGTGTAATAACCTTCCTGGCACTTTAGACGTAGGACAGAAACGTCGTCAGCAATGACACATCCGCTAGTTACGTTAGCGTTAGTAGCTTTAGCTACGGTGAAGCCACGCGGAGGTACCGCTACTAGTCATCGTCATAGCTCGAGATTAACGTCGACTGGAATGGAAGCCACCTAAAAGTAGAAAACTTTTACTGGCTTTCGCAGCGAGTCTCTGGGTCCTGGGACGAATTAAAATGTCGCTTTTTATAACATAACTCGCGTCAACTTCTTCGCACTGCAGAGGAGATTTTTTTTTATCTTCTCCGAAATGGTTTTTTTAGATAGAAAATAAAAGTATCGAAGGACTCTGATTCCGGTCTAGCGTACATATTTTGTTACCGCAATTGGTTCTGAATGCTAATTCACGAGGGTTTGGCTAATTACCTTCGGCTTTCACGATTCCGTTACTCTCGACGTTAAAGTGAACCTCCTGAATGTAATTCGAAGAGCGTCAAACTCCTCGCCCATTTTACTCAAGGCGATGACGAAATTAATTGGATTTACAATAATTTTGTATACTCAGCGACTACGTCGCACCGACGTCTTAGACCAATTCAATTTCGTATTTGGCTTCGCCTGTGACTCAAAGACAGGAATTAAGAGAGAAAATCTGGGCTGTAGGAATCCTTGATATGGAATTTTTGGAACTCGAGGACTTGACTATGTACAGACAGAATCATTTTCCGACAGCTAATCAATACGTGGGTTGATAAGTGCTAGTTTTACGTGTAATTTTAGCAGTAGAACTTGAGAAAAACACGATTCAGAATCAAAAAGCTCCACATTTTCAAACAATATGTGACATTTTTTCGGTTGAGGCGATCAAAGAAATCGAATTCCAAAACTTTTTATTGCGGATTTCTCCACCAAATACATTCGCCTATTCAGTATCTGCAAAGATCTAATCCGAAACGGATTTTTCAAGGGTTCTAATCCGGGATAATCTGTAAAAATTATCCAATCCCACAGCTCAGAATGAGAGCGATACGTGTCACAAAAAGTCGAGAGTGACGAGAAACTTGGATCTTGTCGTCAGACCAAACTAACACCGAGTATAAAACGATATGAGTTTACTTGGACGACTATTTTTCTGGAGTTCTCAATTGATGTGCAGCCTTTTACAAATCTTTGATTATCTCAAAAACTGATTTTCACCTACTTTTCAGATTTCAAAACGTAACCGGCGATGAAATATTTATCGAACCAACTCCTAGTTTCACACATATCTTCTTTGATATATTATGAACGATCCCACGTGAGCTTTTTTAGGTCTGGTCACCGAATCCAGGTGAATTACTTTCATATTTATGAAAAAATAACAAAGAATGACAAAAAAGTGCCTTTTTGGGGGAAATGATTGCTTCAAACTTCATTTTTGAGAACTTTTGTCACTGTAAAACAAATTCCTCACGTACATCTACTCTTCTTTCTATTCTGATGATTGGTGAAACTTCAACCAATTCCAGCGGAGGTTTCTTCGGAGGCCTTTGCATCGAATTTTCAGCTTATATATGATTATATCGCGTGCCTAATGACATAAGGTCGTAAGCGCCAACATACGACTTTTTGCTCTTCGTAGCGGCAAAAGGGCGTATAATTTTTTTGTTATCATAATTAGACTAAAAACACGAAGATTCGTTCATAAACGTTAAAATTGAATACTAGGTCAATTAAAAGCAGAAGGACGTATGTACTGGCGGATACAACCTTTCAGTCCTAACTTCGCTTAAAAAAAAATGGTTTCCATTAATTGCAGAAGGTCGTATCCGCCAATTTTTTTTTTTCAATCAATTTTCGTGAATTCGTCAATAATGGCAGAAGGTCGTATCGACTGGTAGATACGACCTTTTTGAATTAATGAAATTAAAGAAAAAGTACCTCGACTAATTGCATATGGTCGTATCCGCCAAAATTATTCTCGCTGTAGGTGATGTCGTTTATCCGAGTTTTCACGTGTTTTTACACCGATTTGGAAAAATCATGAAAAATGAAGAAAAAAAAATTGGAGATACGCCCTTCTGCTTTTAGCTCCGAATATTTTTTGTCGAATTTTTCGAAACGATCGTTTTTTCGATTTATCTTTGCGTTTCACGTGTTTTTACACCGATTTGGAAAAATCATGAAAAATGAAGAAAAAAAAATTGGAGATACGCCCTTCTGCTTTTAGCTGCGAATATTTTTTGTCGAATTTTTCGAAACGACGTCAATTTCGATTTTTCTTTGCGTTTCACGAGTTTTTACACCGATTTGGAAAAATCATGAAAAATGAAAAAAAAAAAAAATTGGAGATACGCCCTTCTGCTCTTAACATTCATTTTTTATTTTTCTAACGAATTGTAATGAAAGAACGACGTATCCGCCCAACTTACGACCCTTTGCACTTACATTTCTCGATCTCGTTATTTCAATTGTTTCAATACGTTTTGATCACTTTTAGAGCGAATGGCGAAAAAAAAAAAAATTATACGCCCTTTTGCCACCAAAATCGTGTTTTTGGCGCTTACGACCTTATGTCATTAGGCACGCGATATATTAAGTTTCGAATGTAAAAATATCAATTATAAAAAAATAGTTTCAAACCCGAGCTACATCGTCCTTAAAGTACAGCTGTGACGTTTTTGGTCCCTTCCGGAATGTAGCACTTTATTTCATCCGAATCCTGGGATTTGTAGAAGATGAAGAGTTCTGTTAGAATCATTAATCTTGATACGTACGAATGTTGTAGTGAATCTTTGGGGGTGGGGGGGCGAAGTTGTCTCGCATGTGTGTAGCTTCGGGTCATTTCTCCTCTTTCTAGACAGCGGATTGCGTCTAAATAATGCATTCGTGTTATATTCGAAAGCTCGCGGCGGAGGAGATGAAGAATAAGAAACAAAGAAGCAACAACAGAGGAGAAAGGAAAGGAAAAGGAAAAACAACGAAAGCTGTGCAATAAAAATAAAGTAGAAAAGAGTAAAGGGGCGCGAGGGGGAGGGAAAATATAGCCAGCGTAAAAGTGAAGAACGGCTCGAGCGGAATGGTTTGTACAATCATTCCTACAGCCTCCTAAAGAAAATGGACGACTATAAATCGCGAATTGTACTGTTGGGGTGGGAGCGGGGGGAGGAAACTTCGAACGGGAATGATGGGAACCCGAAAATACCGCTGAGGCTTTTCGCGAGTTACGCTCTCCTCTCCCCTCCCTTCTGATCCCGATAGTATTATCCTTATTCGACGCAGAAGTTTATTCGATCTCTAATACCCACGCGAAGTGTGCCAAAAGAAATAAAGAGGAAGTGTCAAGTTTCGTTTAAATTAGTCATTTAAAAAAAAAACTTGTATTTTTAAAGCCAGAATCGCATTTTTTCTAGTAAATGAACACTCGGGTCCAATGAATGAACAGCCTCTGATTCGGTGAGCGAAAAAAACAATCCAGCAAAACCAATATCTGAATCGAATTCCAGCGATAAAAAATAACAATTACCTGTATGTACCAGTGAATGAACGGAGAAAAAAAAGGAGAATAAGCTCAGAAAATAAAATATTTCACGACTTATTTCACACTTTTCAAATAATCAATAAATCATAATAATATTACATTACTATTTCCAGCTGTCTATTCTAATTTTTAGCACTCGCCTTCGGCCCGCGCGGCAAGCTTGAAACTCTTCGACTTTTCACACTCGTTAAACAATCTGCGATATTTATTGTACCTAATTCAAGTACGTGAGGAGAAGATAAGAGGAAAGGGGAGGTAGAATCCAGAAGACTTGTGAGAGTTGAAATAAATAATTTCCACCTCCGACAGAGAAGGTTGTTTTTTTTTTTTTTTTTGTTACTTTGTGAAAAATCTCATCGCTGCGCAGAATTTTGATCAGGCTTTGGTTATGCTGCAGAAAAAAACGAGAGAGGGGGGGTTAGCATTGTTGGAGAATTTGAAATCTCAGCTCGTCGCATTGAATATTTAGTCCTGTTTCATCTTTGCTTGAATAAATTTGTAATTAATTACGTTTTACGACTTGAATTCGACCCACCCCACGACTTCGTTCCACTTTTCGACGTGGTGAACTTTGCCTCGTTCAGCATGCGGGTACTGATCAATGGGTAATTGAAAATTTTCAACAACAAAAACAGAAGAGGAAAAAAAAGGAATGAATACTCCCGATGTTATTTCAACCTCAAACGAATAAATTTTTCGTTACTTCTTTTTTTTTCACGTTTCGTTTATACTTTTCACTCTAGTACTTCACCAAAAAAGTCGGTTTTTACCCTGTCGCAGAATTTTTTTTCTACCATTCCATCCGCTTGTCATTCTGCTGGTGGATAAATAAAAATCAGCTGCAACTGCGAAACGAAAAACTGACGATATGCCAAATATTTCCACATCGACGTTGACGGTTTGGTTGTCAAACGTAAAAAATTAGCAATTAAGCTCGCAAATAAAATAACAACGCGTTGTTCATACGTGCAATTTTCATTCGGTCGCTGCAGCTCCGTTTCGGCTTTCATTTTGTCCAACGGTTCGTGAACGTTGATTATTTCCGGTGGATTTTGAAAGGTTCGAATCATCTGTGGGTGTAGAAGAAAAAAATTGCTGAAATATTGTTGAAAAAAAAAATTGAATTAGGAATCCAAATCCTGCAAAATTAGCAGAACATTATTGAACGAGTTTAAATAAATCAGCCGAAATCAGTGAAATTTATCGATGGAGTCTCTGGGATTCGTTGAGAATCGCTCTTCAATCGTTCTGCAATTATTTCATTTCTCGCGATTTTCTCAAGAATTTTGTGAAAATCATTTGCAAATAATCGCAGTGATAATTTTTTCGCTTTTCCTGCAATTCTTTAAAAAATTGTCCCAAAATCGTTGAAATTATTTTTATTGATTATATATAAACTTTTTTCAATATGCAATTTTTCTCGCGATTTTCAATGCGGAAAATTTCTGAAAAATCAAAGAGGTTGGCAATTTTTTTTTCTATTCTTCACATATTCATAATGATTGAATTTCAGAAAAAGAATTTCAAAAAAAGGAACTGTATTATCCGATGAATTCGCACTTGATGTATGTCAGGCTACACCTGCGTTGGGTCATACATATAGCCGTGAAACCCTACTTTTTCTTATTCTTATTTCCATCGAATAAAGTTTCCCCGGTATTTTCGAGGCTTGGGACGGGGCTGGGGGAGGATGAGGACGAGGACGAGGACGAGGACGAGGAGGGAGGGTTACAACGACAAATTGATACAGTCGAACTTTCAGCTTATACGTCCAGAAGCTGGGGGAGTCGGGGGCGTATAGGGTAGACGGGGAGAAATTTTGTCGAGAAACTTTTTCTCCCGGTAATATAATGACTCGAGACTCAGAACGTGGAATTGACTGAAATTATTATTTTTATATTCAGTGTATATCCGAGGGTTGAATTTCAAATCAGGCATTATGTTACTGGAAGTACAGAAAAAGTGTACGAAGCAACCGGATGTTGATCTCACAAATATGAAATTTCAAGATTTTTTATAATCATTTACAAATTTCATTCCTTTTTGTATAACAAATTTCGAGATATTTTTAACAGCTAGTGTACAGAAACATATACCAGAGTATTAATTAAAGTATTTTCCAATAGATAATCTAATTAAGAAAATCGTGTTCCAGGTCATAGTTTTTTTAGTCTCATTAATATATTGTAATGATGGGACCAGGTATGTTGTATAAACAGCGCTAATTACCCCGAATATTGATCGATCAACGTGGAATGACTCTTCAGCATCGGCTGGCCTACTTCGATGTCTGATCGATTCTAAAAACTATAAATAGGATATACCGAAGTTGGTTAGTTAGTTAATCAGTCGGGGGTCGGCGTTCTCTCGGTTGGTGGCGGGAAAAGAAGTATTTAAAAAAAACCGTTTCGATCTATCGTTAGGGATGATGAACCGAGTGCAGACTCTAAATTTCGTCCAAAAATACACAGAATTGTAGGAGTTATTCGATTTTACAGTAAAAACTATAAAAATCGATATCTTCTACAATTTTCAATACATTTAGCTGAAATTTGGTGTCTACTCTCGGTGCACAGAAATGCGTTGAGAAAAAAATCGACGACCGAATAGTTCTTGTAGTTTCTGCGATACAAGCCCAATGGCATCGTCGCAGGGTTCATCCGGGTCGAAAAGAGTCACACGATATCGTTCGGCTCTCCTAATTCAGCGAAAAGGCACGATATCGAAAATCCGACCAGACCCATTGTTCGGGATGGTGAACCGAGTGCACGCTCCAAATTTCATCGAAAAATATACAGAATTGTAAGAGTTACTCGACTTTACATCTGAAACTATAAAAATCGATAACTCATACAGTTTTCAATATTTTCAGCTGAAATTTGTCGCGTACTCTCAGTGACCCAGAACTAATCAGGAAATAAATCGACGGCCGCTATTAATAATGTCTTATGTTTTCGTTTCCATTTCGAAAAGACCTATCTGAAAATGGCTCGGGGTAAAAGACTTATCTCCTATGCTTATACACAGGACTTAAGTCTTTTAAAAGACCTATCTGAAAATGGCTCGGGGTAAAAGACTTATCTCCTATGCTTATACACAGGACTTAAGTCTTTTACCCCGAGCCATTTTCAGATGGGTCTTTTCCAAATGGAAACGAAAACATAAGACAATATTAATAGCGGCCGTCGAAATCAACAACTTCATAGACCGAAGCTATGAGCCAAATATTCTTCGGACGTTTATCACCACCGCGAATCCAGAGGTCCGGACTCCCCTAATGGTCATGGAGGGAAATCTATCCAGTTCCCGCAGAGCTTTGTTTCTGCGATTGCTATAGTCAGGTGGTCCGAATCAACAAGGAAACGGGTACCCACATAGTGTAGAGTCAGGCCTGGGAGGAAGAGGGAATTGAGGAGCTGAGTAGCCGGAGTAAGAGGGGGGGCGGGATATCGTAGTTTGTTTGTAGTCAATCGGACCTCAGTCAGCGCGCGGTCGTTGCCGAGTAGGTACCCGAGTCGTTTCCGCGTTCATTCGACGAGTAGGTAATAAAATCCCTGATTAAACAGAGATTTTTTTTTTTAACCAGTAACGTAACGCGACGGGGGAGCTGCGAGTTTTTCGACCCTATACGCGGTAAAAATTTCAAAATTCATTGACAAAGTTTCAATCTTTAAAAATTTATTTCCATTTTTGTTTTTTGTATAAAATATTTGGATTTTTTGTGAGATGCGATGTGACGCTCTAAAAGTGTCTGGTGAATTTGAAAAAAAAAGGAAATTTTTTTTCTGATCTTCTTCATTCAATTAAGTCAACGATTGGAATTTTCTATTGGAATCCTTTTTTTTTTTTCCTCTCAACAAGAAGACCAGAGGTGAGAGTCAAATTTCAACAATTTTCAAAATGTCTTCACAATTTAGAATTAAAAAAAAAATCGTTATAAAACAAATGTCACCATTTTTTTTTTTTTCTAAATTTCCTGTCAAGTTTTAGTTCCTATCAAAAAATAGTTACATAATGATAGAACTATTGAAAAATGAACATTTTCATCATCTCCATTACTTAACGATTTTTCATTAAAATTTAATAGGTATTTGAAAACGTTGCAAATGGATTTCGAAATTTGTTTTTCTGGTCAATGAACTTATTGCACTTGGATTAAAAAACAAATGTTCTAAAATATTTTTCAATACTATTGTAAAAATTTTTCAAAAATTTTCAAAAGCGAATGAAAAGACGAAAAAAATATCTAGAATTCGTAGTGAGTATAAGCGATGTGGCGATCGCGTATATCGTCGTCATTGGTTCAAGACCAGACAGGTGACTGGTATTCTAACTGTACATTTTTTTTTATTCTTATTTCACGTCGTTTTTTTTCTCTTTCTTTTTTTTTTTTTATTGACGCGTGACCGATAATCGTCTTGAGACGTTTTATGTATACATAAATACATGTGTGTCTCTATATACTAAGTTGAGTACCTACTTAGTTTTAAAAAGGAAAAAGAATAAAGCATCCTCGGCACATTTGAGCAGCCAATAATGTACGTCGCAGGTAGTATATTGAGATTTTAATCATATCATATGTTGATAATATGAATATAAAAATGTGCAGACATGAGCTTTGTGTGTAACGCAAGCCTCCGAAGGTGATTGAAATGTCACCTGTTTTCTCGTTCTTCGTGCATTTCGTTCTGACATATTTGTATCTGTCGCATTTTGGTTTGAATTCGCTTGGAATGAAGTTTTTTAAAATTCCAAGTCTGACAGGTCGATGATCGGTAACAATCTGACTGATTAACCATACATTTGGATCGGTCACAATCTGACACATCGACCATCCGTAATCTTCTGTCCATCTTTCGTCTTCTGCCATTTTTTGTCTTCAGCAAACTTCTGTCATCCGCATTGTTGTCACTTCCGTAAGGTGAAAGTGTATGTAAGTGATGATCAATTTTGAAGCTTCTCAAATTCTCTGTAGAAAAAATTGAAACACCTTTTTCCGTAGAGTATACCGTTTAGGAGATACACGAGCTTGAATACGTGTCTATAATAATTATACAAGAAATCAGTCAAGCAACATGACTTTCGTTATTTTAGCTCTAACTCACTTCCGGTTGATCCAAGGTGAAAATTGATAAGAATCAATTTTGAAGCTTACCAAATTCTCTGTAGAAGAGATTCAAACATCTTTTTCCGTAGAGTAGACCGTTTAGGAGATACACGAGCTTGACTACGTGTCTATAATAATTATACAAGAAATCAGTCAAGCAACATGACTTTCGTTATTTTAGCTCTCACTCACTTCCGGTTGATCCAAGGTGAAAATTGATAAGGATCAATTTTGAAGCTTATCAAATTCTCTACAAAACATATTCAGGCATTTTTGTCCAATGGTAGACGGTTGAGGAGATCCACGAGCTTGAATATGTGTCTGTAACAATTATTCAAAAACTAGTCGAGCAAGACAACTTTAATTATTTCAACTCCAACTCACTTCCGGTTGATCCAAGGTGAAAATTGATAAGGATCAATTTTGAAGCTTATCAAATTCTCTACAAAAAAGATTTAGGCATGTTTTCTCGTACGATAGACCCTTGACAAGATAAAAACGAGCTTGAAAACGTGTCTGTGTCATAATCTTTGTCCATCTTTCGTCTTTTGCCACCTTTTGTCTTTTGAAAACTTTTTTCATCCGCATTGTTGTCACTTCCGTAACGAATCGCACGCATTTTAACATTCGATCCCCTGTACCCCACCATCACCCCGAAAATAGAAGCATTTTCAATGCTGATATCATCTTACAATCGGAGCTGATGCTGTATATAAGTATGAGTATAATATTACACTGTGAGAACGAGTCACACGAACTCCTCGCAATCTCTGAAGCTTTGCGATAATTGCTACGTATTACTTCAATTTCGCTACTATCCGAGGGATTCAGATTCAGAAGATAAAACAGAACCGATGCAGTAACTGATATGTGTGAGAATATTGTCGATGCAGCCTCTGATCATTCGCTCATAGGCAGATACGTAGATTTTTTATCTGATTTAAAAGAAAAAAGAAATCAGATTTGAAACACAGTATAAACTTGAAGACTTTTTCGCTCATCGCTTGTGATTTCACTTCTGTTTCATTCGGAGCAATAAATAATAATTCAATACCCAAGTTAATCAATTTCTTGCGCATATTTATTGTCGAGTAAAGATGTCATTTGATGAAATGAGATTTATTGGATTGAAAGATACGCTTCGTGGAAGCGTATTGAGTAAACTTTTCTTGAAAAATCGAGTAAATCATGTTAGTTGATAACCGATAAATCGGCGATAAATCTGCATATTAATTATAATTGGAAGAAAAGTTGTTCAAAATTTGATAAAATTTCAAGAATTTTTTTTTCTTTTTATCTCACTGGAAATCATATCCAACCGATTCCGAGCGATTTTATACAATTTCGAAGACATGTTGATAATTTTAACATCCTTTCCCTCGTCCCGCAAAAATTAATAGAAATATTTTCAGAAGATTAGTTATCGTCAAGCTTTCAGTCATCAGGTTTTCCGTCATTTACCAAGAAGAAAGAAAAATTAAAAATTTTAACAAATGTTATTACAGTTTCAATTAATATTCGCAATTCATTGGCATCCGCATGCCTGGGCTTAGATCAGCGAGGAATTTTCGTCCCTCATTAATGAAATCCCATCGAGGTTCGAGCCTCGAAATTATGATCCGAGGATTTGATTCTGAATCCTAGATAATGCCGATAGATTGTTGGACGGACCCGAAATTCAAACGCCATTACGAGGGGATGTGGAATTGGTATCGGAGTGCTTCTATCTCTGCACGAGTAGAGAGAATAAAAATACGAATTCACCTGGTCGGAGCTTGATTATCAGTTTATTACGTCCCTCGAGGATCTCAGCGTTTTTTAAACGACGAAATTGTTCCGTCAAATGTTCAAAATCGTCATTTTTCACCCACAAAAGAAAGAAAAAATAAATCACTGGGAAGCACTTGTCCAATTTGGCTGAAATTTTACGTGCGACCATCTTCATCTTCCGATTCTTCAAGATATTTGACACAATCTACTTTTTTTTTTACCTACTTTTCAGTATCTAACTCACGAATTTTAGTGACGAGTAGAAAAATCCTGCTTTGCAGACCGAAACTACTGATAATGAAACTCTTTGTGCAAGATTTTAGCGAAGTCTGACGAGTGTGATTTTGTAGCGTAATGCGAAATGTCTTTAAAAATGGGCCTCATCTGTGAGACCTTAAATTTTTCTGGTACACATTTAACAAAAATCGTTCAATCGTGCAATTTTGCAAATTTTTTCTCACAGTAATTTTCACAAGTATGGGGATTATTTTATGATCATTCCAATCTCGATTTGATGTCCCTCGCAAGTCGATGTCGATCGACCCCCAACGACGACGATTCGAATTAATTGATATGTAACAAATTTTAGCAGAGGGTTCAACGAGCCAATTTTAATGAAGCCAATCCGTTTAATCCCGCGGCACACAGGCTTTGATTCGTTTTCATTCCGATTGGCGAGTGTCCAAATGAACTTTTACACCGTGGCATTGATTTTCTTGATTTTTTTTATGATTTGCCATTCATTGAACTTTGGTCAAAGGAAAAACAAGTAGAGAATTGATCGATAAAATTAATTTCTCACAATTATAAGACTGTATCAATTCTACAACACTGTTTCAAAGACCGGTTTCGGAGTGAAGATTACAACTTGTGAAAGTCAGGTTCTATTCGTTTATTATTTCCTACTTATGCAAAATTGTGTCAGCTCTGTAACGTATTGATTATCTTCATAAAATTTGCGTACGAAACGATCAATGCCCACATCTTTTCGAAGCCTTACAAAATACTTGGATGTTGAATAATCGAAAGTGTCGACGTTCGGTTTCTTCGACCTTTATAAAAGAATGATAAGAATTGCGGAAATTTCGCAAAGCTCGAGACTCTGATGGTTGTTTAATTATCACGTGAAATTTGACCTTTTCCTCTGAAGGTTCGTACAATATTTCATAACTAGGATATTCTGACGTGGCCGACTTTTTTTTTGGTATAGCCAAACTTCTTTTTAATTACCTTGCCATAGCGGTTCGGTTCACGTAGAAGAAATATTATCCAGTGGTTTTTAGGAGAAACTATGAATTCTGATCTGTTATTCAGTTTCATCTTCAAGATTCCTTAGGTTATAAACGGTGTTTAACTGACATTTGTAACCAACAACCTTGAAGACACACGTCGCTGAGCCACTGATATCATTTAGATTCAGGAATTCTTGATTTCGAAATTTCACAGAATCTCATCGTCGGTCAAGAATCAGGCTTGAATGATAATCGTGTGGTCGACAAGCCTAATCCAATCCTTTTGTGGGTATTACGCGATGTTATACAGACTTTGGGAGGACCTTAATTGGCCTTCTAATTAGACCTCTTCTCAACGTTCCCTCAAAAGTCTGAATTCCTCGCGAAAAATTCTCAATCCAAATTTATTTGAGTTTTTGACTACTAAAAAAGGTTTTCTACTCAAAAATTCATAACTTTTCCAATTTTCAATATTTTTCAAAGAAATTTGGAACCATACTCTCGAGGGTAAGATCGAAATTGATAATTCGGGGCTTGAAAGGATCGAAGAATTTGAGGTTTTCATGCTTATTGCTCGTATTATTCGAATGAAAAATGAATCCGGGTCAAGAAAAACGTCCGAAATGTCAAAATTCAGTTTCAGGTGACGAATTTTGGATACGAAATTCCAAAAAATATCTAAACATTTTCTCTCAGACGACCAATTTTTACGCTTTTTTTCTTCTCTCAATGGCGAAATACTTGGCTCAATTTGACCAACACTGGATTCCTATCATCAAAATTACAGCCTATGTGTCTTTCTCCGCAATTTATATAATCTCTGATACACCGATGGTGTGTATAGGTACATCCGAGGGTCGTTTAAGGTTACGGTATAGCCACTGGGAAAGTGTGTCGTCGAAAGGTCAGGCATCTTCTCCTGGTAGCAGATAAAAAGAAGAGAAAAACGTATAGAAGAAAAAAACCACCTTCACGACGTGCATCAGGGCCGTGCGATGCCATTCGCGGTGTTTGCGATGTGAAATTCTTCCGTGAGCTGGTAAAATTGCAAATTGTACAAATAACCTGGTCAAGTTGTACTCGAAACCGCTGTCGCGATAATTAAATGTGTTTAAACACAGAGAGAGTGTATTTTAATTTTAAACCTCCAGAATCGTGATAGCGAGTCGCGGTCTTCAATTAGAAATTGTTACGCAATAATTTTTTTTTTTTTCTTTCTTTTCTCTCTTTCTTCCCGATTGCCCAATACTTGCGAAGAAGAATAAGGTGTACCTTCTCTTCGCAATTAGGTACAAAACATTTCGGAATAGTCAGCAGGTTTCCAGTCACGCTACGAATGAGGCTTTGTACTTAACCGAACCAGGAAGAACGTGGACGACGAGGTGAATCAGGATTTTGTGACCATCGAGAGAGATTTATAACACTTAGAAATAAAAAATGGGGTTTAATTTACACCGTATCGTCGAGAAGAAGGAGAAGAAGTGAGGATTACCTATCCACACTGTAAGATATGCGGGGATTAGGCGGAGCTCGAGCTGAGATATTGTGATGAATAAATTGCGGTTCGCGTTGTTTCGCATATTTATATACCTTCGGAACTGAATAAAGGAACTCGGGATGATCTGTGGATCAGAAAGGAGAAACAAAAAGGTTCCGGTAGACATAGGTACTTATAATTAGGATAAATGTTTGTTCGATTAATTTTAGATGTGTCGTTTTCTGGATGACGCACCCCGCCCATCTCTCGTGTTCAAATACAGAAAAAATATATCAGTAGGCTGCTGGAGAAACCTGGGAAAATCACAACGTGTCACGAAATTGGAGTCAGGCAATAATGTGGATTAATCAGGGCTCACAGTATTACAGCTGGATCTCAGCTTATCAATGGAAAACGTAGAATCTTGAATTCCTAATGAAAATGTAGCATCCTAATCGGCAATAAAAAACGTAGCATTTCAAATAATTAAGAAAAACCATATCTATCTTAGAAATCTACGCGAAACCGACCTATTGCATTTGTTTTAACGAAAAACGTATAGCATCTGAAATTCTCAATGATAAACATACTATTTCGAGTTTCTGAATGAAAAATTATCATATTATATTCCGAATGATGAACATATTTCAAATTCTGGATTAAAGAAACTCAATCATCTTCATTGCTGACCGAAAAATGTGCTCTCTGAGATTTGTATTTTATCCAAATTTGTATTTCAGAGTTGACAAGACGCACGTATTTCGTCTTTCATATTAGCGTCGAATTGTCCCGGTTCAACATCCTCCTCACAGTATTCCATTAATGATACTATTTTTGGCACCAGGTATCTCATTTGCGGCTACTTGTAACGATTCGATAATTATCGCCGCTAATCTTATCGGTATGAGGGCAGAACCGAAATTGTCACTCATGTGGCGAAGGCGTGTCTCCCGAAATACGGAAACACTTGGTGTGCGTAACAAAGCCACCGTCTAGATATTTGAGACTGATTTTTTGCGATGAGACAAAATTGATGTGATTACTAGCTTTTATCGGTACGATCTGTTATCCTAATATTTTCGGGGTTCTTCGCTCAAACTTTTTCAACTTCACATATCAGTCGATCACGAAAAACACTTTTTGCAAAATTCATCCAGAGTTCTCTCAACTTTTTAAAGTTCTTCAACAAATCAAATTGCGAAGTGTGCAGAAAATTCGTATTTTGGAAGACCTCCAAATGTCAGAATCGATCTACCGAAAATCCCTGTGAGATTGAGAATCATCTTTCGGGGGCTAAAAAATAATCCGAGCTACATATTTTCATCCAAATCCTTGGTTCCAGTCGTGGTCAGAATATGATCTTGAATCCACCATTTCACTATCGTATCGATGACTATCACTCTCCAAAAAGTGTAACATAATCTGACCTGAGGTGGTGCCACTATTTTTCCAAATTGATGCCACCAATGCAGCTAGTTTAAAGTAGCGAGTGCGCATGTGCAACAGCAAAAGAAAAAGTCCTGGTGCGAAAAGTAAAGTAGTTCTTTCATGTATTGCGGGAACATATTTTCTGTAAAGGATGATTAAAGTATTTAGAGATGAATTGCCGGAGGTATATTTTCTCGTGTGACCATATAATATCTACGTCTGCAACACAGACACACAGGGAGAGGAAGAAGCGTGTTTGGCTTTCACCGCGCGTTTCACGTCGCGTTAGAGTAAGAGATTAGCGAAGAGGAATAAGAAGGGTAGTATAGCTCCTCCGGGAGGGTCCCGTAATCAGGTTGACACCGAGAAAAGGAAAACACGATAAATCCAATTTACTTTGAAATTGCTAGTAAAGTCAGGAGTCGAATCGAGTTATCGGCAAGAAGTGTATTTCAAATAATCCTTTACCTCGGTTGCCCAGGCTCTCGCTCAGACTTCATCCTGTCCAGGAGGTCCTGGATCCTTGGGACTCAAATAAAAATGAGGATCGCCAGGGGTTAAATATCGAGATTTTTCTCCTTATCGCGACCCCGTGTGGAAAATCTCATTAATCTAAGAAGAAGAAAAAACGATCCACACTCCCTCATATACTCGACCTCCGAAGCGTTGGCAATTGATTTTTTTCACTCTTTGATCGAGAGATTATTTTCATTTACGTTGAACCTGTCGTATACATCGGCGTTTTATTGGACCCCCGACCCGCCTCTGTGTCCGCCTTAACGCGATAACGGAAACCAGCTGCTAGATGCGATATGGGTGGAGATAAAGAGGTCGAAGCCCATATCCTGACCGGCTACCCGGTAGCGGATTATCACTCAGCGACGGTGGCGTGACGTTCAATTTCACCTGTATATGTATACCCTGGTGCTAACGACCAGCGATGATAACGGTGGATTGATTAGCGAGGAATTAAACAATGTCCAAAATCCAGGCACGCGATTCAACGGTTTCAACAATTTACACTTACGAGAACGAGAATGACGTGTCGTGAACCGTCGAGGAAGGGGAGATTTTAATTTCTACACAAGTTTGGAATCAAATTCATTCATTTATTCATTTATTCATTTATTCATTTATTCATTTATTTAGGGGGTCACGCGAAGGGGGCCATTTTTTTCTCTCAATATTTCGTAAGAGTTTTCGACATTTTAAACACCTCACAGAGATTTTCTGACTTTTTCAAAAATTTTCTATCAATATTTTTCGATGTCTTCCCGCATTTCTTCGTTTTTGTTGACCGAATCATTTGGAATATTACTAAATATTGACTATAGTTTTCAAATTTACAACTGCTTATAAGATGAGATTCAAGGTAACAAGTATTTTGGGAAAAATCTATTGCTACAGTTTTCAAAGTCTTCTCTTTTTGACTTTGTATCGTAATTGTGTGAAAAGCACTTTTTTACAGACAGACGAAACTTGAATACCAGAATTTTAATTTCCATAGAAATTTTCACTGTAAAAAAAAAAAAAACTTTTGAATGATTTAGTAGAAACTTTGAGGAGTCACCCCTGAACATTTATCAATTTTCTCCAGAGCCTCGATGTTGCTTGAAAAAGAAAAAGAAAAAGACGGAAGGTATACCGGTGGGAGGCTTATAGTTTTTTTCTTCATCTTTATTTTTTCCACTCATATATCCGTTTATCACAAAACTCCTGAGTTTATTGAAAATTTAACGATTTCCTACACAGTTTTTTTTTTTTTTCTCTTTTTTTTTGGCTGCTTGGTACTTGAAAATAGGTCCTGCAGAATTCTAAGTTGTATAAAACTTCGGTCGTTCAACTGCATGCGCAATTTCGTTAAAAATTTCAACGCAGTTTGCCAGTAATTTAAACTTTCGAAACTCGTTGTTGGTAACGCGCGATATATACGTTTTTTTTTTTTTTTTTTTTTTGTTTGTAATATTCCCAGATGTTTGCTAATGGCTCCGTTCATTCTGGCATTCATTTTTTTTTCTTATTCTTGCTTCCGTTTTAATTCAACTTTGTTTTCAGTTTTTCATTATAATTCCCAGCTTACAACAGATTACTTCTTTTTTTTCTCTCTTTTTCATCACCATTTAACGCAACGTTAATTTGACCTCTGATCACCAAACGACGCGCCTCGAGTTTGGGATGAAATTGTTCGGTGAAGAAAAAAATTCTTTTTTATCTAAAGATCACGAAAACTACCGTAAACCTCGCACAGCCACAAAGAGTTCATCTTGAGACGATAAACCTCGGCGAGTTTTCGCGTAATTAGGTAACTTTCGCCTCCCCCTCCCCCCCTGCCAACGGTTTAGCTTCGTCTGTTCCCCATTTGTTTCAAATCCCATTTCAGTCACTTCTTAATTCGCTCAAGTCCAACCAGTTCGCTTAAACCACCCACCACCACACCCCCCTTTTGCGAGAACGCGAAACTTCGCCAATTTCTGATTTCAGTCGCAGAGTGAAAACGTCGAACCAGCCGTTAATACGTCGAGATAACGAATCGATGAATGCGATACCGAATTATACACCATGTACTCATGTCGAGGGGTTGAGAAAGCTTGAAGTTCGATGAACATAATTGGTGTGTGAAGTTCGACAAAGTCCTCAATAAGGTCGAAATAAGTTACGTCAAGTCCCTGAAGTTTCTTGAATTCTTAACTTCCCTCGAAAATTTATTCAAGTTCTTGGATCCTCTTGAAATCTAGTCAAGTTTTTAACGTCCCTTGGAATTTATTGAAGTTTTTGAAGTTTCTTGAAATCTATTGAGATTTTCAACTTCCCTCGAAAATTTATTCAAGTTCTTGAAGTTTCTTAAAATCTAGTCAAGCTTTTGACATTGAAGTTCTTCAAGTTCTTTAAATCTATTGAAGTTTTGCGAAAACTAATGAAAGCTTTTGAAGTTTGAGCCTTTGAGTCTATCGACGCTTTCGAACTTCAGTTTTTGATATCTATAATCAAAGTTTCTTAAAATCTATCGAAAGCTTTTCTGAAATCTAGTGAAGTCCCTTGAAGTCTATAATACACGATTTTGAAGTTCCTTGAAATGAAATCTACCGAAGTTTCTAAATTCCCTTCAAACTTCCGTCGAAGTTTTTTAAATCCCGTGAAGTCCAATGAAGTTTTTAAGTCCGTTTGACGTCATTTTCGGTATTGTTAAACCCCTAGCTTGACCCTCGCGCACCGACTCAACAGAGAAGAGAAACTTTTCACAGTGAAAATACGACTTGGCATGTCCACGCGTAGATAACAGAGGCGGGCACGTTGCACACCTGTTAGATCGTATCTGACTTATAGCTTGCAGAACAGAAATTCAGCAATTAGTGTCAAGATTAGCAGAAAATGGCTCCTACAGTGTTGGCTGAAGATTTTCCCACCCTGACCACGACTTAATTGACATTTCACTCTCTCATCACACAGCTACTGGCTCCGAAACTAGACACGGTTCACTTCTTCTCCAAAGATTGGCCAAGTTTCTAACCCCCCTTTTACTGACCCTCAAGAATCCAGTTTGGATCCAATGCAACTTTCTGTCGAACCGCGACGAGCTTCTCTTCCTCATCCATCTCGAGGGAGTTGAAAAACCAAAGTATACTTCTTACTTTTTTTTTTGTCTATAAAAGAATTTCGCGGTTTCTCTTTGAGATGACCAGAAAGAGGCCAAAGAGTGTCCTGAAAGCCTTCGAAACTGTTTTCCTACACCAACTGCGTACGAGAAGGAAAAGAAGCACTTTCTCAAAGTAGTACCTCACCCTCAGGCAAACTCGGATCACTGAGTAATTATTTCATCATAAGCTGTTGGAGATTCAATTCGAACAATAAACCAGTCAGTCCGGACAACAATCGAAAACTTTTGATGGTTGCAAAATTGTATAGTTTGTTTTCATATCCACCCTAATTTGACTCAAAAATTGGATATACATATGTAGTTTTCTGAAAACCCAGCATGTGATATTAGAAATGTGGAACAGTCGCAGTGTCACGCGTCTCGTTGTGTGTTTCTAATTCGCACAGTATCTCGGGGTCAATATTTGCACAGTGTCTTCTACGGGTGGCGATGTTTGCTTTGAGAGCCACCTACTTTCAGTTTTTGCTGCCGCTTATCGTTATCGCATTTACTCAGCAAGTGAAAGTCTTCGAGCACGTAGAGGTATTGGGAAAAAATTGATCTTCGACACGAACGAAGAGTTTCTCCGGGTTCTGGAGGTCCAGTCGGAATATCATTTCTCAAAGAAAGCACAATGCCGAATTTAGATCCTGGGAGTTGAGGCCGGATCCTCGTCAGACGACAAAGAAAGTCAAACGTCGCGGTTCTCCCAGTTGTACAAAATTTCATTCATCAGTTTTGCAACGGCGCTCAGTCACTGTCCGTTAGAACCTCGCCTCCGCGATGTCGCGAAAGATAAAACAGTTCCTCTGATTTTTTCTTCCGCTTCTTCTTCATCTTCTTCTGGTCTCTCACACGATCGCTAATTTTGTTTATTCTGAACTTCTTTCGGGGGCTAACGAAGGTAGGCTCTCCCACCACCTACCCTAATATTGACCGGGCCACTATGAATATGTTATCTCTGGCGAGGGTTTGGGGTCTGACGCGTTATCACCCGTCCCATAAACCTATGTAAACATTTTAGGACACAAAGGGTCCTTGCCTTCCATCCATCATCGGAGTTGGACGACTTCGAAACCCCCCAAATTTTGCTCCACGTACAAAAAAATATGTTAGTGACGTTGCAACGGTCATTTTTGTACCAATTCAGGTGTTTTTGCGAGGAATTATCGAAATCATTGACAAATTTTTGATAATCGAACCGATAGAACCCAAATTTGACTTCTAGTACCAATTTTTACAAGATTTAGAACGTTTTTAGTTTTTTTTTTTTTTCTCCAGTGAATCGGATTCGTCATTTTTAATTTCGCAAACCTGACTTCAGATTCGTGATCGGAGACTGAAAAAGTTATGTGGTACCAAATTTCAGTCAAATCTGTTGATCCGTTACCAAAATATCGTCATTTGTATAGAATTTCGCTATTGAAATAATTCAAAAAGTACGAAACCGATCTTCGCCAAAATCTAATCAGTTCTAAGTCTGGGAAAACCGCGTCGATTGCGTCCAATTTGCTAAAAATT
This sequence comes from Euura lappo, assembly GCA_018257835.1. NCBI lineage: Eukaryota > Metazoa > Arthropoda > Insecta > Hymenoptera > Tenthredinidae > Euura > Euura lappo. Next base: position 119,295 of record JAEUYN010000407.1, on the reverse strand, counting down.
GGTCATTGAAAACTCGACTTTGAAAAGAGAAAAACGGGAAGTTGGAAAGATCGATCTTAGGTCGAACGCCATTCACCTCAGGTACATTTGGTGTATTCGTAAAAATTTATGGATGCATTCGGCCATTAGAATTCGTCGGGAAAAATATATATTCCAGCAGTATAAAAGTGCCAAGCGTTTAGCGTGTCGTACGGCTACGATTTTTCCCAAGGTTCGAAACGGGTTATTGGAAATCCGTTATATGCATTGGAAAATTATTAACTTGTGAAATATATTTGCCTCTCGACTTCTATACGTGGTTTTGAAAAAGGAGTCTCGAAAAATCCGATTCCATTCAATGGGGTAAAATAAATTCTGTGTTCTATACTCGCGTCGAAATGATCATAAGAAATAACGGGGCTTCCCGTTGTAACGAAAGACAGATCACACCCCGCGAAGCATAAAACCGCGTGCACCTGATTAATAAAAAAAGGTACCGGAAAATTGTGGAAAATTGCTACTATTACTGCGAGAACCTGAAGGGAAGTTTATTTCGTCTGAGGTGAATTATTCGACTCCTCGAGCTTTTAGCTCGAACCCGCGAGCACGAATTGAAAGACGGAACGGCACCTACCCCCCTGCTCATCTCGAATGTCATTAGTTCTGCCCTGCAGGGTCGACCCTGATCCCATTCATCACGGACCACAAGCGTGACGATCGCTGAGACACGCCAAATGAAACGATTAATAATCATTCTTTTTTATTCCCTCAGTCATATCTTGTTGGGACGATAATCCTGATGCGATTACATCAATCTGATAAACGAATGATAAGAATTCGATATATTGACCCTTCAAATTCTTTCAAGTTAACTCTTCTCTTTAGCAGAGTGAAAATTGTGTAACCGAGAAAGGGGTGAATAGAGTCCTCCAAAGGATTCAGGAATTACTGAGGAGATTGACGAAACTTACAACTCATTGTCCCAGTTAATGACGGACTAGACGATCTTTGAAGCTAATAAATCGACGGCAGTATGGAAGAACGTGACATCTCAAATTGTGCCAGAAGAAGGTGACATCTCAAATTGTGCCAGAAGAACGTGACATCTCAGATTGTGCCAGAAGAACGTGCCATCTCAAATTGTGCCAGAAGAACGTGACATCTCCTATCCTTAAACACAGGAGATGTCACGTTCTTCTGGCACAATCTGAGATGTCACGTTCTTCTGGCACAATTTGAGATGTCACCTTCTTCTGGCACAATTTGAGATGTCACGTTCTTCCATACTGCCGTCGAAATGGTGTCCACTATGATTTATTCTCAGCCATTGAACATGACCGATACAAAAGGATGGAGGTAATCAAGTACCAGCGCGAGTCTCGTTCAATAACTGGGACATTACATCGTTGATGAATTTGTTTGGTAAAAACGTTGTTCGTCATTTCCGAGAAAACGAGAGTAGGTCTCTTCATTCATTCGTGTCTGTCTCTGATCTTGTATCTTGAATGGCCTGGTCTCTGGAATCGAGTGAAGCGAAGCAACTCCTGGGGTCCTTTTCGAGTTACATTCGGAACGAAATCTTGCCTCAGACATACACATACATATACCCAGTGAAAAGGCACATCTCGTTGAAAACCGCTTCGCTTGCTCTTACAGAGGCTGAAGGACAGATTAATCAATACGAGATGGGTTCTGGTTTATAACGGATGCTGCAAAGGCGGTAGTTGTCACGAAGGATTCGAACGAGAAAGAGAAATAGAGAGAGAGAGCTTACGGTACTTCCGAATTGAATTTCGAATCAAAGTTATCCAACGAGAGTGAACCGTCGTCGGAGAAAATATTCTGACTGAAATTTGCGAATTTATAGTCCCTCCTTCCCACTGCGATTGTAATCAGGAATCGAAGGGGGGTCTTTTGTAGCGTCAGGGTGTGCTAACGGCGTGCAGGTATAAGATTTAAGGGAGTCTGGAATGAAGGTATAAAATCAGATTTTTGTATCAATAATTCTTCATGCTTTCGAGGATCGTGTGACTCAACGTGTTGGAAGAATCGTAAAATCTTTGTGACGGCACGTGCCTCTTGGGTTGTTAGATGCTGAAAATTTACAGAGCTGGATGAAATTCAACGTGACGGTACGGCAGCAGTTGCATCCAGTTTTCAATTAACTTTCTTGTTTGAAACACCGGTGAGCGAAGAGACACCTTTCAGACTCAAGAGTTTTACCTCCGGAGTCTCTAATTCCCATTCTACTGTTTAAATTGCTGTTTAAGTGTCTCTAATAACGCTAAAAAGCGAGTCTGGTTTAATAACTGTCCCTGTCCCGTCTCAGCAGCCACCTCCACGTGTTTCTAAACTGTTCGGACATTTTATTAAGAAATTTTACTCGCTGTTACTTCTTGGGGTCCTCAATTATCGAGCCAAGTGAGCCTATAGCAAATATTCGCGGATATCGCGGTCAGAGAAATCGAAGCAAGGTTACAGCCTCGCCTCGCTTCCGCATCTTCGCTATGTGGGTGGCAAATCGTATATTTATTCATTATCTTCGTAGGTCAGTTTTTGAATTTCAGGTCTATGTTCCCCATTAATTATTTCAGTGTGCATCATCAATGATTAATTTTATTGCAGTACCTAATGCATGGAGGAGGTTTTGAATGAACAATGAATTGCGGTTTTCCATTTGCATTCATCAGTTATTTCATGCGCTGCATTCATTCACATGCATATGGAATGTGTTCTGAAAGGTTTTCCAACCGAGAAGAGATGTCTTGTTGGTGATTCGTATTATTCTCTATTCGTCTCTTTACAAAAATAGTGTAACGGTCTCCACCTACGTCGTTAAACTCTTACGATATCCCTGTAGAGAGTTGATAAATTGATCATAAATATTTCTAAAAGTGTAATAAGCGAAATGTCTGAAATATGGCTGAATGAGTGCTAAATTACTCGTCGTGAATGGAGCCAGCCGCGGTGCTCAGGAGCAGCTGTTATTTCAGCGAAGGAGGAATCGTTTCTTTTTTTTCTATTTCATTGTCTTTTGTTGTACCGTTGACACACGTACACCTTGATGGATACTTCCATTGTAAGCAAATTGATTCCCTGGGTCGATCATCGTGGGTCGTTAACCTTTCGAGTCTTAAAATTCTTTTTTGTATTCTTCGGCATTGCAATGAGGTTGTAAAACTGATTCTTTGGGAGACAATGGCGACCTTGTGAGACCCAAGACGGGTTCAGGAATCCGGTACTTTCACGTGATCGTAGCAAACGATGTACACGGATTAACCAAGATGAAGCGTGGCAGACTCGTTAATGCAGAGAGAGGGAAATCTGGAATTCAGATTATCGGCGACCTCCCACGCTACTCTGGGAATGTATTCATTATTTGACACTGTGGGGAGATTCTTGTTGTTGGTTTTAAAATATCACTGAGCGAAACGGTAGATTGTTGTGTGGCGAGTGGAAATATATTGTGACCCACACTATTATTTTCGAATCTTGGTGGTAAGTTTGATTCGAGAAGCTGACGGATAATTTATGACGGTTGGGAGAATCAATGTGTCACGAAATTGGAGTCAGGCAATAATGTGGATTAATCAGGGCTCACAGTATTACAGCTGGATCTCAGCTTATCAATGGAAAACGTAGAATCTTGAATTCCTAATGAAAATGTAGCATCCTAATCGGCAATAAAAAACGTAGCGTTTCAAATAATTAAGAAAAACCATATCTATCTTAGAAATCTACGCGAAACCGACCTATTGCATTTGTTTTAACGAAAAACGTATAGCATCTGAAATTCTCAATGATAAACATACTATTTCGAGTTTCTGAATGAAAAATTATCATATCATATTCCGAATGATGAACATATTTCAAATTCTGGATTAAAGAAACTCAATCATCTTCATTGCTGACCGAAAAATGTGCTCTCTGAGATTTGTATTTTATCCAAATTTGTATTTCAGAGTTGACAAGACGCACGTATTTCGTCTTTCATATTAGCGTCGAATTGTCCCGGTTCAACATCCTCCTCACAGTATTCCATTAATGATACTATTTTTGGCACCAGGTATCTCATTTGCCGCTACTTGTAACGATTCGATAATTATCGCCGCTAATCTTATCGGTATGAGGGCAGAACCGAAATTGTCACTCATGTGGCGAAGGCGTGTCTCCCGAAATACGGAAACACTTGGTGTGCGTAACAAAGCCACCGTCTAGATATTTGAGACTGATTTTTTGCGATGAGACAGAATTGATGTGATTACTAGCTTTTATCGGTACAATCTGTTATCCTAATATTTTCGGGGTTCTTCGCTCAAACTTTTTCAACTTCACATATCAGCCGATAACGAGAAACACTTTTTGCAAAATTCATCCAGAGTTCCCTCAACTTTTTAAAGTTCTTCAACAAATTAAATTGCGAAGTGTGCAGAAAATTTGTATTTTGGAAGACTTCCAAATGTCAGAATCGTTCCACCGAAAATCCCTGTGAGATTGAGAATCATCTTTCGGGGGCTAAAAAATAATCCGAGCTACATATTTTCATCCAAATCCTTGGTTCCAGTCGTGGTCAGAATATGATCTTGAATCCACCATTTGAATATCGTATCGATGATTATCACTTTCCAAAAAGTGTAACATAATTTGACCTGAGGTGGTGCCACTATTTTTCCAACTTGATGCCACCAATGCAGCTAGTTTGAAGTAGCAAGTGCGCATGTGCAACAGCAAAAGAAAAAGTCCCAGTGCGAAAAGTATATCTGACAATGTTATTTGTGAGATGAACAGACGACACGTGCGAATTACTTTTCGTTAACTAAAAAATCGTTAACTACGATATAGAAATCTGTGCCCGGAGTTTCAAGAGTTTGCTTTAGAGGTGGGATGGTATGAAAGGTTTGTATGTATGTATGCATGTAACTTCGTACCAAAGTTTCTCATATCTTGGCCGTCGCCTCTCCTCTATGCAGTCTTCGAGCTTTTGCCAAGAAAGGTCATAGTCGAACGGATAACACAATAAATTGTCACCTTACACGGAGGGACGAAGAAAGCTTGTTCGCTTTTCACAGTTAAATTTCAAAGAGGTACCCCCCGACGGGGAAACAATTCTCCACTTATAACCCGGGCCAGCTTCGCAGCTTTTAATTGAAACTCGCTTCTCATCCGCGAACCCCCAGGTACATACTATATATATCCTTTATTTTCTTAACAACTTTCAATCTCTTCTCATCCACGGTTTAAATTCTACAAGCTTAAATCCTCCGACGTCTTCCCTACCCCAATCTCATTCTCATTCTCATTCTCATTCCATCCAACACCTAGACGAACTAATTACTCAACAGAATGTATACATATATATTCAAGTTGAAAATCTGTTTTAATCTCGCATTTATATTCTATCTGTCTCGGTTATATGGGTTTAATTTTAGCGTCGATATAAACGTGGCTGCAGGAATCAACGTTCTTTTTTCATATCTTTATCTTTATCTCCTCCTGTTTTCTACCCGCGCGTCATTGTTCACGAGGTTAAACCACCGACGTCTTTCTGACGTTTATACCCACCTCGAAAGTTCGAAAGTAGGATTACTCGGTAAGACTGTGGGTAGCTTTTGTTAAATCGCTGAAAAACCTTGAATAACTTTTCTTCTACTTTTTCTCTCTTTCGTTTTCTTCGCCCCATCAGTTCCGCGAGATTCTTACGTCTTTCGACTTGACGTTTTTTACTTTCTTCACGTACATACATTTTCACAACCGTTGTTTATAATCACGGTCTAATTTCAAATTCCTCAATTCTCTGTTTCAGATTCACTACTTCGGCTTCGACAGACTCAAATACGTCACAGATATCGACGTTCAAGGTAAGAAAAAAGATCCCAATTCCATCACCTGTCAGGAAAGAAAGGGGGTTGACCAGAAGGGCTAGAACCCACTTTAGGAAATGGGAAAATCTAGGTTCGAGTCACGAAGCTATCAATAATTTGGTCCGATGTGAAATATGCATCGTGCTTCTCTCGGATTTATTCCGAACCCTTGTGAAGTGCACTAGAAAATATTTTCCGGCAATATCTACACTGACGTCAAAGATTCGAAATCGATATTCGATATCGTTAATTATGGCACGCGATTTTCGCACTGGTTTTTTTTTTTATTTTTATTTTTTATTTTTATCGGAATACACGAGGGTATATAAGTGCCCGATCGAGTACCACGAAACCGGCCACGTTTATTGGGTCAAAGGTCACAAAAGGCCCTCGCTTCGCGTAGAAATCTCCCCTCGAGAAAAAAGATACCGGAGCCAATTTCAACGAGCGAATTGACTCTTCGAAAGAGACTTATGGGTAATATGAACGTATAGGGTCTATCTTTTACCGAACCGCTACGGTTTCCTATCTCGTAGATCTCTAAATCCTTATACACTTTCCTAATAGTAATCCTATACGAGATACTCGACGAGTAGGTATCTGTTCAACAGGCATTGAATTTTTATCTCAAACCTAGGCTATTTATTTGAACGTTTTTTTTTCTACTCTATCAAATTATCAAAGAGGAATCTTTCACCATTCAGTATCTATTCGATACTTTGAAATCTGAAGTGAAAACGTATTTTTTTTTTCGTTCAGAATTCGACATACGGTGTTTTTTCATTCGGAATTTGAGATAAGATGTTTTCCATTCAAAAATTGCGATACGGTGTTTTTTCAGTCAGAATTTGAGGTACGAAGTTTTTCACGAAAATAAATTGAGATACGACGTTTTTCATTCAGAATTTGAGATACGGTGTTTTTCATTCCGTGTCGGACGTTTTCCATCGAAAACTCGATATACCATGTTTCTCGTTCGGAATCTGAGATACGACGTTTTTCACCCGGAACTTGAGATACGATGTTTTTCATAAGAAAATTTTTGAAGTTTTCATTATGAGTTGAGAATAACATGTTATTTATTCATATAATTGGAATTCGGTTTCTGCAATTCTTCGTCAAAAACAACGTTTTTCCGGCCCCAAGGATACAAAAAATTTGAACTAGCTGTAGCACGACGAGGGTCAGAAATTGCGTCTTCGTATAGAAGTTTAATTTTAATTTGAAAATAACATTTGAAGGGTTATGAAATAGGCAGCGTTCATATCATCTGGAAATTATTCGAATTTGACTCATTGAATGGTTGTAAATGGGTATAAAAATGTAAAAAATGAAAGAAAAAAAAATGGTCACATATTGGAAACATGTGCAGCCAGTGAATCTCCTCTCAATATCCATCCGTCAGTTGAACGTTGCCAGTTGTAAATCACGTGTAGAGATATTTCGCGTATCACCGACAGGGAATTGTGTTTTCATACATTTTTTTTTCTCTTTTACGACTTTCATTTTACCATGTAGAACGCAATGTACAAACAGTAGGTACAATATAAAGCTCAGTTGTATATTGTTCACTACGTATCATTTTTCAACCGATGCGCAGTTGATGCATGTACACCCTGATATACGCGCGACATTAACACATCGGCACTTCGCAGTCTATGCATGCATAGACGGAATTAAAATAATTCGTTGTGTACTAGTACCGAGTGGGTACAACCAGTACCGGGACAGAGGAGCTGGAATTACATATATGGAACGAGAAACCAACAGTTTAAACGGCGTTAAAACCTCGACGTGAATTTCGCGCATACGTGTAATGCGTTCTGTTACCACGTTACCCACCGCCCCCGCAGTATACGTGAAACTACAACTTGTTTATTCAAAACAACCGTGTACAATACACCATTTACTATTTATTCCGAGAGATACGGATATAGGAAACTGGGGGGGGGGGGAAGGGTTGTTACTCTGGGCGTGTGAAAATGAAATATGTAGTTCGATCGAACGTGGTACAATATGGATATACCCGGAAAACTCACCCCGTGGGCGAATATATTCAATACTTGGACGTGACAAATTTGGAAAAATCAAAAGATGAACGTGTCGTTCTGTATATATTTTTTTTTCAGAAGTATAATCCGTACTAAAAGTGGTTCTAGTATTGTAATATCATTCATCAATGTTATCTAAGTTGAACCGAAAATGAACGAAAAACGTATTATTTGTGAATAAAAGAATTCGAAATTGAGATACGATGTTTTTCATTCGGAATTTGAGATACGACGTTTTTCATTCGGAATTTTAGATACGACGTTTTTCATTAGGAATTTGAGATACAATGTTCCCCTTCAGAATTTGAGATACGACGTTTTTCATTCGGAATTTGAGATACGACGTTTTTCATTAGGAATTTGAGATACAATGTTCCCCTTCAGAATTTGAGATACGAAGTTTTCCATTCGGAATTTGAGATACGATGTTTTTCGTCCATAATTTGAAATACGATGTTTTTCGTTGAAAATTCGGAATACTGCGGTTTTGCTGTTATACTACGTTTTTCAGACTCGATCGTGGGATAGTGAAAAAGAAAAAATATTCGCGGAAAAAGTTCATAATAGCTTGAGAAATTTCTAAGCTTCTGCATTTTTGCACATTAGAGCCATTGAGTTAGTTTTGTCGTTCGGATATATACCAACACGGGTTTGCATACGTGGTTCATTCAACTTATTCAACAACGACGAAACGATTATAATACTCACAGGTAATTAGTCCGCGAGTTTGAATAGCCGGCGCGCGGTTATAGCGGTACAAATTTACTAATAGAACTCGGGTACACGGGAGGGTGCGGAACACACCCTTCGCTTTTGCGCTATGGGTGGAGGGAAATGGGAAGTGGGGAAATATCCGTGGCAGGAAAACTCTTCCGCCGAAGCACCAAAACTGGAGAATGGGGAAAACTGGGAAATGGGGACTGGTGCAGAAACTAACTTCGATCTCACTTTCTCTCTCGTTGCGAATGGTATAAGCTCTGTGAATTCGCGAAGGCTTATTAGACCGTGCCATCTGGCGTTATACTTATTGTGTCGTGATTCATTTCGTAATATCACACGAATATAGATATACCCCACACACGGACCACCCTGGGATTACGAACGACCCTTGAATACGCGATTTTACGTCTGAAAGACGTCAAATGCTAATTGGCCTTGCGATTTTATTCAACTTTTCACTAGAAAATATGGAACGTCGACGATTATTTTCAATCTGATGTAAGCTCTTCGAAATGCGTCGAGAGCTGATTCACGATTTTTTATTTTATTTCGTTTTTTGGTCATGCATCGATTATTTCAGGACAGTATGCAGGATGTCACGTCTCAAATTATGGATTGGAAATGGAGTCGTATCATCTCAAATCACTATGAAAAACGTATTTCAAATATTGAATGATAACGTATTTGGATCTCAAATTATCAATGAGAAACGTTCTATAATTTCAAATTAATAATGTGAAACGTTGGATCTCGAGGTTTCAATGAACAACGTAGCATCTCAAATTACTAATGAATAACGTATTATTTCAAGTACTGAATAATTCTGTAGTGGCTGGATCTCAAATTATCAATTGAAGACGTTCTATTTCAATTTAATAATGTGAAACGTTGGATTTCGAGGTTTCAATGAACAACGTAGCATCTCAAATTACTAATGAATAACGTATTATTTCAAGTACTGAATAATTCTGTAGTGGCTGGATCTCAAATTATCAATTGAAGACGTTCTATTTCAATTTAATAATGTGAAACGTTGGATTTCGAGGTTTCAATGAACAACGTAGCATCTCAAATTACTAATGAATAACGTATTATTTCAAGTACTGAATAATTCTGTAGTGGCTGGATCTAAAATTATCAATTGAAGACGTTCTATTTCAATTTAATAATGTGAATAATGTAAAACGTAGGATTTCAAAGTTTTAATGAAAAACGTAGCATCTCAAATTACTAAGAAAAAACTTCGTTTTTCAAATACTGAATAATTTTGTATATGAGCTGGATCTCAAATGATCAATTAAAACGTAGGATCTCAATTGGTAATGAAAAATGTATCATTTCAAATTCTCAACGAAAAACCTTCTATCTCAAATCATAAAAAAAATCATATCTATCTATTGCATTTTTGTTTCGTGAAAAACGTATAGCATCTAAAATTCTCAATGATAAACATACCATTTCAAGTATCTGAATGAAAAATTAGCACATTACATTCCAAATGATAAACAAATTATTTCAAATTCTGGATCAAAGAAACTGAATCATCTTCATTCCTGACCGAAAAATGTGCTCTCTGAGATTTTAATTTCATTCAAATTCGTATTTCAGAGTTGACAAGATGCACGTATTTCACCTTCCATATTAGCTTCGAATTATCCCGGTTCAACATTCTCCTTCGTTTACAAAGTCTGTCGGTCGTGTTTTTTTTTGTTTTTTTTTTCTCGTCTTCTTCTCCTCTTTTGTTTTTTCTTCGTCTTGGCAAGGATATAACCTGGATACTGCTGCGGCTCCGAAGAAGCTGATGATCAGAATTCATGGTGAAGGAGGTTCCCTCGGGTTCAGTGCCCGCCTCGTCGTATCTGGGCAGGGTCAGTCGTTGGGAGCGAAGCGTGAGATTAACCCAAGACTTTTATAACGACTTTGAGTGTCTCATATTTCTTACATCTTTACCGTAATCATATTCACCTTTATCATCATTTTAATACTCCCGCACTCCGTCATATGATAATAATCACGTATCTCACTCACAATTTTGACTAGAAAAAAAATAACAAAAAAATAAAAAGTAAAATTAAAAAAAACCACCGATACTGCTTTTGCGTTATCTTCTCTTGTACATCTCAGATAAACTGAGATTCAAAGGGTTCAAGGTAAAAGTTTGAACGTTTCCGTCGCAGTCCAGGCAGAGTCGAAGTTTCCTCGAGTTTGTTCAAAGTTTAGTATTTATATAAACCCGTTCTGGCTGTAAGATCGCGAGGACATCGATAAATGCTGAACTTGTGAACCGGATGGAAAAACTCCTCATCGATTCTCAGACACGGACGTATTTCTCTAATTAATTGTCAATAGAAGGGATTTTCCGAATCGGAAGAGTAAAGTTTCTGATTCGTATTTGAATATTTCCACCTCACCGACGCTGATCCTGATCCTGATCCTGATCGACGTCTTCCTTTGATCGTAAATACGTCAGCGGCAAGCTCTCACAGCCCGGGGATAAAATTCGATTCTTTACTCAATCATTGTCTGTAGGTGCCAAGCCTTGTCACTTCCGACTTGAAATCCGTTACGCGATACACGAGCTTCCTTTTTTCCTGTCTGTTACTCCGCCAAACACCACCTCAGCGTTTCCCTCTTCCAATCATTACATCATTCACGTCTCCAGAGTTTGAAAAAATAGGTGGAAACTCCAAAAAGTCATTTTTCAAAATTGAAATTTGAAAAATCACTTTTCGGAGTCTATAATATTTAGCCTTTGGTTAAGAATAATTTTAAAGAGCCTAAATTACACAAATTAATTAGGGTTGAGAATGTTGATTGGAAAAGCGAAAAAACTGTGAAAACTTCTCGTCACAATTTTATCTTCCGTAGTTTATGAGTAGGTATAATTGAATTCAATCTCCTTAATTGCGACAACAGAGAGCTTTGATGGGTTTCCAGTAGTTCGGTTCAGGAGGAACGCAGTTATGCAACGTGAATACACGAAACCACTATTCTGGGTATCAGAAATTCAAGCGTGAACCGCGAATGTACCATTTACAGCGAAAACCGACACTAGACATTCATGATGTAAAATCACCGGTAGAATCTTGGATGTGTGCTGGTTGGTATTAACGATAATAACAATAATGCTGGAGGGACGAGATAATCGAAGCAGAATTCGCTGAAATGGGAATCGCGGATACGCGATATCCGTCGATACAGATTTATATTTAAATTGAGAAAATCTCACCGAACCTCCGTTTATAGTATTAAGTTTTTGCGATAGACAAAAATTAGAAGAGAATCGACTAATTTCATTCAACTTGAACAAAACCAACTCGACATTAATTCTTTTTACGAAATTAGCGTCAATATGTTTGCTAATTATTTAGCGTTCGCATTTATTTCAAATGGACGACGGTCGTGATCGAATCGAATCTGCCTGTTATTCAAGGTTAATTAATGAGGGCGTTCATTAGTCCTGAAAATACAGACTTGGCGTAAGATCAATTCGCTGAATTATCAATTGAGGAATAAGTCGGCGAATAACCGAAGGAATTTACAGCTAGCATCGAATTACAGCAAACTATACTAAAAGTCGATTCCACTCATTGATCAATAATCTTTTATTGATTGGGTTTATCGATTATAAATCTGCCTGCAAAATTGGAGACTGGAATATGAATTTGATAGGGAAGAAATGTGGATTTCTTAAATTTTGCCAATCATTGCTTTCAGGCAAATTTATCACCGCGAATGCTCAGGTACTGAAGAGCCTCTCGCTGGTGTAACAGATCCTCGTTAAAATTCTATGAACGCGCGAGATAGTTCGCGACCCCCATAAATCAATGGGACCAATCGCAAAAGGTGTAATATTCTCACAAGGAGTTGAAAAATCTCCTCGAATTTTATCGCTGTAGGAAAATGATCGAAGTAGTTAAGATTCTGAACGTCAATTTCGTCGATTATCAAATTTCCTCAGATCCTTATCCCTCTTCGACGCGTTATCGAGACTCGGAAACTGCTTTATCGCAATCGTCACGTCCGGTCCTCGAACTGCGTTATTGCTTTCAATAAATAATCCCTTTATATTCGATACGAACAACAAAGTCTGGATTTATTCGGTCTAGCTGGAGGGCGTGGAGGTAAGGTTAGTGTCGAAGCCAGCCAACCCATCATGGGATAGGGAAGGGGTAGCCGTGTAACCTACCAACGGTGTGAATTATGATTTTGCCAATATAAATCGCAGGAACCTTTTTCCATCCAAGAATTTAATACGTTTTATTTTTCACAGACGACTATGTAGTCAAGATAGAGAAAGAGAGAGAGAGAAAGAGCGAAATAGCGCCAATAAGCCGCTTAGGTAGTCACCTCAATTTTCTTTATAACTCAGATTCTGCACCGGTAAAGATTCCGTTCTGAGAATATATAGAGCTGAAAAATTACTACGTTTCTTTTTTATTTTTTTGCTTAGTACGTCGTAAGAGAAATGTGACGTAAGGAAAAATTAATGAAGTCATCTTCTTGGAAGAAAATTTGTCCGAATTATTAATGAAAAACGTACTATCTTTCTACTAAATTCGAATGGAAAACGCAGTATTTGAATCCATTAGTGAAAAACGTAGTATTTGAATTCAATAATCAAAAACGTAGTATTTGAAGTTTTCCAATGAAAAACGTGTTATTTGAATTTTTCAATGAAAAACGTAGTATTTGAATTCAATAATCAAAAACGTAGTATTTGAAATTTTCCAATGAAAAACGTAGTATTTGAAATTTTCCAATGAAAAACGTAGTATTTGAATTTTTCAATGAAAAACGTAGTATTTCAAATTATTATTAACGAAAAACGTAGTACCTCAAATTATTATTGAGAAACGTAGTATTTGAATTCAATAATCAAAAACGTAGTATTTGAATTCAATAACCAAAAACGTAGTATTTGAAATTTTCCGATGAAAAACGTAGTATTTGAATTTTTCAATGAAAAACGTAGTACCTCAAATTATTATTGAAAAACGTAGTATTTGAATTCAATAATAAAAAACGTAGTATTTGAAATTTTCCAATGAAAAACGTGTTATTTGAATTTTTCAATGAAAACGTAGTATTTCCAATTATTAATCACGAAATACGTAGTACCTCAAATTATCATTGAAAAACGTAATATTTGAATTCAATAATCAAACGTAGTATTTGAAGTTTCCAATAGAAAAACGTGTTATTTGAATTTTTCAATGAAAACGTAATATTTGGGTAATCACGAGGAAATACGTAGTACCTCAAATTATCATTGAAAAACGTAATATTGAATTCAATAATCAAAAACGTAGTATTTGAAGTTTTCCAATGAAAAACGTGTTATTTGAATTTTTCAATGAAAAACGTAGTATTTCGAATTATTATTAACGAAATACGTAGTACCTCAAATTATCATTGAAAAACGTAATATTTGAATTCAATAATCAAAAACGTAGTATTTGAAGTTTTCCAATGAAAAACGTGTTATTTGAATTTTTCAATGAAAAACGTAGTATTTGAATTCAATAATCAAAAACGTAGTATTTGAAATTTTCCAATGAAAAACGTAGTATTTGAAATTTTCCAATGAAAAACGTAGTATTTGAATTTTTCAATGAAAAACGTAGTATTTCAAATTATTATTAACGAAAAACGTAGTACCTCAAATTATTATTGAGAAACGTAGTATTTGAATTCAATAATCAAAAACGTAGTATTTGAATTCAATAACCAAAAACGTAGTATTTGAAATTTTCCGATGAAAAACGTAGTATTTGAATTTTTCAATGAAAAACGTAGTACCTCAAATTATTATTGAAAAACGTAGTATTTGAATTCAATAATAAAAAACGTAGTATTTGAAATTTTCCAATGAAAAACGTGTTATTTTAATTTTCCAATGAAAAACGTGTTATTTGAATTTTTCAATGAAAAACGTAGTATTTGAATTTTGCAATGAACAACGTAGTATTTGAATTCATGAATCAACAACGTAGGATTTTGAATTATTAATGAAAAACTCAGTATTTGAATTAATTAATAAAAAATTTAGTATTTGAAATTATCAATGGAAATCGTGAAATTCTAAATTCCCGATGGAAAAAGTGGGAATTGAATAATCGTACGAGATCACGCCGTGCCAATATCACCTCAATAATCCTCCCCCTCTTCGTTTCACAATCAGTAGCATCGGGTGTGAAATTTTATTTCTCCTAGCAATTCGTGATTGCGATTGCGATTGTGGATGTGATTTTATTTTTCATTCTCTCAATTTTCTTTATTTTCTCTCGCAATTTCTTCAGATTGGCAAAAATGAAACGGATGGTGGATACCGTCCTCGCACACGTATACATATCTGGATTGAAGGTGGTTGAAAATAAATTGCTAATAACTGAATTTCATACCTGCGTCGCGAGCGGCTGCAACCACGATTGGAAAATGCGAAATTTCCACTCTGCATGGATATATCGAAAATCATTAAACGTCACTGTTCATATTTCACGTTTCATATTTCATATTTCGCATTTCATATTTCATGCCTTCCGTTCCGCAACGGTCGTCGCTGGCGGAGAGTAATGCGTTTATAAATGGTTAGTTCCGCCGACAACCACCACGTACCCGCTGACTAAAAATACACACATTCATTTTTTCAAACCAAATTCGCACACATTTTTCATCCTCTCTGATAAATTTGCGAATATTCGAAGAATCGTGTGTGTCGATATACCTATACACACTGTTGAAAATATCTGTATCAAGTTTCATAAAAATGTGTGTGAAGCAATGAATACATACTTTTTGTATATTAAAATTCAAATTTTTCAATATTTCAATATTCATATAACAGTTTTGAGAATTCAAAATCATTATGAAAGTTCATAGCCCAGATTGTAATAAATTTTATATACAGAATGTTTTGAAAATTCGGCTGAATACTCATGTGATATGAAAATTCATGATCATTTCATTTAAAAATGGGTTTCCACTGCCACAATAATTGCCGAATCGGATCATAAAATATTGCGGAATGAACCAAAAAATGATAATTTTAAGCTTTTAATCGGATGGACTGTTGATAACTGACTGAAATACCGTTGTCACTGAAAACTATAATATTTCTTCAATATTAAGTTACAAATATGAAATTTCAAGATTTTTCACAATCATTTCACTCCAATCACCATAATTTACAAATTTCATTCCTTTTTGTATAAAAAATGTCAAGATATTTTTCCATTTCCATTTTCGTGATCCTGATTTTCCCTGGGTGCCAGTAGTCTCGTTCATCCCTAGCTTTTTTTTTCTACATCCCTCAAACGGGGGTCTCGCATTTCATAAGAAAACCTTATGGCCTTATCTCGCTGTTCATATCGCAGCGTTGAAACGTTCCAGTGGAATCCTGAACCTGAATCCTGGTTTTGGTGCAGGATCTTTCATCGTCTAGCCTCGAGGGTGACGTTAAGTTCTGCCGGTATCGACCCACCGAATCGCTAATGACGGCTATTTATCTGAACCCGTTTGTCACAGGACGTGGCTTCTCTGGTGCGAGAGAATCGGAGGTGGAAACTGAAGAGCGTTGATCAGTGGTCAGGTGCACATTTATTCATTGATTTTTCTCTTCTACATTCGACGTTGTCGGTATAGGAGTGTGTATATATAGATCATCGATTCTTCCCGCCTCCACCACTACTTTTCTTCCCCTGTTGAAGTAAAAATTGAAAATTGACTCTCCACAAAGTATCGACAGCTGTCACAGAACTGAACGCTGCAGTCCTCGCGGTTTAGGAATTCATTCGAAATAAGGTACAGAGAGAGAGAGGGAGAGTGACGACCCATCAATAACCGTCAGGGAAAAGAATGGACAGAAATCGACGAATATATTTCGACAATGACGAGACATTATACGGTTAGGGTTCTAAGGGGATGATGACACCTTGAATAGATAAATTTGAAGACATTTTTAGAGTTGCGGTGTTATAGTATTTGGGTCGTTGCTCACGAATTTGAAGTCAGTTTTGATTTTGCGCATACGATGTTTCAAAAACACTAAAAACGTTTTGATTTCGATGGAAATTGGTACTCGAACGTTTTTTAGGTCACTACAATCACGAATCTGAGGTCACATTCGCTGAATTCGAATTTGCTGGGTGAAAACACTAAAAACATTCAAAATCTTATCGAAAATTGGTATTCGAAGGTTTTACGAACCGCTGATCAAGAATCTGAGGTCAGAGTTCAAAAAGACTGGCTCACAGTCACCCCAAACCCTCTTTCTTCGGGTTGAAAAGCTCGAATCGCAGTCAGAAGTATCACATCATCCGTTCTGCTCAGTATCACGAACTTCCACTTCTGCCGTTCAGTCTCTACGGTATCAGATTCGAGCGAGTCACCAATATTTGATATTGCGACGATCGCTCACCGTGTACGAAGGGCCCACTTCACCGCGTGAACCAACGACACGCAAGGTTCTCTTTTGAAAGAGGCTGGTATCATGCATAATTCAGCGACACTTCATACCACCGAGGTACGGGTACGGGTGAAGGTATCTGTACCCATCGCTGATACAGGTGCCGTAAACCAACCACAGCAGTGCTTCAGGACCCTGGCCCCATCTGAACCATCCACGTCTGGGTTCAGGAACAACGGCGCTTTGCCCGCCGAGTGGATACTGGTCATTATTTTTTCTTCTTCCTCCTCTTCTTTTATCCATCGGGTCGATCGGGTCTGGCCAGACTTCTTGCGATGCGTCCCATATGTCAACGGGTCCTAAGACGTTGAGGTATCGTTTGAAAAGGTGTCGAGGAGTTATAGTGACCACCGCGGGTCTGTTATCCGCAACCTTCGTTTTTTATCGATTGCCTCCCTCATTTCCATCTTTAGAGATGGTTGGAACAAACGGAGTCGATTATCGTCTAGATTTATCACCCAGGGTGTGTGTCAAAGTGTATAAAGATCGTTACCGGTTAGTTTGCAAAATTATATCGGTCTGTGTGTCTGTGTCTGAATGACTATTAAAACTAGGTGCAACAACAACCAGGAGATAAGAGTTGAGGAAATTTACTTCCGCCTCCGTTATATTTTTGGTCCATTTATTACACTGCAGTAACATTTCTCTTTTATACTTTTCTTGTTATACCTTGAACATTTTTTTTTTCTTTTTATTTTTTTGTATTTTTCTTACTCGTACAGTTTTCCTCTATCTATTTATCTCTTTCTCTCTTTCTCTCGGTACCTACTCTAGGATGTTTTTAACGACCCGAAGAGATCCTTTGTCATACTCTCAAGAGATTGTGTCTGTTGCATTTGATGCGAAGATGTGGATGTAACTAAAACGCTGTAACGTCGTTTCCTGTTATAACTGAAGCAGGAGTTTTTCAATTTTTCACAGACTAGTTTCAAACTACTATACATTTGTTCTAGTAGTTCCTTCGGGCAATTTCAAAACCATCTCAGACACACGTACGTAGAATAGAATAAAAAAGGTCTGACAATTATCTTTCAGTCGTTCATCAAACGCTCATTATTTGATTAAATTTTATCTCACGCTTTTAATGAATGATAAGAATATTCATTTATCAAGAGTCTGCAGTTACAGACATTTTTTTTTCTTTTTTCATTCGTTGTTGTTGTTCTTTTTCTCAGATCTCGGTGCAGAATACAGGCTGCAGCAAAGCAAAGTGGGCAGAGTACCGTTAACTGCAGATATCGAGGTGTGCGTGCATAGAGCTTTTGAAACACTCGTGTAATTTGTCTCATCGGTTTTAAGTAGCGGTACCTACGATACATCCGTGATGCACGATGATTAAAAATCAACGCGGTGTTTTGCGATACCGGTTTTTGAAACGGCTGATGTAACGGTAATAAAATACACCTGGGGATACGACGCACGGTTTTTCATTTTTTTTACTTACGACTTGCTTATTCGGTTCCCACGTCACTGTTTCATTACAGAATGTGACTTTGTTCGTTGGAAATACGAAAGAACGAACTTCTGATTGTTCCCTCGTTCGAGCATGGACACATTAT
Source organism: Euura lappo (assembly GCA_018257835.1). NCBI lineage: Eukaryota > Metazoa > Arthropoda > Insecta > Hymenoptera > Tenthredinidae > Euura > Euura lappo. The sequence goes on along the minus strand of JAEUYN010000407.1, from coordinate 100,658 downwards.
ACCCAGACTCGAGGAGAGACAGATAACGTAATCTGCCAGAGACGAGGACGTGTATTGTACACGCACACATCGACCGTTCGATTCAAACTTGTGGGACGTGAAGGTCGCGAGCAGAGATGCGTTACTTTCACATCTGGTATACAATTTGAATTTGAAATTTGGAAGTTGGGGGTCAAAATCGTGATCAGAGACTCAAACAAATTTTCAGCTAGCATGTTTCTTTTTTCTGACGAATTTTGAAAACCTGACCTCAGATTCGTTATCAGGGACCCGAAAAACTTTTCAGTATCAAATTACGTCATAATCTGATGTCATTGCTATTTTGTTCGTCAATTAATTCTAAAACCCTTGAACCAATAAAATCGAAAATCTGATCAATTCTGAGTTTGAAAAAACCGCGTCGATTGAGACCAAGTTCGTCGAAATCCGGTGCCTCGTTCTCGAGATATCGTCCAAAAAAGAGAACGTAAAAGACTCCATTTTTCACCCTCTAGGGGTGGTCATAAATAGTACATTGTGTATCAAGGGCGCAAAACACTATTTATCGAGTGTGAAATTTGCAGTACGAGCCGAAGGCGAGTGTACTGCAATCACACTCGCCAAAATAGCCTTGCGCCCGTGTTGCACACGATTTTTTTCTCAACACCTGGTCTGCAAAAATGCCTCTTTTCAGACCGAGTGAGCGGGCGCAAAACGGAACTTTGCGCCCGAGGGCAGGAAAAGAGTCGTTTGCGCTCGCTTTCGGCGGGCGCAAAGCACTTTTCCGCCCGAGGGCCGAAAAGATCTGTTTTGCGCCGGCTCAAGAGGTATGAAAAGTGGCATTTTGCGACCGGGTATGAGAAAAATTCTTATAGGCTTCAGAGGTGATTTATGTCATCCTGACTGATTAACTTCGATCATGACTCGATCCTCGGCAATCTGCAATCTCGGGATTGCTAGGATAGCGTTTAAGTGGTCCAATTCGTTTGGGACGAGGCCGTTTTAAATCGGTGTCGTATAAATTCGAAAATTCTCATTCGTCTCTTCTATCGAGGACATAAATGTCGGACCTGGTGATCTGGGGCCGGGCATAATACCACTGCAGACATTGATACCGCGAACGGGGAAACCCTGCGCGGATAGGCAGAAGGGGATGGAGACTGGGAATTCTGCAGAGCTTGCGCCGCAGCCTTCGCTTTGCCTCGGTTTCGTCCCTCCTCGACCGGCCATTATCTACGCCCGACGGTAATGGACTTAATTAAACAACTGAATGATCGCACTCCCTTTTAATTACTCGACGGTCCTCTCGGTTCTCCCTGCAGAGAGGAAAACCACTCGAAACTGTTCTTATTCAGGATTCGGTAGCTCTTTCTCATGATTATACCTCACTTAAACAGACCCCGCCTCCAATTCGATTCGCTTCACTTCACTTCGCTTCCCTCTCGATTATCCGGGTACCGAGGGCCAATTTTTATCAGGAAAAATCACTTCAAATTATTCCAACGTGTAAGTACATTTTCGAGTCGTTGCGTTGACGAGATTTAATTTTTCAATTTAACAAGTTCGTGTTTTGAGCTCTTTTTCGCATGGAAACTGGCCAGTTACCCTTTTCTTAATCAAGTAGGCGGCCAGTTTCGAGAAAAAAAAGCACAGTAGAAATAATTTTTACGAAAAACTAGGAATTTAACGCAAGAAAATTGAAAATCGTATAGTCTTATTTAGAGACAAAAATGGCAGCATGAAAAATTACGACTTTGTACAATTTTCTACGATATTCTTTCTTTTTCAATCGAACAAACAGAAAAATCTGGTCCCCTTCAGAATCGAGGTTTTAAATATTGTTAACATTCGTAAAATAATTGAAACTTTGAAAATGAAAAAAAAAAAAAAACAACGAATGACTAGAAAAAGAAGTAAGAAATTTTGATCTTTGAAATTATGATTTTCTGCGAAAAATATTAAAGAATTTTGTGTGTGAGTGAAAAGAAGCTGAAAATTTTTTCCGAGATATGGAGGAAAAAAAAGCTCGAATTTTGGTTGGGAATGTTAAAAAGCTCTTAAATCAAACTGAGAAATGAAAAAGCTTGAATATCAGATAAGAATATGAACAAGCTCTAATTATGTCGACATTCAAAAACATTAAAAAAAACTTAAATTTTCGCCTTGAAAGTGAAGAAACTTGTATTTCAGTCATTATTGAATGGAGAAAAATCGAATTTGATATCGAATGAAATGGGGGAAAAAAAAACGAGAATTCAAGTCAGTAATGTGAAAAAACTAGAGAATTTTCTACTGGAGTTCCAGAAGATACGCTTAAATTTTCAATTCTCTCTAACGATCTACGTGAGAGAGAGAAAAAAAAACTATTAAAAAAAGCGCCGAAAGAAAGAACAAATTGTGTTAAAAAAAAAAAAAAAAAAAAATTGTTAAAATTTGTAGTAATTATTTTCACCACTCCAGTGTGAATAATGTGAACGTGGTGTGAAATAGAGATAAAACGTCCCATGCGGCATTAATGAAACCCATTCGTATAAAAGTTTTTTGACGAAAGGTGACCGGTTAATTGAACCACTCCTCGCTCTCTTACTCGCAACTACGTCAAGGTAGAATATCGCGTGTCTGATAACATAAGGTCGTAAGCGCCAAAAACACGATTTTGGTGGCAAAAGGTCGTATAATTTTTTTTTTTCGCCATTCGCTCTAAAAATGATCAAAACGTATTAGATAAATCGAAATTACGAGATGGAAAAATGTAAATGCAAAAGGTCGTATGTTGGGCGGATACGTCATTTTTTCATTACAATTTTTGAGGAAAATAAAAAAAAAGGTAAAAGCAGAAGGTCGTAAGCGCCATTTTATTTTTTTTTTTTAATTTTTCATGATTTTTTCAAATAGTTGTAAAAACTCATGAAACGCAAAGATAAATTGAAAAAAAGACCGTTTCGAAAAATTCGATAAAAAATATTGGTAGTTAAAAGCAGAAGGTCGTAAGCGCCATTTTTTTTTCATTTTTCATGATTTTTGCAAATAGCTGTAAAAACTCATGAAACGCAAAGATAAATTGAAAAAACTACCGTTTCGAAAAATTCGATGAAAAATATTCGCAGATAAAACCAGAAGGTCGTAAGCGCCAATTTTTTAATTTCTTTTTGGCGGATACGACCTTCTGCAATTGATGGAAACCATTTTTTTTTTTTTTTGCGGAGTTAGGACTGAAAGGGCGTATCCACCAGTACATACGACCTTCTGCTTTTAATTGACCTAGTATTAAATTTCAACGTTTATTTAACGAATCTTCGGGTCTTTAGTCTAAATACGGTTAAAAAAAATACCTATATACGACCTTTTGCCGTTACGAAAAGCAAAAAGTCGTATATTGGCGCTTACGACCTTATATCATTAGACACGCGATATATCACTACACGGTGAAGGGGGTGGAAAAAAAGTTATCAAGGTGTCTGCGGTACCCTTTAACTATTGTTTCTCATCCTCGGCTCATCAGGGCTCAGAAAAATGAGTTTGTATAGACGCGAAATTCGCAGGGGTTGAAGAGAGAGAGAGAGAATTATGCGAAATAAAGAATGAGGCAGGGGGGGGGGAGCAAATTTGACATTTTTAGGGCACGCGATATCCTGCGGTCGTTGAGTTCTGTATCAAATTTCGTAGGAATTGCTTAAAAAGCGGACGGGCACAAAATGCCCATACATACAGAGATTCCTGGATATACGGACTCGAGACCACTCGTCCACGCAACGGTCCAGAAATCGTGGACCGCATACTGAATATTTCATTTCCTTTGTAAAGCTGTTGCCACGCAAACTCAACCGTTGTCTTTTTTTTTTTTTACCCTTGCCGTTCGATGTGGAAAAACTCACAAGTTCCTTTTTTTTCCCTCTTTTTTTACACAGATCAACAATTTTCAACATCTTTTTACATCATTTCATGGTTTGGATTCCATGGTTCCAAATTTTGTGGTTATCAATTATTACAGACAGAGAGGAAAACTAGTCTCTGACCTTTTTATTTTTGACAGGAAAATTGAGATGGTGGATTTGTTGTACTGAATAATGACGACACTGATTACCGGTTCTAGGTATAATCATTGGGGAAATTTCCCTCTTCTGATTGTAGCTCGTAAAGCTATGAGAGAAGATTTAGTCAATCACTTCAACTCGATGACGCGAACATAATCTAATCTAATCTAATCTAACCTAACCTCGCGAGACCTGATCTAATCCCCCTTGTATCATCCCATGGAGAAAGCCATTAGTCAATTTGGGTTGGCTATTCCGATGATAGACATCAGATTCTCTTCTCTCTATAAACTATTGCTGTACTATCAATGAAATAGCGGAATAGAAAAGCTGTGTACGATTGATCAGTGTCAATTTTTATCTGGTACCCGATGATAATTAATCAACAGGAATCTTTTGACAGAGATGCAATTATTAAAATTATTTTAGCATCTTATCTTATCTCTTATTCGATAAGACGTTGGATTGCATATTTATTTATACGCGAAAATAACCCATTCCTAACTATACGCTCGTCGACAATCGTGACAAATGGACGTAGAACAGATAGGTTCGATGTCAACTGCGTCTGGGCGTCGGAGATAAGAGTGTGTCCGGCATTGATAGTTCTCTTATCGAATGGGCATCAGCACTTCAGTTTCTCTCTATCCTCCGGGGCTGAATGACCGGGTTGGTCATTAACCGATTTTTTTTTTTTAAGTCGTGCAAGTCTGCGAAAAATTGAGGCAGCCTGACGCTCGAACACGTATTTTGAAGCTTTAGATTTCTGCTTCAAAATGCATTTTTAACGTCTGATCTGCGTCAATTTCTCTCAAAGTTATGCCATTTTTAAGCCAATCGTGTCAAATTCGAAATCAAAATCCTGTACGGGAGGGTAAATTTTTTTGGTGGAATTTCTGAAATTCTGTTTTTGACACTTGCTCCGTGAGTTTTTATCGTCGAGTTACTGTCATCGCGAGTATAATGCTGCAAAAGTGGGGGACGAAATGATAGATTAGATTGAGAATTTCCTGTTTGCGGTGGCCAGGAGGTAACAACAGCAGCGAGAATCTAATTTAGTGCTGCGAAGTTAATTGCGTGAGGTTTGGATCGTTTTGGGGCAGTGATTATATTTCACTCTCTGGGTGTTGCGTTGGCTCTGACTACATCCGCACCGGTCCAGTGTTAGAAATACCTCGCGCGAAAACTTCCAACTACTCGATCTATCGAATCATCGATACTACATATCGACGGCAGTATGGAAGAACGTGACATCTCAAATTGTGCCACAAGAACGAGACATTTCAAATTATTGACGAAAAGGGTCGTATGTCCTATGTTTCAGCGTAGAAGATACGACCTTCTTCATTCAAAATCTGAGATGTCATGTTTTTCTAGCACAATTTGAGATGTCACGTTTTTCCATACTGTCAACGATATAATTAATTATACGAGAATCAGATGTGACGTGAAAATGAGGAAAAAGGAATCAACGACCACGATACAAACTTCCTCCGGTACGTCCACATCCTGTTGACCGAGGTTTAGTCCAGTCAGATTAGAAAAAATAGAAAAATTAATTAGCAAAGATCTATGAATTAGTGAAGACCTTCGGCTTGGCCTACTGTTGAACGGACTAAAAGTCCACACCCCTAACTGGATGGCTCGAGCCGCCATCTTGAATCAAAGGTGCACGAAATTCGTTTTTTCATCATATCTGGACAACTATTGATCCTATCGTCACAGAGGTTATTATAAAAAATAAAGCTTACTAAATTCTCTACAGAAAAGTTTCGGTACATTTTTGCCGTATCTTTAATACTTTTTCTCTAATACACCGGTGAATACCGAGAAAGTGACTCTCACGGCAGGCTGGGACGGGAAATAAAAATATCGATACTTTCAGCCGTGTATTACTCAAAAACTATTGATGATATTGAAAAAATGTATTGAACCTTTTTTGTAGGGAATTTAGTAAGCTGCATTTTTCATACTAACCTCTGTGACGATGGGATCAACAGTTGTCGAGATATGACGAAAAAACTGATTTCGCGCACGCTTGATTCAAGAAGGTCTCCACCAATTTATAGATCTTTTCTAATTAATTTTTCTATTCGCTCCATTTAGATCTAATTTGACTGGACAAGTTGGCAATTATAAATAACTGTAGGCTGCTTCGGTTGATTAAATTTCACTCCATTTCGTCTCCTTATCGTTCCGATGCGGATTAACAAAAAAAAGGGGGGGGGGAAACGCTTCGTCGATATTTAAAGAGCGAAATGAAATCAAATTCTGGGGATTTTGTTAACCGAATTTTAGTACCCTATCGCGTAGGTAGTTTCAATCGGATTTGAAACAGAGTTTTCGAGCGTTTCGTGGAATAAAAATACAGCCAGAGCTTAAACCGCGAGCTTTTCGTATCCCCCTCGACATATTTATTGAATAATTTTATTTTGCAATATTTTGTTGTGGCTATTGCGCGAGTTGTTCGGACTTTATCAAGTTGAACGCGATTATGCTGATGGGAGGGAACTCTGACGGGTTTCAATGCTCCATGTTTTCCCTCCATTTGCCGAAACGTCATCAATATGATACAGAAATTAAAGGCATTCGTGTGTCGTGTCGGTGGGTTCGTTCAATTAACTTAATCGAGCGATCAGATATCGAATATCGAAATACCGACGTGACGCCTTTTCATTAACCGCCATTAATCATTTTCGTTCGATTATACATTCCATCCATGAAAATTAAGATATTTCGAAGAAATTTTCAGTCACAGCCGAAAAAGATTTCAATTCTTCAAAATTCTGTTCAAACTTGATAATGAGGTATCTAATTTAGATCTAATTTCGAGAGTCTCTTAAAAAAAAGGAACCAAAATAGTGAAAAAGCTGAGTTTGACCTTAGATTTGAGATAAGAAAATCAATTTTTTGAATTTCTTTCTCATCCATATCGTAATGATTTTTAAGCATTCAAAGAAAATTTTCCGTCAATGATTTTGATCGTTTAATATAGCAAACGAAGCGTTATAACGTGTATGAAATTATCGAACAATGCACCGGCCACGTATGCGCACCTGAGTACCAACCAACTCGGTGCCTTGTTGCCATTTGAGTGACCGGGTCCATGAATACATACGTGCCATACACTCGCATTGGGTATCTAGAAATTCGCTGCACTCGTATATCCATATAGAGTAGGCATGTGGTATAACAAATATGTGATATGGGCTGTGGACTATGGTCAGAGTCGATATCATTTCGGTCTAACGCGTCCACTGACCACCGCCCACCGACTCCGCTATGCTTATGTTTACACGAAACGATCAAATTCTCGGTCCTCTGGATTCTATGTTCCGTTTGCTGAAATTATATGAACAATCGAGTACCTCATGTAGTCCAAAAAAATTGGATCAAAACATAGCGCATAGAGAATTCAAATGGTAGAGACCTTTAGTCCTAGCCTTTACTAGATCAATGGTGCTCGATTTCAGTTTTTTCATCATATCTCGACAGGTATTGATTCCATCGTCACGGAGGTGATTACAAAAAATGAAGCACACCGAATTCTCTATAAGAAAGCCTCTACAAATTTTTCTCATATCTTTGATAGCTTTTCTCTAATACACCGGCGAATGCGTCATAATTCTCACAAGGTTCTGTACAAATATCGATACTTTCAGCCCTGTATTGCGCAAAAACTATTTAAGATATGAAAAAAGTGTATTCCACCTTTGTTGTAGAGAATTCAAGAAGCTTCATTTCTTATAATGACCCTTGTCACGATAGGATCAACGGTTGTCGAGATATCATGAAAAACTGAACTCGAGCACCTTTGATTGGCCTTACCTAAGAAGTCGACAAGAAATCCTGACGAGGCCCTAGTCTGATTGTACTGAGGGAGCCTTTCTAAGCGCTGATGAAGCTCATCCTCAGAAAATTTACTGTACATAAGAGATGAAAGAAATAATGAGAAAATAGCAAAAGTTCTCTAGTTTGTTTTATACCGCGTATCCATGAAGTCGAAACTAGAAGTGGATGAGGACGAGGATGATGAGGATGCGGATGAGTAGGAGAGTTTGAAAGTGGGATCAAACATTAGCATGTATATCAAGCGCGAAGGAGCTACTTTAGCGAGTTCGGTGGCTTGAAATCCGATAAAAGTAAACTGATTAAGTTTTCTATCGTAGCCAGCTTTGTACCCCCTGTTAAACAATGGCAATTCCGAAAAGCCCTCTTCCCATCCGAGGAGCAAAAAGAGGAGGACTCGGTTTGAGACGTTCTACCGAATCCTCCTGCTATGTGGAATCCCCGACGATGAAGCCGCAGCGAGTTCAGCGCAGGTATATTTCTGCCTACTAGGATTTGCATGGAAAACGTGAAACTTTTCGAATAAACACGAAACGGTCTTTCTTGCTGAGTAAAGTATACGTACCAACCGGCTACAGCGTTTTTTTTTTTTTTTTTTTCGCCAACCCGCGCCTCACCTTCTTACATTTCTTCTCTTTCACGTTTTTTTCTTATGTTCAGAGTTCCAACCGACGCGCGGATTCAACCGAGCGGAAAATATTACGTCGAGCATATATAAGAAGAATGGGAGGAAAAAAGTTTACGAATAAAAAAAAAAAACGAATGGAACGATTGCTTAACGCTTACAATCAATCAGATGGAAGATTTAATTCACTGTCATTTGAACAACGATGTCATAAGAAGACATTTATTGTATACGACTTGAATTGCATAATTTGAAAAGAAATTTCTAATCGTAAGTGACGTAAAGACAGGAATAATTGATTTCGTTCTTTTTACAGTGAACTTTCAGAATAATTTTTGTCGAATCAAAGCTCAAGTTTCTATCTTGAGGGCATAATTTTTGTATTTTTTTTCACTGCAGCCAACTCGACGTGGTACGAGCCTTAGATGCCCCTTAATAATCGTAGGAGGAAACAGTACGTCGTTAATCAGTCGTTATTTTATTTTCCCCATTTTGGTACCGTGTAGTATATCAGAGGTACAGTCGATGTCAAGCTAAATTAAAAGCGCAGTAACTTGGGGCGATAAAATTCTACGGTGGCAAGATCGAACGTGTAACCTGGCTGAAAACCACCCGTAGGCAGGAAGGTGCTCAAGCTCCTTCGAGCTTAATGGTCAATGAACGTTGACCCTCGACGGATTATTGCTATACGACTAACCAAACGCCCTGGAAATACGCGAGAGCGACATTAACTCGTAGTAAACCCGGCTATCCGTCATTAAATTACGTCATCAAAGATGAATGAACGAGCTTTGAAACTTTTCGCATCTCGTCGTCGTGTCTTGGGCTCATCTCGCAAATGCATCCCTTCGACTCTCCCTGCGCGTGAAAAATCATTGCGGAAATGGGAATGGACTTGACTCTGGTTCTCCGCGACGTAGCCCCTTATGGAAAACCCATTTTCTTTTTCATTTGATAAAGAGTCGTAGTTCGTTTTTTTTTTCGCCAAACCACCTTGGGAAATAATCGCAATTGAGAACGCGGAATTTGTGTGTCAGGTTCGTTGTAATAACACGATTTACGATTACAAACATCGAGTGACTGTGATTAGAAATATCCATATCCTTATCGGCACGCGGTAAAGAGGCACTAAGCACCGGTTTGCAGCTCTGAAAGTGGAGGTTTTCTTAATGACGTTCAAACTTGACGGTTAATCAATACGCGACCCTCAATCTCACGGCTAGAATGACTTCCTAATTGGCGAGTTGGCATTGATTAATCGCATTCGATAAGACAAATTTCTCGTCGGGTTGAAATTTGAGAAGAGGGAATTTGAGGTACCGCGGTACAGCGTGATTGATAAATTCTCCATATCCAAAGTTCCATCACACATCGAAAAATTGACTTTTTCAAAAATCACTGATGATGTCCCTCGACGTTTCATTTTCTTTGGAGAGCAATCCTTCATCGTATGAATGAAAAATTTCTTCTGGACCAAGTTATCAGCAAAAGAGTGACCATGACTTATGACAGGATTTTTTTTCTCAGTTTCCCTCGTTCACATGATGAAGAATTGCTCTTCGAAGAAAATGACACGTCGAGAGAATCGTGTGTCTGAAACCTAATACGACAAGTGATTTTTGAAAAAAGTCCATTTCTCGAACTGAAATGAAAAAATTGCCTTTTCCTTGTCTTTTTTTTTTTTTTTTTTCGAATGTGAAAGATGAACGTTTGTCAGGTTCGGCTCGGTTTCGGGTCTCCAATTATCGTGAGCTCGATACACGCTCGCCTATATCTTTCATTACCTATGAAACCACCCCGTACCCACCGGGGTATGGCCTATATCCTAAGCATCGCGTGTTGGAATCCCCGATGGATAATTTCGGAACCAGATCCCCCCGACCCGGAGACATGAATCTCGTAATTAATTTAACCACACATCAAACACGCCTGAACCACAGTGCGATCTCTACTATCACGATCCTATCATGTCCTGTCCTGACCCTATCCTGTTCTCTGGGTGGACTAATTTTGTCGCGATTTTTTTCCGAACGCACTGAGAGGAATGGCATCAAGACCCGAGTGCCATTTGGCAGTTTCAAGGTCACGAGATATTCGAACTTTGATTTATTTCTTCATATGGAAGACCTTGAATACGTTCAAAAATGTTGCGATTATTAATTTTATGGGTATCTTGATTGATCTGAACCTGATTGAAGGAAAAAGGATCAGGTCAACTAATTTTAGAAGCTGGTCGTCAGTGAAAATCTGAGAAACAAATCATAAATCGACGATGAAAAGCTTGAAAGCAGAGAAAAAAATTATCGAAATTCGTGGATATGAGTCAAAACCGACAAGAAGATGACCTCCTAATACTCAATTCGGCATCCCAGAGACTCTAGTCGAGGTAGTTTTTTTTTTTTCGAAACTTGACCAAAAAAAGGCACGAAACAAAAAACTTTGCGTGCCATTGGAAATATTTAGCACTGGCATTAGCACAGGTATCGCAGGGAATAGGTGCTGGTTGGATGGATGGCGAAGCCTGGAGATTTTAATCTTAATGGACGAAACGATTTGTTCGACCGTTGCCACTATAGGAGGAAAGGAAGAAAAGAAGGCGGTGACGGTGATTGGCGTGGTTTATACTATTAATGGTATTGCCCCCTTATACACCGACCTCTCCAGTTCCAGGTGGCGTTATCGGATCACGAAACAAATGTCAAGTTATCACGAATGAAATATTCGCAGAATAGGTAATAACGTAACCCTTTGAAACGTCATATCGCGAAAAAATCGCGATATGATATAATTGCTAGCAATAATAAAAGGTCGATATCTCCTCGAAAATTTAGTGTCAGAAAATGAACCAAAAAAGGAAACACACCTTTGAAAGGAAAAAAGGAACACCTCATTCTTCATTTCTTCCTTCAGCTTCGATACAATCTGATCGACCTAATTACTAGGTAGTGTTAAAATTTCCCACCCTTTCACAATTAGCCACGGGCTTGAGGGGTGGCTTGTTCTTAACTATGAAAACGCCCTGTGTCACGATGGAGGTCGCAAATCGAGATCCGAGGTAGCGCGGGGTCTACGAAACCGCAAAATTCATTCCATACTTTGATAAAACGAGAGAGACGGAGGGAGGAAGAGTATCAACGTTGGCTTGCGTTAATTAATTCGAGCAATTTTCATCGTCCTCTAAAGTGGTGCAGTGGCTGATTTTGATACCTTGGCATGAAACGTTGAGACCAGGATCGACAAGGACGTGGACCTCGCTTCAAACAGGTTTCTTTTTTGATTTTGGTGGCATAAAAAAACATAAGTTTTAACCTCGCACCGATTTTCTGGATTCGACACTCGGCAAGGTATGAAGAAAATTGGTCTGATAGATCGTTTGGGACGTTCAACTTAGCCTGTACCGCAAATTTTAGAGAAAAAGATGAAAAAAAAAATTGTAGGAGTTGTAATTTCGACTTTTTAGGTCGAAAAAAGTCATTGAGGCTGGATCGAGTCTCCTAATTCAGGAAAAAGAGAAGATATCAAAAAATCTGACCCCGGATGGTGAACTCAAAATTTCGTCCAAAAATATACAATGTTATAAGAGTTAATATTCTTTAATATTTTGAGCTGAAATTTGGTGTATACTCTCAGTGCACAAAAATGGATTCAGAAAAAAATCGACGAGCGAATACTTCTTGTAGTTTCCTCGATACAAGCCCAATGGCATCGTTGCGGGGTTCATTGAGGTCGAATAGAGTCATAATGATCTCGTTCGAGTCTCCCAATTCAGCAAAGAGGCACGATATCAAAAATCTCACTCGATCCATTGTTCGGGATGGTAAACCGAGTGCACACTCCAAATTTCAACCAAAAATGTTAAAAATTGTAGGAGTTATTCGATTTTACAGTAAAAACTATAAAAATTGATGACTTCTACAATTTTTAATATTTTTGGTTAAAATTTGTTGTGTACTCTCAGTGCACAAAAACCCATTCAGGAAAAAATCCACGGCTATTTCTGACGAATACTTTTTCTGTAATAAAAAAATTTAATCAACGGTATGATAGCGCTTCGATATAATCGTATTTCAACGCATCCATACAAAAATAATGATGTACATACGTCGCGACCGCATCAGTTTCATCAGCTATTCATTCGTTGATTAAAACTTGGTAGTATTTTAATTGGTAGTATCGATTATCGTTGGATGTTGTGGGTATAAAAATTCTCTACGATCCATTGACGCAGAATCTGTGCAGAAATGAACCATACTTTGCTACTATAGATCATAGAAAGTGGATAGAGAGAGCTGTATCAGCATCATCATCAGCCTACTTGCTCTCTATCCTCTGTGTGAATAATAATCGTGAGGGATATGAGGATAGGCATTGTCTTCCCTATATCACAATCGGGATCACAATCAGTACTTGATGTCTCACATTCATTGTCAGAGAGAGGGAGGGAAGCATCAATATGTTCATTCAATTCCGCATGAAATTGGGTCGATGCAAACGTTGCATAATAGCCGTGTGCGATACGCGATCCCGATAGTGCCGTGGAAAACAAAACCATCATCGACAAATCATTTCGTGGCACAAGGTGATTTCGATTGCTAAGCTGCGGCGCAATCAGCCGAACCTCAATAAACGAGGGGTGTAGTGAACTGTTTACTGCCTCATACAGTAGACGACCGCGTAGATTTAAATTTCGCATTCAAATAGCACTAACACTTGTGACGATAGCCGAGGGGCTCGGACTTCGCGTGCGAAAAATAAATCACAAATTACGCCTGCAGTGGTTGAAACTGCGGCAACAAAATAGAAATATAAAAGTGGTACGTGCTGCGACTCGACCCGCAGACGATCGACCCCGACCACGACCTTTCGCAGCGCACACAATGCTTTGGAAATAATTAAGTCGGGAATGGCGGTTAGATATAGACGAAAGTCAACCAAAAACCGATGGAAACACTGAAAAGTAGCCAAAATCCGAGGGGGAAATAACTCGTTGAATTGACGTGTCGATAGTCCATGAAATAATTCATAATTCACTTGAATTGATGAGAATCACCTGAATTAATGGAGAATTGACAGAATTAATTGGAATTACTCAATTACAATGAAGTTGAATTAGGTTGGATTGAGTTGAATTAACATTAAGTTGAATTGAGTCGAATTAACGATAAGTTTAATTGAGCTGAATTAAGTTGAATTGAGTTGGATTAACGATAAGTTGAATTGAATCGAATTAACGATAAGTTTAATTGAAGTTGAATTAAGTTGAAGTAAGTTGGATTAACGATAAGTTGAATTGAAGTTGAATTGAGCTGAATTAAGTTGAATTGAGTTGAATTAACGATAAGTTGAATTGAATCGAATTAACGATAAGTTTAATTGAAGTTGAATTAAGTTGAAGTAAGTTGGATTAACGATAAGTTGAATTGAAGTTGAATTGAGCTGAATTAAGTTGAATTGAGTTGAATTAACGATAAGTTGAATTGAGTCGAATTAACGATAAGTTTAATTGAAGTTGAATTAAGTTGAAGTAAGTTGGATTAACGATAAGTTGAATTGAGTCGAATTAACGATAAGTTTAATTGAAGTTGAATTAAGTTGAAGTAAGTTGGATTAACGATAAGTTTAATTGAAGTTGAATTGAGCTGAATTAAGTTGAATTGAGTTGAATTAACGATAAGTTGAATTGAGTCGAATTAACGATAAGTTGAATTGAAGTTGAATTGAGCTGAATTAAGTTGAATTGAGTTGAATTAACGATAAGTTGAATTGAGTCGAATTAACGATAAGTTTAATTGAAGTTGAATTAAGTTGAAGTAAGTTGGATTAACGATAAGTTGAATTGAGTCGAATTAACGATAAGTTTAATTGAAGTTGAATTAAGTTGAAGTAAGTTGGATTAACGATAAGTTTAATTGAAGTTGAATTGAGCTGAATTAAGTTGAATTGAGTTGAATTAACGATAAGTTGAATTGAGTCGAATTAACGATAAGTTTAATTGAAGTTGAATTGTTGAAGTAAGTTGGATTAACGATAAGTTGAATTGAGTCGAATTAACGATAAGTTTAATTGAAGTTGAATTAAGTTGAAGTAAGTTGGATTAACGATAAGTTTAATTGAAGTTGAATTGAGCTGAATTAAGTTGAATTGAGTTGAATTAACGATAAGTTGAATTGAGTCGAATTAACGATAAGTTGAATTGAAGTTGAATTGAGCTGAATTAAGTTGAATTGAGTTGAATTAACGATAAGTTGAATTGAGTCGAATTAACGATAAGTTTAATTGAAGTTGAATTAAGTTGAAATAAGTTGGATTAACGATAAGTTGAATTGAGTCGAATTAACGATAAGTTTAATTGAAGTTGAATTAAGTTGAAGTAAGTTGGATTAACGATAAGTTTAATTGAAGTTGAATTGAGCTGAATTAAGTTGAATTGAGTTGAATTAACGATAAGTTGAATTGAGTCGAATTAACGATAAGTTTAATTGAAGTTGAATTAAGTTGAAGTAAGTTGGATTAACGATAAGTTGAATTGAGTCGAATTAACGATAAGTTTAATTGAAGTTGAATTAAGTTGAAGTAAGTTGGATTAACGATAAGTTTAATTGAAGTTGAATTGAGCTGAATTAAGTTGAATTGAGTTGAATTAACGATAAGTTGAATTGAGTCGAATTAACGATAAGTTGAATTGAAGTTGAATTGAGCTGAATTAAGTTGAATTGAGTTGAATTAACGATAAGTTGAATTGAGTCGAATTAACGATAAGTTTAATTGAAGTTGAATTAAGTTGAAATAAGTTGGATTAACGATAAGTTGAATTGAGTCGAATTAACGATAAGTTTAATTGAAGTTGAATTAAGTTGAAGTAAGTTGAATTAACGATAAGTTTAATTGAGTCGAATTAACGATAAGTTTAATTGAAGTTGAATTAAGTTGAAGTAAGTTGGATTAACGATAAGTTTAATTGAAGTTGAATTGAGCTGAATTAAGTTGAATTGAGTTGAATTAACGATAAGTTGAATTGAGTCGAATTAACGATAAGTTTAATTGAAGTTGAATTAAGTTGAAGTAAGTTGGATTAACGATAAGTTGAATTGAGTCGAATTAACGATAAGTTTAATTGAAGTTGAATTAAGTTGAAGTAAGTTGGATTAACGATAAGTTTAATTGAAGTTGAATTGAGCTGAATTAAGTTGAATTGAGTTGAATTAACGATAAGTTGAATTGAGTCGAATTAACGATAAGTTTAATTGAAGTTGAATTAAGTTGAAGTAAGTTGGATTAACGATAAGTTGAATTGAGTCGAATTAACGATAAGTTTAATTGAAGTTGAATTAAGTTGAAGTAAGTTGAATTAACGATAAGTTGAATTGAGTCGAATTAACGATAAGTTTAATTGAAGTTGAATTAAGTTGAAGTAAGTTGAATTAACGATAAGTTTAATCGAAGTTGAATTGAGCTGAATTAGGTTGAATTGAGTTGAATTAGCGATAGTTTAATTGAAGTTGAATTAACAATAAGTTTAATTGAAGTTGAATGGAAGTTGAATTGAGTTGAATTCAGTTGAATTCAGTTGAATCAAGTGGAACCCGGTTGAATTTAGTTGAAATAATCTGAATCGAGTTGATTTAGGTTGAATTGATCTGAATTGAAAGAATTTCGTTGAATTAAATAAATTAATCTGAATTATTTCAAACCTAGGAATTAATGTGTCACTCAAATCTTGAGTTATTTCCCTCTCGCCGAAATCAACATATTCTATAAAATTCCTCGAAGAATTGACAGATCTTCAGTCAGGTCATGATGACCAATGACAAGATTCTGTGTAAAAAATATCGTTCGGAAGTCGAGCTTTTCTCACAATTCAGTCACCATTTTCAAGCTGTAATAATCTCAATGGATTCTCGATATTTTTTGGACTTTGAGTAGTCAAATTATAGATAAAAGTAGCATCTATTTCCATGTAATCTTTGTGTTTGCAATCTTTCGTAATTTTTTTAGTCTCTTGTAATCTTTCATAATTGTGTGAGGATAGATTAAAAAAATGATTTTGTCTCAACAAAAATTAAAAGCTTTTGTAAATTGTCTGTAACAGGTTAAAATCCAAAAGTTGTAACAATATTGAATTGCGATAAAAATTCGCAAAAATGTAGACTGAAATATAATTTAATTTGTAGCTTTAATTCAGGACTCGATCCTTGATCATTGAAAGAAGATTTAAATTAGTAAAAGTCCGATCAATTTTGTCAATTTCATCGGTGTTCCGTCTTGGCTCATATCTCATAGCTGCAAAGCATTTGTTCCTCTGTTGTTGTGTGGTTAAGATTATTATCACAGAGGGGTCGCACGCCGTGAGGCACATAATCCGATAGTGTTCGTTTACTCCGACCTCAGTCCTCAGCCCAGCCCAGCCCTCGGTCCCTGGGACCTCGGTAAGGTCGTAGTTTGCTTTACATCCCGTTGCCTTTTCCGTACTCCGGTACTCGGCAATTTTCCCATAAAATAGTGACAGCGTGATTGAATATGACAGAGTAATTTCATGTCACCGGGTCACAAACCGTAGCAACCCCTACTCTATAACGGTATGCGAGTCATGTTTTCAATAAGCAGCACTCCAGCTTTACTACCTTTTTACCTTTTTTCTGTACCTTCTATTTTTTACAACTTTGTTGGTTTTTTCTTTTCTTTTTATCAAACTCGTTTGCAAAGTTACAACCGATAAATTTGCGGATACGGATGTAGAGAGAGAGAGTTCATTTCAAACACTATTCAGTAACACTACTATTTTTATACTGACTTAATATACCGATACCCATTTTTGAAAGTTCGTATATTCAAGTTTCACTTTGAGAATTGAAATTTCAATTTATCTTGAAAATCTTACTGTTTTCATTCCCCTTGTCTTCTTTGCAAGCTCTACTTTGCGTGGCTCTGAAAGGTACAATATTGAAGATAAATTGAAATTTCTTTATTCAAAATCAAATTCGAGTTATTCTTCACAAAAATTCTTGTATTTTTAAAGCGAAGACATTATCCTCTCTCAATTCAGACCGAAATCGTTTTCGCATTGAAGTGAAAAAAAAATTAGGGAAAATAAAAAGTATCGTGGATGAATTCTTGGTCCCGATTCCCTAATAAATAATGGAATAAATTGCGAGGACAGAAAGTCTTGTCAAGCCATAAATTCAACAGGTGACAGATAAGAATACGAAGGTAATGTTGGATTTATGTATACCCTGATCTTAGAAATGGTTTTGAGCAGAGGTAGAAGGTAGAGGTAGAATAGGACTTTTGATATCGTGTATAGAATTGGTTTGGCGTTCCACCACGTTTCCTGATTTATTCACAACCATTTTCCAATTTCGAGATAAGAATACCGCACTGACACCTAAAAGAAGAAGAAAAAAAAAAAAGAAGAAAATCGTGAATATTTTCACAAGGACGAATATCGCTTGCGATAATATCTCACGTCGAGATACAATTCCGATATCATACATTCTCTGCGGCTCGATTTTTAGCGACTCAAAAGACTTTGAAAAAAGTAAAAAAAAAAATCCTGACCAAATTTTTTTCTCTCATTTTTAGTGTGAGACGACCTGTAAATTCACTCTTTTTTAGCCCTTATTGAATTTTCGCCACAAACTTTTTTCGGGGCTCCACCCTGCAGGGCGTAGGCTCAATCGAGTGGATGCCGTTTCATTCCGTTTCGTTCGAGCGTTTGGAACGAGGATTCCGCTGCCGAGCGTTCACCGAGTGGAAATAAAAAATAGAAAAAAAGAACGGCGAAAAAAATACACATAGATTTCGCGGGGTTTTTCATCGCACAGAGCGAACCTTCTCGGTCACGTCTGAACGTCCCTTGAGTGCTCTTTTCAGGAACGCCAACTTCGGGGCCTTCGACGCATCCGGAATTCAAACCCTCGGAGGTTTCTCTATTCTGTACATTTTTTTACACATATACCTGTACGGTTTTAATATATCCTTCAATGCAAACACATTGATCGGTTTTTTACGTTAGGAAACGGTCAAAATGGCCTCAGAATCACATTCGATGCGAGATGTATGCGAATTGTCATTATTGAGAGTTCGTTAAAATTTATACATATTTCACCACCGATGGTTTATATCCTGAAAAAAGCTCTAAAACTGTCAGGTCTCTGATAATGTGCCAATTTTCGTCCCCTCGAGGGTGTTCGAACCTCCGAATCTCACGCCTCAGGTCGTTACACTAACTTGCATAACTGATGGTCGCGTGGATTTTCTCCGGAAGCACAACGAGATCGCTTTGGATTCAGCTCATGACTCGAGTAGCACATAGGTAATGTGGACGTAGGGGTGGGTAGTTTGCCTGCAAGAGGAACTGCAGATGAGGATTCGATAGATAGGTACATTTCGGATTCGGAAGCGACGTTGAAAGACTCCAACTTTCTTCATCCTCTCTTCCTCCTTTCTTATTATTCTGTAACAAGAACGACGGAGGTGACCATTATTGCTTATTGGTTTATTCCTGAAATTCTTCTGCAAAAACCCCTCGAGCGAACGCTTGGCCCTTTTTCTTTCGTCACGTGAGAGGTTTCGAGGTGGGACACCATCCATTTACTACGATACGTTTCAAACGGTCTCTTCTTGCGAAAAGAGGATCACTTTTCGGATTGATCTGCCTCGAGAATTCCTCAACGTACGTTTTAAACTACTTTTTTCTCCTTATCAGCTGCGAGGTGAATGAGATCGATGTGTGCCACGAATTTAATTGCATCACGTTGAGGATGTAAAAACTTCGGGTTAAAAACTATCTTCATGAACTGAGAATTAGAATTGGTACTGGCGATAAAGTACTTGAGTTACACCAATCTCCATTTTTTTCAACATCAGAATAGAAAGAAGAATAGATTCACGTAAAAAAATAGCAGTCCAAGTAAACTCATATTGTTTTATACTCGGTGTTAGTTTGGTCTGACGACAAGTTCCAAGTTTCTCATCACTCTTGACTTTTTGAGAAACGTATCGCTCTCATTCTGAGCTGTGCGATTGGATAATTTTTACAGATTTTCACCGTTGGGCCCGAATTAGAACACTTTGAAAATCAGAATCGAATTGGATCTTTGCAGATATTGATAGGTGAATGTATTCGGTGAAGAAATCGCATTATTTTGGGCCTTTTTCAACCCGAATTACATCCTTAATCGATCGACGATCTTCGGAGCTCTGCGTTGACAAAAGCGTCGGCTGTACCTAGCAGCAAACCTGAGGTCTCCGGTTTCTATGGAAGAAAGCTCAACTCTGAATGGTGCTAATTGCCCTGGTGCGCCAATTTGCCGAAAGCACGAACTGGCTTCGAGAGAAGATTTGAAAGAGGATTAATTATAAAGAGTCCAAGTAAACTAGTGGAAGTGATGACTGTTCCACTGGCTACGGAAAAAGTGAGGTAAAAAGCTCGAGGTGAAAAAGAGACGAGATGCAGAATCCCGCATGCGAGGAATTATTGAGGATGATAAAAAGCGAGGGAAACGGAAAACAAAAACATGAGAACAAAAAAAGGAGAGACGAAAAAACGTGAAACTCTATGGTGGCTGTGGCTGTGGCTGTGGCTCCGCAGGCTTCTTTTTCTCTCGTTCACTTTTTTATTTTTCTCTCTTTCGTTCTTCATTTCTTTGCACATTTTTTAATTCAATTCCCGCCATTCGCTTCGCACCGCAGTCCATAAAGTGAAAGATAATATTATTTTTACAGATAGACTCGCTCCGACACCTTCGCTCGTTTTATTCAACAGCTTTTACACACTGCCTACTCGCGATAAGAGAGGGGAAAAAAAAACCACTTTTGCGAGTAACGGATAGCTTATCGATTTGAAGTGATTCAATTTTAACCTCTTTGGATCCTCGATTTTGTTATTCAGAAATTATTTTCGACGTCCAGGGGCCGAGTTTCTGACCCTTTCAGGACATTGACGAGGTCAGTTTCTCTCAAATTAGGAAAAGTGGAAGGTGTCATTTTTCGTGAAATGATTCGTAGAGAACAATAACAAATTCTAAACAAAATTAAGAGTTTCTACAAAATTTCTATAAAAAAAAACTACGAGGAGGTGAAAAAAAAACGAATTGGATGCATGAAAACCTTTTATAGAAATAAATTTCGTCAATTTTAGTAACAAAAAAGTAAGAATTTTGGAACATTTCAATCTATAAAGGATCTTCTTTATCTGCCTGCAGACGTGATAATGTAGAATTAAGTGGAAAAATATTAGTACTAAATATATGTGGAAAATTATTTGAATGAGCTAATTGTTCAGTGATCTAATTGGTAACTTAATTTTATTGTTTCAGGTGTGACGATGAGGTAACGCACGTTCAACGATGAGAGTTGGAATACATCTGAACATAACATATCCGCGGTAATTGATACGATCATAATCAATCGATGGAGAGGATGGATTGAGTCGCGTTAGCGAAAATATTTTATCTCGGACGGTTTGAATTTTCAAACAAAAGTCAGTTTTTTCGTAAAATTTATACATAAAAAAGAATAAAAAAAACAGAGACGTCTGATTGATTAATTAGATCGATGATCCACTCAAACCGAGTGAATTTTCTGATCAAATCACACTGCCATACGTATTTCTTAAGTTTATTTTAATTAAATTATTGTGATAATCTAGTGAACATATCGAATTGAACTTTGAATCGGGTGATTTTAAAACACTAACAATCATAGAAATCAGAAGAGATTATGTGGCAAGTGATAAGTTGATTTTTCCCTGACTGAAACGATGAAGAAGAAACAATAAAACAGACAAAAAATGTTACTCAGGTAACCCGAGACCGAGTGATATAATTTTGAAGTGAATCCCCCGAAAGTGTGAATCGATAGATTCGAAGGATTTTTAAGCTCTAATTAAAACCATGAAGTTGAAGCTCAAAATCGCTGTGCTGGGACTAGCCGTGTGGCTGACGGTGTGCTTCCTGCTTTACACCGAAGACGGCGCGGCGGCAGCACAACGACATCCATCGTCTGGCGTCGCAGCGCCCCAAGTGGCGAACGGCTTCGTTCCACCGGCGCTTCCGCTGCGGCGAGATCCCCCAATTAATGGACACAACAAGTCCAAATTCAACCAAAACCAGGAGGGACCGGAACAGGGTGAGAAAATAAAAAAATAAAAATTATCAATTTTTGGACCGCGACGTCAAGGACAGAAAAATTCATCCGCTTGCGTCTCCAATTTATACACACCTCAGGGGATTATTTTGAGAGCTCGACTGAGCTCGACTGAGTGAATTATCAGGTCTTTTTGAAAATTGTTGCGAGATTTGAAAAATACAAAAAGCCATCAATATAACAACTTGCGCAGAAGAAAATTCTTGACTAAATTCGACATTTTTTAATTTAACAACTTTTTAGAACGACTTCCTAACGCTAACTTCGTAGAAGAAATTTTTATTTTTTTTTTATTTTTTTAATCATCGCAGACTTTGCAGTATTTGAACATTTCTCGTTGACAAGAGACCAAAAAAAGAAAAATCATCATCAGTTTCTATTTTTTTCACCCCCAGGTGGCGGGGTCCTGGCGGCACCTAAGGAACTCGATGCATCGGCACCGGGGGAGATGGGGCGACCCGTAAAACTTCCGGCCAACCTCACCGCCGAGACGAATAAGCTCGTCCATGATGGATGGTTGAATAATGCCTTCAATCAGTACGCGAGTGACCTGATATCGGTCCACCGAACGCTGCCCGATCCCCGTGACCAGTGGTGAGTTAACGTTCCAGCTTTTGCAAATTCGAGTTTGTTCTCTTTCTTTCTGTCATTTCCTTCCACTTATGTAACTGGGGCACTTAAACTTTGACCGTTCGGGGTAATTTCGAAGTTAAGTTCGTTTCAGTTTTACGATACTCCAGGTACGTATGCATGTACTCTTCCGGTATTTTAGCTATACGTAGCCTATGAAGATAAAGAATCGTAATTTGTTGCAGAAAAATCGGAGAGATAAGGATTGATCGAAAATTTTTGACGATTTATTTCCGAATGAGCTTTTGAACACTCGACATACACACGAAATTCAAACTCAATACATTGAAAATTGTGGGAGTTGTAAATTTTTATTATATTATAGCTTTGGGTTTGGATAATTCCTACAATTTGGGGTGTTTGCTCAATTCACCATCCCCAACAATCTATTTTGACAGTTTTTTTATACCTATCTTGTTTTTTGTTGAATCTAGACAGTCTATGAGATTCAAATATTATTTTTTCCCGCCCTGGTATTGACGCTATATTTTTTTTTCATAACTCGAAACAGTATTCAGATTCAGAAAAAAAAATCACCGGTTATCTGAAGCTAATGAGATCACGTGAAATCGTATAAAAATCGCTTCGAATTTACTTCAACTCTGCGTATTAGTAGGAAACCCCCTTCGAAATAAACGGCATAAAACGGTAAGCTTAACACACCTCAAACACTGCGAATTAACGAGGTATGCAACGCCCCTAATCTAGTCGCAAGCACCATTCCCTTACTTGCTAGAATCATATCACGGTCTGTTTGCACCATAGGGGAGATTCCCTTGAGGACTTGGAATTAACCAGCAGTCATTTCTCGCTAGAAGATTATATCGCCAAGTTTTTCGAACGTGCGTAAAAGCTCGTGAACAAGATATAAAGTGAACCTAGATTCTTTTTTCTAGTTGTACCATTTTACTTTTATTTATCTTAGTCTCTTATCTTTCCCTGGTCAAAAATACCGAAATAGTAGTAGAAAAGCGTTTTCCTCTTTATTTCTACCTAACGACCCCAACGTTTGGGAGGATTTTTCACCCTGCCTATTTTTTTCCACGGTCTCTATGTCGAGTACATCTAGCAGCCGTTCTCTCACGATTGGTCTAATTGATTCTTTTTCTCCGCCGCAATTTGAGAGCGCGAGCACGTAGAAAGGAGTGTAATAGACTTTCTCACACCCGGTCGCAAAATGCCACTTTTCATACCTCTTGAGCCGGCGCAAAACAGATCTTTTCGGCCCTCGGGCGGAAAAGTGCTTTGCGCCCGCCTAAAGCGGGCGCAAACGACTCTTTTCCTGCCCTCGGGCGCAAAGTTCCGTTTTGCGCCCGCTCACTCGGTCTGAAAAGAGGCATTTTTGCAGATCAGGTGTTGAGAAAAAAATCGTGTGCAACACGAGCGCAAGGCTATTTTGGCGAGTGTGATTGCAGTACACTCGCGTTCGGCTCGTACTGCAAATTTCACACTCGAAAAATAGTGTTTTGCGCCCTTGATACACAATGTACTATTCTACCACATGTGTATTAAAAACTCGTGTTTTTTGCCCTCCTCAACGGGATGGAAGTCGCAATTTTTTACCGGGGAGAAAAAACTTGCCAGCGGGAGAAAATACTGCGGCAGCAGGAAGAAAAAACCTCTCTTAAGGATGTATTGGCCGTACAATCTCAACCAAAAGTGATTCTCGTCGACAATATTAGGTACTTTGGGATAAGATAAAAATCGGAAAAAAATCAACCACAATGAAGACGATCAACGTATTAACTTTGAATAATAATAAAGCCCAAAAGATATCAATAAATTGTTTAAACAAAACATTGTTGAACAAATTTTCTGGTAACGTTATTTTTTTACATCTTAAATGAATGCCCTAATTTTTCTGAATACACATGATTTTTTTTAAGAATTTTGTCACTATTTTGAAATTTCCGTTTTCGAAAATTTCCAAACTTTGAAAAATGAAAAAAAAATCGGAATTTTGGATGTGTTTTTGTGAAAACGATGTAGATTACAATCCCAACGTTTCCGGAGCGTGGAATAAATAGTTTCCTAAATACAGCCTTTGCAAATTTTCAAAAACGAAATTGTCAAAATAGTGAGAAGATTCTTAAAAAATGCATGTGTGTTCAGAAACAATAGGGCATTTATTTGAGAGTAAAAAAAAAAATAACGTTACCACAGAATTTGTTAAACAATGTTTTGTTTAAACAATTTATTGATAACTTTCGGGCATTATTATCATCCAAAGAGAATACTCTTATCATCTTTATCATGGTTTATTTTTTTCCGATTTTTATCTTATCATAAAGTACTCAATTTGCCGACGAGAATCATTTTTGGTTGAGATTGTACGGCCAATACATCCTTAACCATAGTAACGATGACATAAACCAAGAAAGTGCTGCCCCTAGCGGAGAACGCCGGTCTCATGGTTCTAACCTCACTTTAACTCGTTTTCAATACATAATATGTCGGAAGGAAGCAGGCATTTTGCAGAACTCGTCTTCACTATCGAATTGCAGCTCGTTTAGTTCTGCAAAATCGGCGCCCTTCCTTCTCTTGGTGCATAATATACTATTTTTACGCAATTTCTATACACTAGTAGCGTCAGATTCTTGGTTCCTAACTCAAAACAGTGAGGGAAAGAAATATTCGCGCATGCGCACGTCGCGAATCGCCCGCTTTACGCCCTAGGGCGCTGCTCCAAGTGACTCAGTCCCTCAGTGGCGCCATCGGACGTGAGAAAGTTGAACTATATTCAATTTTTTCTGCTATTTGTTTCTCAAATCAAACTAGAAAGGAATATAGTGTCAATTTTCTATCACTCTTCACACAATCTATTATTTTATCGGGGGATAAATTTAAAAACCGTTGTAAAAATGGGAGATATGTATATATTCTCCTCACAGCGAAATGTCGCGGTGGCTGAAGGAACACGATGAAAATTGAGGATGCATGTATATACCTCGTAAACGTGTAAGTGCCCACTTTCTTTTATTGCACCGAATCCGCGGTATAGCTATAGATATAGATATTTTTACCCTATACGCAACGGTTGTTACATAACCGTTAATAAAATATATTCCACCATTTTCGGTATAGGTATAGGTATTGTTATAGTTATATCGGTATATATCCATATATATACACGCAAACACACCGCATTCTGCGAACAAATATCATACCCGATGTTTACGGATTATTATTTTTCGTTGTTATTATTATTGCTCGTCGTTATATCCTCCATCGCAGTCGTCCCATCTCGCCTTGCTAGTTATCGTCAAGGATTTCGCGAAAATGGAATTGGTAAATAAATAAATAGATTGTATGATCCTTCGATGAAATTCATATCATACATACCGGGTGTAAAGAATTCTATATACACACTGAAAATTAATAACTTTTATCGCCGCAGGTAAAACGTCGCGTTTTATACTCGTGCGGAAAATAAAGTTAAGTTTATTTGATTTCAATTTGTCAAAATTTAGTCAATTAATTATTCATCTCCATCAAAATTAAAAAATATCGAACAATACTTGGCAGAATAAATTTTTGCATTTTTTAATTAATCTAATTTTGAACCAAAAAAAAAATTGTACAAAATGTAGGTTTTTTTCTACTTCTTGAATTTCCTGACTTTTAATTAAAAAATCGTTTATATCTTATCCCAAGTTCGATTACACATCGAAAAATTGACTTTTTCTCAAAAATCATATATTTCATAATAAGAATGAGGGAAAAATGGGGGGTATAAAATTCAGTGCCCCAGTTAATTTATGTAACCAAAGAAAAAATAAAATACGAAAAAGTACTTAATTAAAAAAATAATAATCATAATGATGATGTAGCCTGAGATTTGCTACAGTTGTCAAAACGTTTTGCGCCTTTAACTTAATTGAATCTCTCATTATCTTTCTCTCTTTCTCTCTCTCTCTCCAAGTCTGGGATCTCTACCACTTAATTTTCTGTCACGCCTAAAGAGATTGCCTCACTTAATGAAGTCGTGAAAAAAAAATCTCTTTTCTTCATATCTACGTCGGTATAAGAAAAAAAAGATCTGATGCGGTAAACGGGACAGACAATCGACCAAATAATTAGTAAAAAGATGTGGAAGACGAATCGGAATAGGAAACAGGAAAAGGAAAACAATGAAACAAGTGTGAATCGAAAAAACAGCTGTTTTACACCTATTTCAAGAACTGACTGTTCCACAAGGAGGTCAAGGACCCGGCTGGCGATACGATACCAGTTATTGGAAGTTAAAAGTCTTAAATATTTTATCAATCTTTTCAGAATAGAGTAGAACCTCGATTATCTGAACATCTTTGACACGAAATGAAGATTTTTTTAAACTCGAATTCGTTCTTCGTAATCCAGTAATTCATGCAAAACAAAAAAAAATGAAATCCTTACAAATTATTGAGGCGGGTTCAAAATCCCGTACGATTTTGCGCCGAAAGGTCATAATTCCGAATTTGAAAGTACCGAATGGCATGATTGCGAATTGAAAAGTAACCGAAAGGCCATAATTCCGAATTTTAAAGTACCGAATGGCATCATTCCGAATTGAAAAGTAACCGAAAGGCCATAATTCCGAATTTTAAAGTACCGAATGGCATGATTCCGAATTGAAAAGTAACCGAAAGGCCATAATTCCGAATTTTAAAGTACCGAATGGCATAATTCCGAATTGAAAAGTAACCGAAAGGCCATAATTCCGAATTTTAAAGTACCGAAT
This sequence comes from Euura lappo, assembly GCA_018257835.1. Classification (NCBI taxonomy): domain Eukaryota; kingdom Metazoa; phylum Arthropoda; class Insecta; order Hymenoptera; family Tenthredinidae; genus Euura; species Euura lappo. The sequence continues at coordinate 73,675 of JAEUYN010000407.1, read as the reverse complement.
GGCATGATTCCGAATTGAAAAGTAACCGAAAGGCCATAATTCCGAATTTTAAAGTACCGAATGGCATGATTCCGAATTGAAAAGTAACCGAAAGGCCATAATTCCGAATTTTAAAGTACCGAATAAGGTACCGAATGGCAATTCCGAATTGAAAAGTAACCGAAAGGCCATAATTCCGAATTTAAAAGTACCGAATGGCATAATTCCGAATTGAAAAGTAACCGAAAGGCCATAATTCCGAATTTAAAGTACCGAATGGCATAATTCCGAATTGAAAAGTAACCGAAAGGCCATAATTCCGAATTTAAAGTACCGAATGGCATAATTCCGAATTTAAAAGTAACCCATAATTCCGAATTTTAAAGTACCGAATGGCATAATTCCGAATTGAAAAGTAACCGAAAGGCCATAATTCCAAATTTTAAAGTACCGAATGGCATAATTCCGAATTTTTAAAGTACCAAATGGCATAATTCCGAATTTTTAAAGTACCGAATGGCATGATTCCGAATTGAAAAGTAACCGAAAGGCCATAATTCCGAATTTTAAAGTACCGAATGGCATGATTCCGAATTTAAAAGTAACCGAAAGGCCATAATTCCGAATTTAAAAGTACCGAATGGCATGATTCCGAATTGAAAAGTAACCGAAAGGCCATAATTCCAAATTTTAAAGTACCGAATGGCATGATTGCGAATTGAAAAGTAACCGAAAGGCCATAATTCCGAATTTTAAAGTACCGAATGGCATCATTCCGAATTGAAAAGTAACCGAAAGGCCATAATTCCGAATTTTAAAGTACCGAATGGCATGATTCCGAATTTAAAAGTAACCGAAAGGCCATAATTCCGAATTTTAAAGTACTGAATGGCATGATTCCGAATTGAAAAGTAACCGAAAGGCCATAATTCCGAATTTTAAAGTACCGAATGGCATCATTCCGAATTGAAAAGTAACCGAAAGGCCATAATTCCGAATTTTAAAGTACCGAATGGCATCATTCCGAATTGAAAAGTAACCGAAAGGCCATAATTCCGAATTTTAAAGTACCGAATGGCATGATTCCGAATTGAAAAGTAACCGAAATGCCATAATTTCGAATTTTAAAGTACCGAATGGCATGATTCCGAATAAAAAGTACCGAAATAAGAGTTTTGCACGAAAAAATCGTGCCAAACATCATTTCGGTACTTTAAAATTCGGAATTATGGCCTTTCGGTTACTTTTAAATTCGGAATTATGGCCTTTCGGTTACTTTTCAATTCGGAATTATGGTCTTTCGGTACTTTCTTCGGCACAAAGTCGTTCGGAATTTTGAGCCCGCCCCAAATTATTCCGTTTGGAAACGTTCAATTTATATTTAGATTCTATTTCTGAGGTTCTACTCTATTTTTGTAACAATCATTATAATTCACACTAATTCAACAGTATTTTGTTCAAATAAAAACTGGAAACATGTTTCATCATAAATATTCCAATTATTGTAAGAACAATATCATAAAATGTGACTTCCATCAATAACTGGTTCTTTTTCTTATCACTTATTCACGAGTAGCCAAAAAACGAAAGAGGACATAAAAAAAAAAAATCCAACACGATTTTCTACTCCGCCGCGGACCTTGGGGGTAGTTTTTTTTTTTCCTTTGCGTGACATTTTTTTTTTTGTTTTCTCTCTTTCTACCAACTAAAAATTGTACGCACTTTTTATACGTATAGGGGGTTTAGCGCGCGAAGAAAGCTACGGGAATGTCGTGTAGAAGCGGTCGTTTCCTCCAAAATATGCTTTCCGACGTGTAATAAATTAACTCCCCCCCCCCCCAACGACTTTCGGCACACCCCGAGGTGCACGTATCTCTTTCTTTAAACTTTTTTTTACTTGTGATATCTCGTTTTACGATCTCCCCCTCTATCTGTACCCGCTATTTTACCTACTTTCACATCACAATTAACCCCGCATGAATATTAATTACGATTTACATGATGTTAAACAGGGATTGAGATAAGGGAGGGAGAAGACAGGAGAGTCTGAATTTCAGTTTCAATTTTTGGTTCTTTTAATTTGCAAATTATATAATATGAGCTTTTTTGATCCCTCGAGTGTTTGATTTTCTTTTTCATTTTTTCATTTTATTTTATTCCATTTTCTTAATCTTTAGGAATTATGAATTTAATTTTATTGGAAAAAATAACTCTAGTTACATAAGCAGTTAGAGGGTACCTCATGGAATTGAATGTAATTTCTAATCGTGACTTACGATCGAACTAAGTGTCGTAAACTGTAGGACGTAGCCCGTTGCACACAAGTATTCTCTTTACACTTCGGGTAATAACCTAGTTGTATAAAAGTGGCCAAAGTCACGCGAGATTCTTCCTATATATATAGGTATTATACCCTATTCCCTCTTCACAAAACCCCATTACTTCCATCTTTCGGTAACTTTTTCTCTCTTACATTTACCCCCTCCCAAAAAAAAAAACTCGTCCAATCGATTTGAAATATTATATATATTATGTACAATATTTTTATGTTTATATCGTTATCATATAAGTTTTTATACTATTTTTATTAACAAAAAATTACAAAAACGTATCAAAAATTGAAAATACTGATAAAATATTGAGACTCATGAAAATTTAGTGTTTTCCTTTTTGTCCAAAAAAAAAAAAAAAAAAAAAAAAAAAAAATGGATATCGCATTTTTCATATTTGTGCAAAAAAAAAAAAATCGTAAGCAAATGAAAAAGATAATTGGTGAAATTGCTCATATATAAACTTGAACGAAACAGTATTTTTCGTATGGATTCTTTTTTCTTTTTATGTTTGAATTTAGGGACGCAGTAGTAGGTGGTAGGATTTTTTCCCCAATTACGTTAGTATGTAGTAAAGAGGGACGACGAACCTGGTGAAATACATATAAATTTATTCAACTCCTCGGTGCAGATTGAGTTAGACCGAGTTCTAGGTCAGGTTATAGTCAGACTAGGTTTGCTGCCGCACCGCACCGTGTCTACGAGGTTCTACCCCCTGTTCACCCTATGACTATATATAGTTACTGCATGTATAGCTTATAGTTGTACCTGCAGTATAAGGTATGTACATCGTACCTACTTTAGATGAATCTGCAATTCTAGAAGAGCGAAGTACCGAATATTCCCTCTCGTTAAAACTGCTGGGTTTACTATCCCCCCCCCCGCCACCCCTTCATATATACTTGAACGCTTTTTACGCTCTGTTTAACTTTTTACAAATTATAAGCAAATATCATATTATACCTTATATTTCGAAATCTTTTATATTCTTATACTTCAATTGAGAGAACTATATTGAAATATGGGTTATATTTAAACAGGTGAGAAAATTCATGGGTGAGACGATCGTTTTTTTATTTTTTTTTGCTGTGAAACAGTTTTATTTGAACTACGTTTAGCCAGCTATATTTATCTAGTTATGTAAGTAGAGAAAAAAAATTTGTAATTATATTGGTAACATAATTTTTGTCAAATTATTGAGAATTCTTACGCTGAGTATAAATTTATTGATAAAAAAATAGAAAAGAATCGATCGTCTCAGATCTTTTTAGTGAATGAACTAGGGGCTCTGCCTCAGGCCAAACACCCAGGTCGGCGCTACATGCCTCAAAAATTGCTTTCACACCTTTTCATTCCCTTAGGAGTCGAATTTCAAAAAACGCTCAAACTACTTTCTAGGTATTTGAATGAGCAATAATTTGAAGCCAAAACGAAGTCAATATGTCATCCGGCCGAGGAGATATCCATGAATCCGCGAAAACATGTTTTACCCCTTTTATTCTCCTCGTGGGGCGAATTTCGAAAAATCGCTTCTCATTGGGTGTTTACGAAGGGAAGGGAACATGTTGCCCAAATTTCAAGTTTCTAGGTCAAGGGGCTTGGGCTGGGCGCTGATGCCACTTGTTCCTTTATAGATATATAAGACTAGGGGCTCCGCCTCAGCGCGCTTCCCGCGCGCACCCCGGCCGGCGCTTTGCGCCTCAAAAATTGGTTTCACACCTTTTCATTCCCTTAGGAGTCGAATTTCAAAAAACGCTCAAACTACTTTCTAGGTATTTGAATGAGCAATAATTTGAAGCCAAAACGAAGTCAATATCTCATCGGGCCGAGGAGATATCCGTGAATCCGCGAAAACATGTTTTACCCCTTTTATTCTCCTTGTGGGGCGAATTTCGAAAAATCGTTTCTTACTGGGTGTTTACGAAGGGAAGGGAACATGTTGCCCAAATTTCAAGTTTCTGGGTCAAGGGGCTTGGGCTGGGCGCTGATGCCACTTGTTCCTTTATAGATTAAGATTAGGGGCTCCGCCCCAGCGCGCTTCCCGCGCGCACCCCGGCCGGCGCTTTGCGCCTCAAAAATTGGTTTCACACCTTTTCATTCCCTTAGGAGTCGAATTTCAAAAAACGCTCAAACTACTTTCTAGGTATTTGAATGAGCAATAATTTGAAGCCAAAACGAAGTCAATATCTCATCGGGCCGAGGAGATATCCGTGAATCCGCGAAAACATGTTTTACCCCTTTTATTCTCCTCGTGGGGCGAATTTCGAAAAATCGCTTCTCATTGGGTGTTTACGAAGGGAAGGGAACATGTTGCCCAAATTTCAAGTTTCTAGGTCAAGGGGTTTGGGCTGGGCGCTGATGCCCCTTGTTCCTTCATAGATACAAGACTAGGGGCCCCGTACCAGCGCGCTTCGCGCGCGCACCCCGGCCGGCGCTTTGCGCCTCAAAAATTGGTTTCACACCTTTTCATTCCCTTAGGAGTCGAATTTCAAAAAACGCTCAAACTACTTTCTAGGTATTTGAATGAGCGATAATTTGAAGCCAAAACGAAGTCAATATCTCATCGGGCCGAGGAGATATCCACGAATCCGCGAAAACATGTTTCACCCCTTTTATTCTCCTCGTGGGGCGAATTTCGAAAAATCGCTTCTCATTGGGTGTTTACGAAGAGAAGGGAACATGTTGCCCAAATTTCAAGTTTCTGGGTCAAGGGGCTTGGGCTGGGCGCTGATGCCACTTGTTCCTTTACAGATATAGATGAGTTTTTATTAATTTATACTTATCCTTAATAATTTGAAAAAATTATGTTATCAATCTAATCTCCACACTTGTAATAAATGATTATCAAGAACTTTTTATATGTAAGAGTGAAAAAAATATATATTCAGATCAGAAATTAATTTCCATTCAAGTTTATTGACTATGGACGAGGTTAATTGAAAATCCCCCCAGTCTCAAAGACTCGATAAAGCTTTGCTCCACGAAGTATAGATTTCCACCGTTCAAACCACCTCGCATGTGTCAAAGTGGATCGATGCATGCACGAGATGTGCAAACTGGGTGAACTGCTATTCAATTTCGTCAAATTAACTAACTGACCAACTAACCAACCCCACAGATGAAATTTAATCACGATTATATTATTCAATCGGTTAAATTCGACAAATATTGTCCATGCAGGAATTGACTCTCTAGGGCCCTCGATAGTTTTCCCCATTTGGAAATCAATTTCTACATGGGACGTGGCTCGAAATCAATTTTTGTTGTTGTTGTCTTGTTTGACCTGATTCGATGTAACCTTCGTTGATTCAAAGTTCTATGTATAATTAAACTAGGGTCAGGCACAGGTCATCGTTTATCCTTTTGTTATACAACAAAACCGTACGATAATTTCGGTTTCCGCACGAGCCCCGCCGGTGTTCTGTTCCATCAGCATTGTTCCTAGTCCATCTAAGTCTCTCTTCGTATGTACGGTATATTTGCTGAGCTTTCACCGCCCGAACATCAACGGAACTAACTACCTGCTTCGCCAATAAAGTGATAAACGTGACGGGTAAATCCGACCGATTGACCAATCCCTTACAGTTTCTTCGCGGTTCTACTAAATATACAGAAAATTGTGGGGTGAAAAATACCCTAATGAACCCTTTTTACGAAGAAAAGAGATTAAAGAGAAAACTGCTGAAATTGAAGATCGTAAAACTGTAGGAGAATGCGAAGTTTCGATTTTTAAGATCGAAAAAATTCATTTGAACTTCCTAATTCAGCAAAAAGGCGAGATATCAAAAAACGGTGAAAGTAGCTTGTCGAGGATGATGAACTGAGTAAACACCCCAAATTTCATCCAAAAATATTCCGAATGGTTGGAATTATTCGATTATCATTCGGATTCGACGTCAAATTGACCGAAAAAACGAGATTTTTTCCCTTTCCTTGTCCTTTTGCACAGTCAAACTACACGTTGAAAGAATGAACTGTGATTTTTTTTAGATTTTTACGACTCATCATTCCATTACGAAAAATGATCGAATAAATTGATCTTCATTTTTTTATTTTTTTACTTTTCGCGCCTACATAGCTCAAAACGTGAACGATGTATGAAAAAAGTTCCAATACGAAAATTTTGGGTTATTTGTGAACTTTTCGAGAGTATTTTCATCAGATTTTTAATACCCCGTTCAAGTGTAGTTTTAATACGAAATGAGTGTAAATCCTTCATAACTCGAAAGTGCCCTGATCGAATTGGCTGAAATTTATACACAGCGTGTCTTTTTCAATGCCAAAGGTTGTCTGAAAATTTCAAAGTGGGCCGAGTGGCGAGAATTCGGCGATTATGAGGGCGCAAAACAGTTTTTTTGGCCACGATTCGAAAATTCAAGATCAATATTCATTATTCTTGTTTGCGTACTCGCGATCGCCCTTGAATTTTTGAACTGCGGCCGAAAAAACTGTTTTGCGACCTCATAATCGCCGAATTCTCGCCACTGTGCGAATATTTGTTGATGTATCTTCTGAACCACTGCTCGGCCCACTATGAAATTTTTAGACAACTTTCGGCATTGAAAAAGACATGCTGTGTAAAAATTTCAGCCAATTCGATAAGGGCACTTTTTTGTTACTGAAGATTTTCGAAGATTTTTCACCAAAACTGCAGTTTCGCGAGGCACAAAAAATTGCAAAAAATTATTTTCAGAAACTTCACAGAAAGACGCGAAACTTTTGTATAAGAACTTTTTCCATTGCTCATCTGGATTTTACGCTATGTTGGCTTGAAAAATGGGAAAAATGCTAAAAGCTGATTATTTGACCAGCTGTAGCAAAAAAATACTTGGTCAGAAAAATCCGAAAAAATTTACAGTTGATCCTTTCAACGTGTACTTCGACTGTGTAAAAGGGCAAAGAGATCAAAACCGACCGTTCGATTTGACGCGGAATAACTAATTAAAGAAGAAAAAATATTTACTACCGATATAAATTCTTGGAGCTGATTATGAAAGCTCTCTTCCAATTTGATTCAAAATTTTGCTCCGAAATACTTGATATCGTAAATTTGTGCGAAACGTGGAGAACACACCACACCTTGTAGACGTTGGCTGTATAGGTATAGGTAAGGCTATTACTCTCGCGAGTGCAGTTTGGCTTACCGCAAGTTTTGCCGCTGCACATCGTGTCTCCCAAGCGACAAAGTCTCCCTGCGCAATTTGTTGGTCATGTTCCGTACGTAGTTCCGTATAAGTTCGATGTTCGGTGAACAACCAAAGTTCGGATAATCCATAACCTCTAGTTTCACAACGTCATAGAAATGTGTAATAGCTGAATTTATGAACGGGAAAATCCCCTCAACGAGATTGACAAGGTATTCAAATTTTTTATGCTACGGTCATGTCGTTGCTTTTTCCCAATTTCTTGATAATTCCACTTTAATCCGCCCCTTGGGTTTTTGTGGTCGGGGACAAAGTTACGAGTTTGACAAGAATTTCGGGTCGATCAATCGACTTCGTGATTAACAAGATCAATCTTCTCTACTTCAGCGCGCGATAATTAATGAATAATCATCCAGGACACGTAAAGTTCGCCAGGACTGACATGTTCATGTCTTTACCAACTTTTTACTTACAAGATAGAAAGAGAATCGCCCACCCTAAATTACCAAGTGCTCCAAAGAGGCGGGGGTAAATCGAGATAACGAGCTATTACATTCTCATTAGTTCTTACGATGGCTTAACGAACCTCGTTATCGAATATTTATCTCACCCAAGTCTCTCGCCTTTTGGATGAACTTGAACTTTTTTCACGACTTATAATCCTGTAGTCCCTCCACCTTTTCAGAACATCTTCGGCCCAATTATATTGGACCAAAAAATTTCCAGAGCAAACAGAAATGCTACATCTTTGGTGGGCCAACTTCCATAGCGTTGGTCACTCGCTAAAATTCTCCTCTTGTTTCATAAGTTAGATGCTGAAAATAGGAAACGAAAAAGTAGCTTAGGTCAGGTCTTGCAATGAGTGAAAAAAAATCAGCAAAATCGCACAATGCTAAATATGAAGCTTTTTCAAGCTACAATATCTCAACCAATTATCAATCAGAGTCTCTTGAAGTAAATTGTGAAAATTGTTGATTTTTTATTTTTCTGAAACTCTCGACGCGATTCGTTCCAAGTCGCCCGTCTGTCATCTTGGCTTGAAATTTTCTATTGATATTTTTACGCCTCTCTTCCCGAAATAAATTGAATTTAGTAGGTCGAAGCCCTTCCCTTCCCTCAGCGATACAAAATAATATAATTTTCTGTTTACTGTTGAAATCAATTTATTTCACGTACCTTCAATTCGCTTCGGTCCTCTCATTTTTTTTATTTTTTTTTTTTTCTACTACTTTTTAATGCGCTATTTTATTTCCTTATTTTTATTCCTTCTTCTATCGACGGAAATCCGCCCGGACTCGCCGGATCCGTCGGTCCAAGTGTTTTCGAATCCCGGATATCCCTCACCTCCCCAGAGACGCGACCAGCAGATCGTACCGTATCCAATTACACGGGTTTCCTTGCTGATGTATTTCAAATCATTCCGACCGTCGCGTCGCTCGGATATATTTGAGCCCCGCGTATTAAACGCGCGGCGCTAATCAAAGCCCGGGATCCGGATCGAAATCGCGACTCCCGTGATCAACCCTTGCCTCCCCCGTATCGTACAGTCGCCTCAATTTATACCGTCGGTCGTCACTGACGCATTTTTCATTTTTTTTACGGCACAGGCATTAAAAAGTCACTTTTTGACGCCTGTTTTCGTTCCGGCAAGTGGCACTTTATACCGCTAAGTTCAAACTTGCGGTATAAAGTCTTTATTCCGCAACTTTGATGCGCAGTTCGAAGTGCGCATGTCAAAGCTGCGGAATAAAGTCTTTATACCGCAGGTTACCCCCTCTCTACTACCTTTTACAGCAGCTCCTATACGCAGTTCGTGCGGAACTCAACTGGCGTCAAAGTGACTATTAATGCCTTTTCCGTAAAAAATATTGTATGGGGCGCGCGCAGAAAGTAACTGTTCAGCAAGGTTATGTTTTTAGTACTCGCCGAGCTTTACAAGGCTCGCCTTCGGCTCGCCAGGTAAAACCAACGGCTCGTACGAAAAAAAACATAACCTTGCCGAATAAAAAACAGTTACTTTCTGCGCATGCCACATAAATATCTATTTTTTCTTCACTTTTTAACTATATTTTTATTATTCATTACAATTAGTATATTCATACATTTTTTTCAGAGAAAATTAGGCAGCAGAGCTTGCGAAAAGCACCGCAATAAAAAACGGGAACCAAAATTATGATTAGGGTTTTCTCCTATCGATTGGAAATTTATACAATAATTTTATCACGCTATTATCGAAGCTTTGATAGCAGAAATTTCGGATCTAAAGTTTAGAGAAAGAAAGATTTTTTGGACAAATTTTCGTCAATCCATGCTAAAAAAGTTGCTTCTGCGAAAGCTCGAAGGATTCCATTGAGAATAAAAATTTGATAACCACCTCGTTTCGTTGCCATTTTTATTCGCACGTTTCGCAAGCTCAATTTTCCGCGATTTGAAATTTCTTTCATCAAAATCCTCTAAATTTCGAAAAGTCGCGTTTAGAACCGCGCGACGCATACATATTTTTTTTTTAATGCTTGTTGTAACGTCTTCATCTTCTCTTTTACTTCTTCCAATTTACAAGAATGACCAAGGACAGAGTTTTACTGTCTAAGAAATATATATATGTTTTTTTTTTAAATTTTTTTTTTGCACCAACTGTGAAGATGGCGGAGGGTTTCTAAGCTTCTCTGTTGTACGCGTAGGGATAAGAATTATCGTTATTCTGGTGGTAACAAATTGTCAGCCACTCAAGAGTCCGAGAAGAGATACGAGTAAGGCAAACGCGTTTCTTCGTTCTTCTTTTCAACTATTTTCTTTCATTCTTTCTCTTCTTCCTCTCTACTTCTTTTTTTTTTTTGTTTTTTAATATCTCTTTTGAACAAAGTACAGTCTCGCAAAAATTTTACCCACATAATCGTTGATTTTTGAAATTTCGTTTTGCTTATTATTTATCTGATCGAAAGATAAAAAAAAAAACGAAAGCAGTGACGTTAAAAATTCAATATCAGATGTATAAAGCGTATCGTGATAGGTATATTTTCATTCGCTAAAGTGATACTAGATTGAAGATTGATCCATCCTTTCTCTCTCTCTCTCTCTCTCTCTCTGGTTTATAGTTTTATATTTATTAGATTTTTCCAACATCGTGAATAGAATTTACGACACTACGTACCGGTACAGATTTTATGACGAGACACCGCGTCGTCCGTCCCCCGTTGTTATTATACGTTGCCGCTACATTCCTGATAACGTTTATCTCGTTCTTTTTTTATTTTTATTATTTTCTACGAATCGTTTCCACGTCGATTCAGAAATATCATCGAAATTGAAAATTCACTGAAAATTGTACAGGCAATATGATCGATAGTATAAATTTATAGGAAGTAAAGATAAGAGATTAGGACTAGAAATTTTTAATGATTTTTTTACGAATTAGATGATGGAGGTTATCTATTTAAAAAATACGATATTCTTCTTTCCTTGACCTTATCCTATAAATTCATAGAAATAGCAAATTATTTTCAATATTGCAATAGGATCACTCGAGAATTCCAGTATTACTCAGGATTCTAAGGATTAAAATCATCATATCTCAGATTACGATAATTCTAAGATTAATTTAATGATGTTACAACAATAAAATGGCAGAAAAACAATCTATGAAATAATCCTTAATTGTCAAATCTAGAATCTCTTCTGAAAAGAAACAAGCGGGTTTGGGCTGACTATGAGCCAGCCTTCGAGCTTCCCGTTATTTATTTTGTTCTCAACTATTTTGAAATTTGTAAATCTGACCTCAGATTCTTGATCAGCGGCTCAAAAAACCTTCGAGTACAAATTTCCGTAAGATTTCGAATGTTTTTGGTATTTTTCCCAGCAAATCGGACTCGCCATTTTGAATTTCGCTAATCTGACTTCAGATTCGTGATCAGTGACCCAAAAAACCTACGAGTACCAAGTTTCATCCAAATCAAAATGTTTTTAGTTTTTTGCGGCATATCGAATACGCCGAATGAAAATTTTGCAAAACTGACTTCAGATTCGTGATCAGCGATCAAAAAAACCATATGGTACCAAATTTAATTGAAATCCGTTGATTCGTTCTCAAGATATCGTCATTTTTGTTGTGTTTTTTAGAATTTCGTTATTTGAATAGTTCAAAAAGTACTGATCCGATCGAAGCCAAAATCTAATCAGTTCTAAGTTAAGAAAAGCCCCGTCGATTGAGCCCAAGTTGATCGAAATCCGACCACGCGTTCTCGAGATATCGCTCGGACAAAAATGTGGTCACGCACACACAGACGTCAAACTGAAAATAGTCGGAGGTGATTCTTGGACCTCGAAACGTGAGGATTTAGTGAAAACTCAACTTTTCATTTTCGGGGTGATCACAATAACTTCCGTTTTTCTCTGAAAACAGAGAAACGGGAAGTTAAAAAAAATGACCGAATTTCACTACCAAATCGCTGAAAAATCGTCCTATTTACTCAGGAATGGTCCTTGATCTTCTTCTTCTATCCGTATCTCTCGGTTCTATGTTCGAGCAGGTACATCAAGCATCGATAGTTGGTTAAGCACCTTCTTGCCGAGCTCCAGGAGGTTGATATCATTACAGAAGATATGAACCGTGCTTCACCGCGGTTGAGTAGCTTAGGCGCAGACACAGAGAGGTCGTAGGTCAAAGCTCTAAGCTCTAAGCTCTAAGCTCCAAGTCTGCGGTAATTGTCTAATACTGCGATTCTATATCTGCGAACTATTTCCCCGTTAGTCTCAAGTCTTCCTTTTGTGATGAAGTAGAAATTTCGTAGCCGCACGGACCTTATCAAGGATTCTGTCTCGTTCGTTCCGCTACAGCATCGCATAAGTTTTATCGAGCAACGCGTCACCGGCTGCGGGATACGGCCTCTAAAATGGAATATTTGATTCTCTCATTTTACATGGAGATAAGGGGGGTGTTCGTACGTTACAGAAACGAGGAACTCGTCCTGCCCTAAATTGACCCATTACTCGTAGCCACCCTCGCATTATCCACCTTCGGATAAACTGTATATTTTTCATATTCTAATTATCGTCGCAGGTCTCACGGTGGAAACGTATTTTTTATCCTCTTTCTGACATTTCTCGTTCATACTTGTCAGTTATCGAAATTGACGGAATGTGGAAACGGTTTTTCGCCAAACTTGCATCAGAGAAACTTGGGACATTGGAAACAAGTGATGTAAGTGATGATAATTCCCACATTACAGATTAGGACCAATTTTCGTGACGTTTATCTTAGATAGCCACTCGACCTGCTCCGCCTCAATTTGGAATCAGACTCTCCTTATCGGTATTTAGATAAAAGAAAAAAGTTTAATAAAGAGTGAAAAAGTTAATAAAATTAGCATATTTCGTAAAATATCTTCAGAGATGAAAGATCCTAGGTCAGGTCATTGAACCACCAATGATAAAAGTCTGTGTATAAAATTTCAGCCAAATCGGACTCGCGCTTCCGGAGTTATAGATCTAAATGTCGAGCTTTTTTTCATGATTCAGTCACTGGAATATCTCGAACGATATTCTCAATGTCATTTTTCGAGGTCAAGCAGTCAGATTACAGATAAAACTATCATGTTTCGTATAAATATGAAATTAATCCGAAATTACACCTTAAGATATATAAAAAAGTTATTCTTTTACACTTTCGAATGGTTAATTTTCACAAGCTTTCAGAAACAAATTCTTCTTTATTTTCTTTCAATTCGAGAATCATTTTATCCATTTGTCTTCACGACTGGGGGAGATTATTTTCTCTGTTAACCCCAGAGGAGACTGAAAAAAAACTCATATAGACAGTAAATAATTTTTCTTTTTGTTTGTTCAGTAATTAGAGGCTTTTTAAAAATGGACAGATAATTTTTTGAAGACCTTTTCGATGACCACCGAACAGAAAAACGATATTGTATTTTCTAAAAATTACGAATATCCGGTACAACTTGATTTCCATTGGATAAAAAAATCCTCTATCTTCATATTCTGTAGTTCTTATATTAGCTTTTGCTATATTCACACGTTTCCAACAATTTAGAGAACGAAACGTTCGTTCTGTGACATTCAGTAATTATTCAACTACACCACATTTCACCGTTACTTTGAACAATACATGGAATTATATATATATATATATTTTTTTTTTTTTTATCTTGTATTGAAAATGCGATGCTGTTTTTTTTTTCAATAGTCTTTTTTATTTTCACATCGCCCCCATTTGTCACGATCTGTTTTATTACTCCGGTGTAGTAAATTTATAATAACATTTTTTAGTAGCAAAAAGCGATAAGCTCATGGTGCGAAATTCTTTCTTGGTTTATTTAACCGTTACTATATGTATATGGTTACGAGACTTTATTTTTCCGCTGGCAAGTTTGAAAAAAATATAAATAAATAAATAAATAAATAAATAACTGTGACTTCCATCCCGTTAAGGTGAAATGAAAGTCACGTGGCCTCGATATGATTTACACTTGGAATTTTCAAACGCTATTTTCTCAGCCAAAACACATTCGATTGATGTGAAATTGATATCAGTGACGTAGAAGAACTGAATGAAGGGCCTGCCAATCGTGGATTTTCGAATATCGAAAGACATAATCAGAATTTTGTGTAACAATATTGTTCTGTAACCCGAGGAGGTGCTGCCCCTCGTGGAGAGCGGCAGCACTTCCTTGGATTACAGAACAATATTGTTAAAAAACTGTTATTACGTCTCGATTTTCGAAAATCCACGATTGGCAGGCCCTTCATTCAGTTTTTCTACGTCACCGATATCAATTTCACATCTATCGAATGTGTTTTGGCTGAGAAAATAGCGTTTGAAAATTCCAAGTGTAAATCATCAGCCTCATATCGAGGTCACGTGACTTTCATTTCACCTTAAGGAGGGCAGAAAACACGAGTTTTGAATGCACTCGTGGTAGAAATAATAATTACGACTCACATCGCTGGATCGATCCGATACTAGATCAAGGGATGAGGGTTGCGATGCAGCATTCTCAAGAAGAAGGGGTCGAGGATCTGCGCTAGCTCATCTAACCCGATGCACAACCATCTTTGAGCACGTTCGGGGTCTCTAATTACGTCATGTGGCCTAGGTGCCACTGATAGTTACGCAAAGAGGAAGAGGAAGAGGAAGAGGAAGAGGAAGAGTCTTGGTCTTGGAAGTGGTTGAGGGCATGTGCATCGCGACACACATGGGAAAATTGTAAGAGGGTACCACGTGACTCCTTCCTACTCCTTCCAAGGGTGCCTCGGGACACCGAGAGTCAAAGGGGTGTTCACGATCTTGCATAGCTTCAACCCGCGCCTCTTTAGACGCGGAGTACTCCACCGTGCGAGGGGTGAAGTGGGTACAGACGAACCCCACGGTTCGGGATCCGATAGAGCGAAATTGGACAGATTCAATTCGCTGTGAGAACGTTTACTCGGTGAATTGTGTTCAGGATTAGGCATTTCCGGAGGAAAAGTCATGCCAATGTTACGTTAAAGATTCTTGGTGAATTTTAATTCTAGAGTTAAGGATGTATTGGCCGTACAATCTGAACCAAAAGTGATTCTCGTCGACAATATTAGGTACTTCGGGTTAAGATAAAAATCGGAAAAAAATCAACGTCAATCAAGACGATAAAAGTAATAACTTTGAGTAATAACAATGCCCAAAAGTTATCGATAAATTGTTTAAACAAAAGATTGTTTAACAAATTTTCTGGTAACAGCATTTTTTTTCATCTCAAACGAATGCCCTAATTTTTCTGAATACACATGAATTTTTTAAGAATTTTGTCACTATTTCGGAAATTTCCAAATTTTGAATGGAAAAATATTCTTAATTTTGGATACGTTTTTGTGAAAACGATGTAGATTACAATTCCGAAGTTTCCGGAGCGTGGAACAAATAGTTTCGTAAATACAGCCTTTGCAAATTTTCGAAAACGGAAATTTCAAAATAGTGACAAAATTCTTAAAAAATTCACGTGTATTCAGAAAAATTAGGGCATTCATTTGAGATGAAAAAAAATAACGTTACCAGAAAATTTGTTATCCAATGTTTTGTTTAAACAATTTATTGATAACTTTTCGGCATTATTATTATTCAAAGTTAATACTTTGATCGTCTTGATTGTGGTTGATTTTTTTCCGATTTTTATCTTATCCCGAAGTATCTAATCTTATCGACGAGAATCACTTTCGGTTGAGATTGTACAGCCAATACATCTTTAAGGATGTATAGGCTATACAATCTCAACCAAAAGTGAGTCTCGTCGTCAATATTGAGTACTTCGAGATGAGATAAAAATCGGAAAAAAATCAACCACAATCAAGATGATAAGAGTATTTAT
This sequence comes from Euura lappo, assembly GCA_018257835.1. Taxonomy (NCBI): domain Eukaryota; kingdom Metazoa; phylum Arthropoda; class Insecta; order Hymenoptera; family Tenthredinidae; genus Euura; species Euura lappo. The sequence continues at coordinate 57,868 of JAEUYN010000407.1, read as the reverse complement.
TTTCAATAATAATAATTCCCAAAAGTTATCAACAAATTGTCTAAACAAATCATTGTTTAACAAATTTCCTGGTGACGTTATTTTTTTTTCATGTCAAATGAATTCGTTAATCTTTCTGAATACGCATGGATTTTTTCAGAATTTTGTCACTTTTTTTAAATTTCCTTTTTCGGAAATTTCTAAAGGCTGTATTTACTTAACTATTAGTTCCACGCTCCGGAAACTTCGGAATTGTAATTTACATCGCTTCCACAATAACATATCCAAAATTCAGATTTTTTTCTCCATTTTTCAAAATCAAAAACGGAAATTTCCAAAAAGTGCCAAAATTCTGAAAAAATTCATGTGTATTCAGAAAGATTAACGAATTCATTTGGCATGAAAAAAAAATAACGTCACCAGGAAATTTGTTAAACAATGATTTGTTTAAACAATTTGTTGATAACTTTTGGGCATTATTATTATTGAAAATGAATACTCTTATCATCTTGATTGTGGTTGATTTTTTTCCGATTTTTATCTCATCTCGAAGTAGTCAATATTGACGACGAGACTCACTTTTGGTTGAGATTGTATAGCCTATACATCCTTAATGGACCATAAATAACGAAATTATTCATTCTCACTGTCTCGGGAGAGAGTTTTGTTAGCGAATGTACCAGCTGTCTCACTTCTCGTTCTACCAGAGAGAGAGACTCGCTCTACTTGGGGGGGTTGGGGTACCGGGCGCGGATGTAAGTGAAGATCCACTTGTCTGAAGGCACTCAGGTGTGCGCGCTCATTAGACACCGGGTCAATGAGGCATCGCAAGCCCCTTCCTCTAGCCCAGCTCGAGTCTTGAAGCCAAGGATCTATGCACACTTAGAGTAGGTATAAGGTGCGCTATATACAGCATTAGCACGCCGAGTCGTGGGAAGATTGAAATAGAAAAGCCAATTTCGGAGTTTCTTTGACACCCTCATTCAGCCCCCACGATCTAGGATCACTCCTCTAACAATTTTCAAACGTCGTTGCGTCGAATCCCAATCGGGAAAGAATTACTCCCCAAATGATCAAGAGTCTTTTTTTTTCAACACTTTTTAATATTAATTCCACTGAATAAATTATGTGACGTCATAGGATAAAAATTATCAATGCCTTCGATATTGCATGCAAAAAAAAAAAAGAAGAAGGTGGAAAATTGGGGAGGGTGAAAATTAGGTCGGATTTGAGTCCCGATGAAAATTAGAGGACAGATCCAATTTCCGTTTCCATACCGTAAAAAATTTAGGACCGTGAAAAAATAGTACATTGTGTATCAAGGGCGCAAAACACTATTTTTCGAGTGTGAAATTTGCAGTACGAGCCGAAGGCGAGTGTACTGCAATCACACTCGCCAAAATAGCCTTGCGCCCGTGTTGCACACGATTTTTTTCTCAACACCTGGTCTGCAAAAATGCCTCTTTTCAGACCGAGTGAGCGGGCGCAAAACGGAACTTTGCGCCCGAGGGCAGGAAAAGAGTCGTTTGCGCCCGCTTTAGGCGGGCGCAAAGCACATTTCCGCCCGAGGGCCGAAAAGATCTGTTTTGCGCCCGCTCAAGAGGTATGAAAAGTGGCATTTTGCGACCGGGTGTGAGAAAACCGTATTATATAGAATACTTATTTTTTATATGGTTTTGTTTCTGTCCTGAGATAGGGAAAACCGAGCTTATTTTCTCACGTTCTGTTTACTCGAAGAGGAGACTTTCCTATACTGTAATGAAGACGAGTCTTGTAGATGCTCGGGGGAAAAAAAAAGAAAAACTGACTAAAACAACCAACTGTAGGATCGTCAATCTCACTGCCACTAAATCAAGAACGAATTATCGAGTTCAAGACCTCACAAGACGGCTTCTCTTTATCTACTTCGGTAAATATATATATACATAATATATATATTGTATATATATTGAACGGTAATCGCAGCTGAACGAAATAGAGTTTGCTGTTTACTCTTTTCTCCGATAGCTCCTCTTTCTATCAAAAGGGATGAAATACCTGACTCTGTGTTTGAACAGCCGGGAAATGAGTTTTGAGAATGAAAAAAAAAAAAACAATTAACTCTAGTTTGTAAAGCCTGCATCCTTCGAACTCGATATGAAAGTCATAAAAAAATGATATACCTATCTAGTTTGGATTTTGGTAAAATCGGGCGTTAAAATTGTGATAAGAAACTGAAAAAACTTTCAGGTACCATTTTTCGTCACGTTAAGACGAATTTTTGATTTTGCAATTTCCGCAATTTGCAATCTGACGTCATTTTTATTCAATTATTGGGAATTTTGTTCTTTAAATATAATTTTGAACTCAATTCGAGAATCTAATCGGTTCTGATATGATTTTGGAAAAAAAAAAAAAAAAATGCGTCAATTGAGACCTAATTCGAGATATTGTCGGACAAGAAAATTGATCCTGATGTGAGCGAAAGTAAAAATTCATAATTTTCAGGTTGAATGAAGTTTGCATTTACCGAGCGGATATATCGCGCAATTTTCCGCGCAATCTACCATTAAAAAATTCATTCCTCCAGGACTTTTTGTGCTTATTTCACTTATTCTCCCTCTGAAATTACACGTCCCCGACCTTTCGCCTTCCGGCGGTATTTCCGAGTATGAGGAGGGTTCAAAATTATTAAAAACTCCGTGTTGTAAAAAACAAAAAAACCACATTTTTCCGAAAATGCATAATCCATTAACTAATTAGCAGCCCGGCGTTTTCTTAGCTGCTCTGTGTCTATCCGCCTTCGCTACTCGGGGGATTGATATGAGCTCCTAGCTCTTGGCTCCGGGCGCGTAAGGGTGGGTATATAATTTTTATTTTCGTCGACCGAAATGGAGGAGGACCGGGTCGAGGCTCAGCCACTTCCTCGGCTGATTTAATTACAGGGGTAGCTTCGTCGTGGGTTATAGTTTGACCCTGCGGGTAGGAAACCCTCGGAACGATCCGGTGCAGAGAGGAGGAGGATGGCGCGGCCTCCCGGTAGAGCGTCGGTCGAAATTCACTCGTTAGAGCAAATCGAACAATTTCCTGTACGTGTAGGTGTATGTATATGCGACTGGATAATAAACCTGTCCCCTGGCAAGGGAAGTTTAATTTGATACGTCAGGACCAGGGTTGCCGAAAATGAACGAAGTGCCAGCTCCGATTTCATTCTCAAAAGTTATTAACAAACGTTATTCCAACTTTCGTTCTTTTTATTACCATCATTTCTTATCGCTGCCTTATCGTGTGGTTCAGAGGATCGCAAAATTGTGGGGGATTCCGCGTCAAATCGAACGGTCGATTTTGATCTCTTTGCCCTTTTACACAGTCGAAGTACACGTTGAAAGGATCAACTGTGAATTTTTTCGGATTTTTCTGACCAAGTATTTTTTTGCTACAGCTGGTCAAATAATCAGCTTTTAGCGTCTTTTCGATTTTTCAAGCCAACATAGCGTGAAATCCAGATGAGCAATGGAAAAAATTCTTATACAAAAGTTTCGCGTCTTTCTTTGAAGTTTCTGAAAATAATTTTTTGCAATTTTTTGTGCCTCGCGAAACTGCAGTTTTGGTGAAAAATCTTCGAAAATCTTCAGTAACAAAAAAGTGACCTTATCGAATTGGCTGAAATTTTTACACAGCATGTCTTTTTCAATGCCGAAAGTTGTCTGAAAATTTTATAGTGGGCCGAGCAGTGGTTCAGAAGATACATCAACAAATATTCGCACAGTGGCGAGAATTCGGCGATTATGAGGTCGCAAAACAGTTTTTTCGGCCGCAGTTCAAAAATTCAAGGGCGATCGCGAGTACGCAAACAAGAATAATGAATATTGATCTTGAATTTTCGAATCGTGGCCAAAAAAACTGTTTTGCGCCCTCATAATCGCCGAATTCTCGCCACTCGGCCCACTTTGAAATTTTCAGACAACCTTTGGCATTGAAAAAGACACGCTGTGTATAAATTTCAGCCAATTCGATCAGGGCACTTTCGAGTTATGAAGGATTTACACTCATTTCGTATTAAAACTACACTTGAACGGGGTATTAAAAATCTGATGAAAATACTCTCTAAAATTTCACAAATAACCCAAAATTTTCGTATTGGAACTTTTTTCATACATCGTTCACGTTTTGAGCTATGTAGGCGCGAAAAATAAAAAAAAAAAAAATTGAAAATCAATTTCTTCGATCATTTTTCGTAATGGAATGATGAGTCGAAAAAATCTGAAAAAAATCACAGTTCATCCTTTCAACGTGTAGTTTGACTGTGAAAAAGGACAAGCAAAGGGAAAAAATATCGTTTTTTCGGTCAATTTGACGTGGAATCCCCCTTATACAGTATGTATAAAATCCGATGGTTTAATTCTTCCTATGCTTTGCAAATATAAAGTTGAAATAATTATTCTGCAATTAGAATCTGTGAGGTTGTAGAAAAGTGGTGCAGAAAAAAAAAAGAAAAAGAAAAAAGGAAAGAAAAAGTGAAAAGACAATTTTGAAAACCCTTGGCACGTGTCAGGCTCTCACGTAGAGGCTTCCAGGCTTCCCCCTTCGTCGAGAGAGTATTTTCGCTTCCTCCAAGGGTAATAAATCACGAGATCTAAGCTTCACCGCGTGCAAATAGTGGCGAACATGAAACATGAAACATGAAACATGAAACATGAAACATGTAACATGAAACATGAAATGTGAAACGTGAAACGTTGTACATGGAATATAGAATATGGAAAATGAAACGGGAGATGGGAAGACGCGGTCCTCGATCCTCGGTAACAAACCGCAGTGCTGTCGTTTGTTAGAATAAATACCATTTATCCACACCGAGACTCGCGGGTATTCCACACAATCCTGGGGGTGACCGAACCCCCTACCCTCCAAATAATACCAAGAGTGACAGTTCCACTGTTTACATACCCTTAAGACCGAAAGCTGCTCAGATTCTTCTTTTTTTTCCTCAAGATTACGTCTATGATCCGATTTTTCAAAATTTGAGATTGGGATTTTAGGTAGAACAGAACAATAATTTTGAAAAAGGTTGCACAGATTTGGTGAATTTCATTTTTTGTACAGTTTTGCAAATTGAATTACCGAAGTATAAAAAATTGAGAAAAAGTATCCAAAATCCAAATTTCATGTTTTATCTTCCAATTGGGAGAGTAGTTAGTTTTCAGAATCCCAAATATCGAGAGGTATTTCACCATATTCTTCAACATTTCGAGCCCAATCTGATCCAAATCCAAATCAGACCATAACCAACGATTACAACAGTCCGTGTGCAAAGTTTAGGCAAAACCGGGCTCGTAGATCGGAAATGTGGAGCTTTTTTTGCAAAATTCAGTCACCATTTTCGAAGCTCTAATTTTATGAGCAATTTTAAACATCAATGAGGCCTCGAGTTCGGTCCGACATCGACGAGCTCGAGTCTAATCTCGAGTATGAAAGTCAAGATCGTATGCGAAAATTAAGAGGAACGTCTTCGCGGTTCTGTGTAATCTGCTTCCCCGATCTCTTCGTCCTCTGAAACATTGGCAAGGGGATGAAAAACCCGTCCTCCCTGGGTCATAGAAAATTCATGGTGCATCTAAAACCGCGAGAATCCCAAGCACGACGTGATAACCAGCCACCAGGTCGATGGTACACGTCTGAGGTAATGTAGTCGGTGAAATAACCAGTTAGAGTCTGAAGACCCGCGTCACTCCAGCGTATCCGGGGTTTCCGGGGTCGCGGACTTATGCAAAAACCATTTTGTCTCCGGAAATTATACAAACGTTGTACCGGAAGTGGCCTTTCACGGGGACCGGCCACCGCCATTCGGACCCTTACCCTTACGTACCAGAGTGGACTCTGGACTCTGGACCGGTTCTCATCTCGTTCCACTTCGCCTTAGTTATTCAGGGAAAATTTTCGCTCCACCACTCGAATGTTTTACTAGCACGAGGTACCGGTACCGGATGACGCTGAGTCGGCTCTCGGATATGCTTACGGTGCAACCAGCCAAGATTTACAACATACTCCAGCTTCTCCACATCTCGTTTCCTACCTGAGGGGGTTTTTACTCTGCTCGGTGTTTTTGACCCGCTTTAATTCACGGTTTATACACAACTTCGACCCCGAGTCATTGCAGAGGACATTTTCCAAGGACTGAAGAAAAAAAATTAGAGAATATGGATTTTTTCTTTCAAGATTAGAGTTTATGATGAAAAAATTATTGCAAACTCATTGTTCCGTTTACGGATTTTACAAGTCATGAAAAAAAATCGTCAGGACAGTCGGAAATCTTGCTGAAATAGGATTGAAAAGCTATAAAATTCGGGATCACACTCGTTTCCAAACCTTGCTTTCGGTTTTGTGCTTACATTTCAGATCCCAACAAAAAGAAGTTGACAAAGGGTTGTCGAGTTCTGTTTCGCAAAATGAAAAATTCTCTTTTTCCAGAAGTATCCACTTGAATTTTAGAAAAACAAGCGGGTTTGGGCTGACTGTGAGCCAGCCTTCGAACTTCTCGTTATTTATTTTGTTCTGAGCTATTTTGAAATTTGTAAATCTGACCTCAGATTCTTGATCGGCGGTTCAAAAAACCTTCGAGTACAAATTTCCGTAAGATTTCGAATGTTTTTAGTATTTTTCCCAGCAAATCGGACTCGCCATTTTGAATTTCGCTAATCTGACTTCAGATTCGTGATCAGTGACCCAAAAAACCTACGAGTACCAAGTTTCATCCAAATCCAAATGTTTTTAGTTTTTTTTTGCAGCATATCGAATACGCCAAATGAAAATTTTGCAAAACTGACTTCAGATTCGTGATCAGCGATCAAAAAACCATATGGTACCAAATTTCATTGAAATCCGTTGATTCGTTCTCAAGATATCGTCATTTTTGTTGTGTTTTTTTAGAATTTTGTTATTTGAATAGTTCAAAAAGTACTGATCCGATCGAAGCCAAAATCTAATCAGTTCTAAGTTAAGAAAAACCCCGTCGATTAAGCCCAAGTTGATCGAAATCCGACCACGCGTTCTCGAGATATCGCGCTGACAAAAATGTGGTCACGCACACACAGCCGTCAAACTGAAAATAGTCGGAGGTGATTCTTTGGACGTCGAAACGTGAAGATTTAGCGAAAACTCAACTTTTCATTTTCGGGTTGATCACAATAACTTCCTTTTTTCTCTGAAAACAGAGAAACGGGAAGTTAAAAAACACTTGTATACAGGGTGAGTTTTCTCCGACTCTGAACGAGGGAGGGGCTTATTACTGCCAATTGCTCCGCCCCTTGGCCAATCACAACTTGTTATCAAAATCTAAGTTTACATCAAGCCGTCCATACCTGGTCTAGTCGGGTAAGGTATTGATGATCGTCGAATGAAAACAATGAGCGGATTAGGACCTTCATTGTTTTCATTCGACGATCATCAATACCTTACCCGACTAGACCAGGTATGGACGGCTTGATGTAAACTTAGATTTTGATAACAAGTTGTGATTGGCCAAGGGGCGGAGAAATTGGCAGTAATAAGCCCCTCCCTCGTTAAGAGTCGGAGAAAACTCACCCTGTATATTCGAGACTTTCTTTGAGACAATATTTTTGCTACCAATCAAACAATTATCGATAACTTATCATAAGTTAGGAACAAGAACGATTATTTTTCTCATTTTTTTCTTCTTCTTCGTTGCCTTTTTTATTTCTCTTATTCGGAACCAAACTATACGTCAAATTGATCCGATCGGCGACGTACGCGAAGTAGGGAAGAAAGGGTCGGGGGGAGGGGAGGAGGAGGATCAGGTTGATGATAGGGTAGAAAATTGTGTGCAGCCAAAAGTGAGAGCGTGGTCTGACGTTTTATTAATGAGGTATCGTCGCGTCCGCGGCGGTTGACGAGGTGGCTATCCAGTATCTGTTCGGACACGACTCGATCGTCCCTTGGGGGGGTTCGAATGTGGACGTTACGTAACACGGACAAGGGTGGCGTCGCCCTAGTTTGACCATCCGTGTACAGACGTTCTCGTTCTCGTTCTGGTCTTCGTTTTCGCGTGGGCACTTTGATAGGGGTTGATTGTGGGTGACAGTTGCGTTCGGCGACATACGGTCATGACATTTTCAAGAACATCGAATATCTTCATTTTTTCTTCAAATAATTTTCAATAATTTTCGATTATTCTTCAAGTTTAACAAGGATAGATCGAATATCCGGTCTGACTCTCTCGCCTCCGAAGTGAACTATGCCATGGTACTTTTAATATCAGTACCTTGATTAATTGCGCACCTGGTACCTATAGAAGCTGGGGCGGAAAAAAAACGGTCGAGTAATCGTTTCGTTCCGTAATTAGAATTTTTTTTATATTCCGTTTTTTTCTATATTGAGTCTCCCTCTTTTTTATTATATGGAATTTAATAACGTCAGACAAGTATTTTAGAGTATTCTCATCATTCATATTTTATAACAAAAATCTAGTGTATGATAACTTTGGGACCAAAGAAACAAAAGAAGAACCACAGTCTGTCATAATTCTGCACCGAATATGTAATACTTTATCCAGGTAATGAAAGTTTTCCTGACATACGAGGGCCGTTAGGATTTCGAGGGGGCTGTATAAAACTTTTCAGAGTCTTCTTTCCCATCTCAGGGAATGAATCTTCCACTTTTGTTAATATTTTTATTTTCTGTATGGAGGATATAGTGACCTAATGTAATGAATAGATTTTTTGAACCCTGAAATATGAGATTCCGGGAATTTAACTGAAAATGTTGTATTCCAGTCTCTAGACATACTCGATATGTACGCTAACACCGCGATAAGGTCTACATACTTGCATTAATTATAATCTTAATGTACGGTAAAACAAAAGGGACATTATTTACCGTTGAATAAACCCGGTCGTTTACGAACGCTAGATGTACGCGATCCATCCATCTTTCCTGCCACTGCTCTTATCAAATACTGTTGCTTTTTCTACAACCCCTGTTACAAACACTCGAGGATGTGTATACGTACGTGTGGCAGATCAGATATGTCACTTTAATGAGACCCTAACTCACGACGGTTATAATAATATCAAGCTTGACGCCGTATGGAAAAACTCCTTTCCATTCAACACGCGTTATGACAAATTTAAGGGAAAATGAAAGTCACGTGACCTCGATATGTATACACTTGGAATTTTCAAACGCCATTTTCTCAGCCAAAACACATTCGATTGACGTGAAATTGATATCAGTGACGTAGCAAAACTGAATGAAGGGCCTGCCAATCGTGGATTTTCGAAAATCGAGACGTAATAACAGTTTTTTTAACAATATTGTTCCGTAATCCAAGGAAGTCCTGCCTCTCTCCACCAGGGGCAGCACCTCCTGGGGTTACAGAACAATATTGTTACACAAAATTCTGATTGTGTCTTTCGATATACGAAAATCCACGATTGGCAGGCCCTTCATTGAGTTTTTCTACGTCACTGATATCAATTTGACATCAGTCGAATGTGTTTTGGCTGAGAAAATAGCGTTTGAAAATTCCAAGTGTATACATATCGAGGTCACGTGACTTTCATTTCACCTTAATGTGATAACCTGAGAAATTGATCCCATTTGCGATCTGGAAGGAACAAAATGTGGGACTATGTAGTGCACGAAGTTGGATAAACACAATTTTTGGAGTACTATTGGTAAAAATTGTTCATTTGTTTCGCATACAAAAATTATACCACAATTCTGCACGAGGTGATATTTTTCAAAAACGAGAAACAAGCTTCAAAGAAAAACTGGGATAATATTCTCTTTTTTTTCAATTTTGAAGTCAGTTAATTTTGATATGAAAGAGAAATTCGTAGCTCTTTTTTTAAAAAAAAAGCTTTGTGCAGCTTTTGTAGAGTGTTGATACCCAATTTGGTCACACTGTGGCTGCAGGTACCGCGTTTTCGTTTGACAAGAGTCTCGAAAAGCCTTTATAGTCGTCGAGTAGAGTGAAGAAGGTTGTAAAAAGATTCAAGCAACCTGCGGTTCTCGACTATTTTTTATGCGAAAGAATCGAAGTGACAATAAAAGAGAGGAGAATGTGTGAAATTTTTTCAAATATAGTTCCGCGAAGTAAGTGACGTGCGGTCGAACGAGATGTGAATTTAAGAAACTCTCTCGGTCCATTCAAGAGCAGTAATCCTCGAACAGCGAACCGGAAACTTGGCCAGTGTCCAAACAGGAAGTAATACGGTAGAATCTCTTCCGAAACCCGGTGAATCGGGTGCCAGGCCACGTACGACTCGAATATACAGGTACGCTCGTACGCCATGCAGTTTTCGCGACAATTAATGTACTTCCATTGTCTCAAGAGCTCCAGGGATAATTACGTTAGTTTCTCCAGTTCACTTTCTGGGCACTCGATTCAATGACAATTATTTCTACTTGGCACTCGGTTCACTTATCGTCAGCGCGATATATGGGGCAATATTCCATGTCAATAGATTTGATATATCGCGTGCCTAATGACATAAGGTCGTAAGCGCCAACATACGACTTTTTGCTCTTCGTAGCGGCAAAAGGGCGTATAATTTTTTTGTTATCATAATTAGACTAAAAACACGAAGATTCGTTCATAAACGTTAAAATTGAATACTAGGTCAATTAAAAGCAGAAGGACGTATGTACTGGCGGATACAACCTTTCAGTCCTAACTTCGCTTAAAAAAAATGGTTTCCATTAATTGCAGAAGGTCGTATCCGCCAATTTTTTTTTTTTCAATTAATTTTCGTGAATTCGTCAATAATGGCAGAAGGTCGTATCGACTGGTAGATACGACCTTTTTGAATTAATGAAATTAAAGAAAAAGTATCTCGACTAATTGCATATGGTCGTATCCGCCAAAATTATTCTCGCTGTAGGTGATGTCGTTTATCCGAGTTTTCACGTGTTTTTACACCGATTTGGAAAAATCCTGAAAAATGAAGAAAAAAAAATTGGAGATACGCCCTTCTGCTTTTAGCTCCGAATATTTTTTGTCGAATTTTTCGAAACGATCGTTTTTTCGATTTATCTTTGCGTTTCACGTGTTTTTACACCGATTTGAAAAAATCATGAAAAATGAAGAAAAAAAAATTGGAGATACGCCCTTCTGCTTTTAGCTGCGAATATTTTTTGTCGAATTTTTCGAAACGACGTCAATTTCGATTTTTCTTTGCGTTTCACGAGTTTTTACACCGATTTGGAAAAATCATGAAAAATGAAAAAAAAAAATTGGAGATACGCCCTTCTGCTCTTAACATTCATTTTTTATTTTTCTAACGAATTGTAATGAAAGAACGACGTATCCGCCCAACTTACGACCCTTTGCACTTACATTTCTCGATCTCGTTATTTCAATTGTTTCAATACGTTTTGATCACTTTTAGAGCGAATGGCGAAAAAAAAAAAATTATACGCCCTTTTGCCACCAAAATCGTGTTTTTGGCGCTTACGACCTTATGTCATTAGGCACGCGATATGATTCTTCGATCTCAAAAAAGAACTACAGAATTTTTTCTGATTTTTACAAAATCTAATTTATCATTCCGATCATTTTGACACCCCAAACAAGAAAATGTTTAGAGAGCTGGAAAAATGATCGGAATGATAAATGAGATTTTTGTAAGATTTTCTAGAAAAGTTCAATTTTAGATGGGGTGGAATCATCTAATCATAAAAAAAAACACTTGGGCGGAAAAACTTAAAAAAATCGGAAAAAAATATAAATAATTATTGGTCCAGTTGAAATGGGAATGCTTCACACGTATCGGAGCTTATCTCGAAGAGGGAACCATCGCGACGATTAGCCGAATGCGAATTAAGCCTCGCGGAACCAGGTGCCGGTGGCAGGTTGACGGGAATAAAGCGGTGAAAGGGATGATTGATAGCGCTTACAGTACGTTACGGAGTAAACAGCGAAAAAGGCAAGGCGCCAAATAGCCAAACAACCAAACGGCAATGGTGGAACCGTGGAACGCTAACAAGCGTTCTCTCGTCTCCGCCATTATCCCTTTCCCAGGTGTCTCGACGCGGATACGGAAGAGCTAATCCCGTGGTATACGATATACGCTCTTAAGGGGGAACGTACACCTTAAATTGTCGAAAAAGTGTAAAAACTCATTCAAAAAGTCATTTTTCATATTTTATAATGTTTTTCGCACGATTTTGGAAACACATTTTTTTTTTTTTCCGTCGAAGATGCACAAAATAAAATCTATCGGTGGATCGATTCAAGTTTTTCGGGTCTCAAACTACTCAGTAAAGAAGCCTTCTCGAAATGAACAGAGAACTTCTTGATCGGATCAAAATTGTGCCAGATATTTCGTATAACGTCTTCATACGTTACTTTTCGTGATAACCCGATTAAAAATAAAGTTATGAAAACGTTCTCTGTTCATATTGAAAAAGCTTCTTTACTGAACGGTTTGAGACCCGAAAAACTAAAATCGGTCCACCGGTAGATTTTATTTCGTGCATCATAGACAGAAAAAGAATTTTCTCACACCCGGTCGCAAAATGCCACTTTTCATACCTCTTGAGCCGGCGCAAAACAGATCTTTTCGGCCCTCGGGCGGAAAAGTGCTTTGCGCCCGCCTAAAGCGAGCGCAAACGACTCTTTTCCTGCCCTCGGGCGCAAAGTTCCGTTGTGCGCCCGCTCACTCGGTCTGAAAAGAGGCATTTTTGCAGACCAGGTGTTGAGAAAAAAATCGTGTGCAACACGGGCGCAAGGCTATTTTGGCGAGTGTGATTGCAGTACACTCGCCTTCGGCTCGTACTGCAAATTTCGCACTCGAAAAATAGTGTTTTGCGCCCTTGATACACAACGTACTATTTGATACCCCTTGAGCCGGCAAAGCAGATATTTTTGGCCCTCGGAAAGTGCTTTGCGCCCCCTGAAGAAACGCAAAACTTCTCTTTGCCCTGTTCGTCAAAGTCCCGTTTTGCGCCCGCTCAGGTTCTGAAAAGAGGCATTTTTAAGCGAGAGGTGTTGAAAAAACGAATCGTGTGCGAGGCGCAGCAAATTTCTCTGAAAAATAGTGTTTTGCGCCCTTGTACGCAATATACTATTTCTGTCGCAAATGATATCATTCTCGCCCGCTTTGCTTACAGCAACTCGCCCGGCTCGTGCCGCAAATTGCATACTCGTAAAATATGATACACAAATAACTATTTGATACCTCTTGAGCCGGTGCAAAGCAGATATTTTCGGCCCTCGGGCGGAAAAGTGCTTTGCGCCCGCCTGAAGCGAGCGCAAACGACTCTTCTCCTGCCCTCGGGCGCAAAGTTCCGTTTTGCGCCCGCTCACTCGGTCTGAAAAGAGGCATTTTTGCGACCAGGTGTTGAGAAAAAAATCGTGTGCAACACGAGCGCAAGGCTATTTTGGCGAGTGTGATTGCAGTACACTCGCCTTCGGCTCGTACTGCAAATTTCACACTCGAAAAATAGTGTTTTGCGCCCTTGATACGCAATATACTATTTGATACCTCTTGAGCCGGTGCAAAGCAGATATTTTCGGCCCTCGGGCGGAAAAGTGCTTTGCGCCCGCCTGAAGCGGGCGCAAACGACTCTTCTCCTGCCCTCGGGCGCAAAGTTCCGTTTTGCGCCCGCTCACTCGGTCTGAAAAGAGGCATTTTTGCGACCAGGTGTTGAGAAAAAAATCGTGTGCAACACGGGCGCAAGGCTATTTTGGCGAGTGTGATTGCAGTACACTCGCCTTCGGCTCGTACTGCAAATTTCGCACTCGAAAAATAGTGTTTTGCGCCCTTGATACACAATGTACTACTTTATAAAATCATGTTGGATCATTCAAAAGTCTCAAAAATGACTTTCGGTGGTTTTGAAATTTTTTTAATTCTAAGATGTATGTTCCCCCTTAAGAGTGTTTTTCACGTTCTATTTTTCTCGACTAAAAATTCGGCTTTTGCATTTAGAAAAATTGTCCCAAACGCTGATCTAGTTTGAATTTTCGTTAGGATCTGACGATCTTTGGATTTTGGAGCGCCAAAATTCTGAACCGAATTCTCAAAATCTTATCTTTGGTTCGCAGTCAGGAACGCAAAAACTCTTCAGGCACCAGTTTCAGTCAACAATTAAGTAACTACAAATTTGAAGAATTAGAAATACCCTGAATCCCCATCGGAATGAAATTCTGATCAGTTCTGGTCTGAATCTGCTCTAATGATGCGGATCAGAAGGTGCGTCAGAATTGATCTTGTCTTCCTCCCAGGGCGCAGCTCGTAGTCGAATTGGTGTAAAAAGTTGTTGGAAAGTAGGGAAATATCCGAAGAAATGTAGCTGGCACGCTTCTGGAGGCCGTCAGCCCCGTTATCGCGGCACGCACGGACATAAAAACTGGCATAACTCCTATGCGGGTCCAGGTTCTCTCCTCCTTCGCTCCTTCACTCCGTCCGCTCGAGCTTTTTCTTTCTCTACTTTTTTTTCGTTGTTTTTTTTCTACCCCAAACTATACACCGAGGGTGGTGCGCATACGGAGGCTATACGGAGGGTTGTAACCTGCAAGGTGAGAACCACTTCGTCATGACGTGTTACATCGAGGGATGCCCTGTGTGTCTGGGCTACCCATGCGAACCCTATATAAGCTCGGTCCACCGTCCACTACCCACTATCTCAATCCTTTATGAGCCCCTGGAGGAGACCCCGCGATATATATCACTGGTTAATTGAATTTATGGGATTATTTTTTAGCACCAGCCTGCAGCAGCGCTAACCCATCGCTCGTGTTGTATGTGGGCTCGACGAAGACGAATAATTCAATCTCGGAAATATTCAAGGGGTTGCTAACAGAAATTATTGTGAAGATGAAGAAGATGGAAAATAAACTCGATATTTTGTTCATCTATTCCGAGAATTTTTAAAGTTTCACTTTCCGCACTAGGGCTTTTACTTCACGCACTGATGAGAAATGAGGCACTTCACGAACGCTACGCAAAAATATTCGAGGGGTTGCTAACAGAAATTATTGTGAAGAAGATGGAAAATAAACTCGATATTTTGTTAATCTATTCCGAGAATTTTTAAAGTTTCACTTTCCGCACTAGGGCTTTTACTTCACGCACTGATGGGAAATGAGGCACTTCACGAACGCTACGTAAAAATATTCGAGGGGTTCCAGCTAACAGAAATTATCGTGAAAATGAAGAAGAAGGAAAAGAAACTCGATATTTTATTCATTTATTTTGAGAATTTTTAAAGTTTCACTTTCCGCACTGGGCTTTTACTTCACGCACTGACGGGAAATGAGGCACTTTACGCACGCTACGCAAAAATATTCGAGGGGTTGCTAACAGAAATTATTGTGAAGATGAAGAAGATGGAAAATAAACTCGATATTTTGTTCATCTATTCCGAGAATTTTTAAAGTTTCACTTTCCGCACTAGGGCTTTTACTTCACGCACTGATGGGAAATGAGGCACTTCACGAACGCTACGCAAAAATATTCGAGGGGTTGCTAACAGAAATTATTGTGAAGAAGATGGAAAATAAACTCGGTATTTTGTTAATCTATTCCGAGAATTTTTAAAGTTTCACTTTCCGCACTAGGGCTTTTACTTCACGCACTGATGGGAAATGAGGCACTTCACGAACGCTACGTAAAAATATTCGAGGGGTTGCTAACAGAAATTATTGTGAAGAAGATGGAAAATAAACTCGATATTTTGTTAATCTATTCCGAGAATTTTTAAAGTTTCACTTTCCGCACTAGGGCTTTTACTTCACGCACTGACGGGAAATGAGGCACTTTACGCACGCTACGCAAAAATATTCGAGGGGTTGCTAACAGAAATTATTGTGAAGATGAAGAAGATGGAAAATAAACTCGATATTTTGTTCATCTATTCCGAGAATTTTTAAAGTTTCACTTTCCGCACTAGGGCTTTTACTTCACGCACTGACGGGAAATGAGGCACTTTACGCGCGCTACGCAAAAATATTCGAGGGGTTCCAGCTAACAGAAATTATCGTGAAAATGAAGAAGAAGGAAAAGAAACTCGATATTTTGTTCATCTATTCCGAGAATTTTTAAAGTTTCACTTTCCGCACTAGGGCTTTTACTTCACGCACTGACCGGAAATGAGGCACTTTACGCACGCTACGCAAAAATATTCGAGGGGTTCCTAACAGAAATTATCGTGAAAATGAAGAAGAAGGAAAAGAAACTCGATATTTTCTTCATCTATTCTGAGAATTTTTAAAGTTTCACTTTCCGCACTAGGGCTTTACTTTCCGCATTGATAGATAATGAGGTGCTTTACGCACGCTACGCAAAAATATTCGAGGGGTTCCTAACAGAAATTATTGTGAAAATGAAGAAGGAAGAGAAGAAACTAGATATTTTCTTCATCTATTCTGAGAATTTTGAAAGTTCCACTTTCCGCACTAGGGCTTTACTTTACGCACGCTACGCAAAAACCTTGTACACACATAAGTATTTGTATCAGTTTTTTAAAGGATTCGGGAGACTTTGCAAAGACTTGTGAAAAAATCTCAAGGATTTTCGTCATTTGATTTGATCAGGTGTTTCCAATATCCTGTCCTCTGGTCG
The DNA here is from genome assembly GCA_018257835.1 of Euura lappo. NCBI lineage: Eukaryota > Metazoa > Arthropoda > Insecta > Hymenoptera > Tenthredinidae > Euura > Euura lappo. The sequence continues at coordinate 41,321 of JAEUYN010000407.1, read as the reverse complement.
ATCGCCGAGCCACTTGATCCTAGAATAAAACAGTTGAATAATATCTCCTCGACCGGAGCACATACCATTCCATTGAAGTTCTATATCAAATAACAGGATCTTCAGAGTGTCAGATTCGAATAGCTTAAATTCCCACTTGTTTCTCGTAATCTGATATACCCTTCTCGATTCTCCTTTGCCTTATAACCTTTCCACCTCTCGGAACGGGGCTCCGCATCAGATTCCTCTTGAGACCCTCGTTTATTTTCTCTCTCTATATTCGCACGTCAGGATCCCCACATAAATCATCAATTTTTCTTTTCTGATTTCAGGTGCAAGGAGCCCGGAAGATACATGACCGACCTTCCACCCACTGCGGTCATCATCTGCTTCCACAACGAGGCCTGGTCCGTTCTTCTGAGGACCGTACACTCCGTCCTTGATCGCTCACCGGCTCCGCTCCTCCAGGAGATCATCCTCGTCGACGATTATTCCGACATGCGTGAGTAGACGATGAATTTAAATTCGTCATTCGAAGTGTCAATTTTTTTTATAAACCCACACACCGACTACTACTTACACGCACTTGGTCGGGATGGGAACCGGTGCGTATCACCTGGTACTGCGGTGATTTGCTGCCCCCGTTGCGGTCGCAGACTGTGGAGGCAGGATATCGATCAAGAATGATCGATGGTGTTAGTTTATATCCTGTCCTGAAGAGGTGGCAGGGGTGGGAGACGAAAGGGGGGAGAAAATCAGGAAGAATAATAATACCCGAGGATATATATATATATATATATATATATATATACACAGATCGTCGTTCTTTCATATATTATTCATCCTCTCTTCACATTTATTCAACTTTTCGTTTCAATTTTTTTTTTTACTACATTTTAATCATCTAAAAAAAATGAAAAGTTGACTTCAAACTGTTCAGATTTTGGATTCGATTGGTTCAGTAGTACTTTTCAAATTATTTGAACAGCAAAATTCTACAGGATTGAGGAATCTGAGGTCCGATTAGGAAAATTCAAAATGTGCTGACGAAAAATTCCAAAAATTTTTCGATTTTCATTGAAATCGGTATCTAAAAGTTTTTTTTTTTTTTTTTTTGAGTCACTGATCACGAATTTTTCTTTCAATCTTCGAAAGTACTAATTAAATAATAATATTTTTTTTAGTATCGCCTAAAAAAAAGGGAAACTCAAAAACTGGTTCCTTTTCAGTCTGAATCGACATGATTTTTTTTTTTTTGTGTGTGTCTTCTCTAAATTTGAGATTTGAAAAGAAGGGTTATATCGTTTATTCTCAAAGCTACTGAACCTTCGTTTTAGCTTGCTTTCAATTTCCATAGCGAGACCCATGCAGCGAGGCTGGGCGCAAGGTTTGCTAAATATTTAATAACTTTTAGAGAACCCCCCGTGTTTCCGCGGCACGTTTCAATTTAAATTTAAACGTTCTAGAAGAGATTCTGAGAGATCTGGGTTACGGGTGCGGAGGGTATTAGAATTTTAGCCTAAAAAATGAAAGATAAATGAAAACACCCTTCTTTATCAGAAAATCCCTACTGGAGCTGAGATTCTCCAGTTTCTCTCGTCTCGTTGAATTCAAGGTGATTTCACAATTCGACATTCTTAAATGGCTCAAAATCTTCAGAAAAAATAGTATCGGCAGATCGGATCTCGCGTTGCGTAAAAGACACGAAAATAGTACATTGTGTATCAAGGGCGCAAAACACTATTTTTCGAGTGTGAAATTTGCAGTACGAGCCGAAGGCGAGTGTACTGCAATCACACTCGCCAAAATAGCCTTGCGCTCGTGTTGCACACGATTTTTTTCTCAACACCTGGTCGCAAAAATGCCTCTTTTCAGACCGAGTGAGCGGGCGCAAAACGGAACTTTGCGCCCGAGGGCAGGAAAAGAGTCGTTTGCGCCCGCTTCAGGCGGGCGCAAAGCACATTTCCGCCCGAGGGCCGAAAAGATCTGTTTTGCGCCGGCTCAAGAGGTATGAAAAGTGGCATTTTGCGACCGGGTGTGAGAAAATATCCCTCCCTGTCCGTTATTCGTTGGGATTATGAATACCATTACCTTTGAAATCTATCCTTTTATCAGCTCGGTGGTTAAGCCCCGTGTCCTCCCACCTATGTGCTTCTGTCGCCTATTACACATGTTCCCGAAGGGGAGAAGATGAACAGCTATCTACATCCTCGTGAACGAATTTTAACCAGTACGAATTACCATACAGTCGTTGCCTGCCTAAAAAAATGAGAGAGAAAGAGAAGAAAAAAACACATAGAAAAATTATTACACAGTTTTTTTTCTTCTTCTTCTTCCTCCACTTCGTCACATATGCTCACAAAAATAATTGACCTCTCGATCCTTGCAAAATATATTTAAAACAGAGAATTTACTTCAATTTTTTTTTTCGGTTTGGAAATTTGACATTTAGCTTTTCGGAATTCTCGAGATTCTCTAAGATATCTTAATATTCTTTAAAAATTTCTTGGAATTATTTCGCTCAGAAAATCCATCGAAGTCTTTAGGACACTTGAAAATTTTCTGAAAGACTTTTACGACTCCTTAGAATATAATTTTCCTCGAGTTTCCTTGTCACATTTCGTGAGGTATTCGAAAGTCACGAGAAACTCGGAATTTCTGTGGTTTTGAAAAAGCCTCCGCATGAAAAAGACAGGATGAGGAATCCTCGATCCTTGCAGAATGTGAAGAAAAAAGCTCATAGATTAATCTGCGCGGGGATGCGAAGCCCGCGAATATAAGGGAAGCTAGAAGCTCTTAAAAGCTGAAGATAAGCGGAGTAACTTGGCGGAAGTGAAACCCATAAACATACTCGCGAAGTCCTCGTGCGTGATGTACGAAAAAACCATTCATATCGCCCACACACGGCGTCTAGGGGGTCGCGATATTATCGTTATTTATTCCGATCAAAATTCGCAAGTTCTTTCTTCTCCCGCGATTATCTTCCTGTCCCTCCCTTTTCTCATTCTCGTTCTCCGGCTATTACGCAGCTCTATTGAGAGCGAAATAAATTAACGTGCAAACGGTTAATCCGAAATCCTCCCGTACCGCAAAATTTCTTGCGCCTTATCTCAGAGGCTTAAAATACTATTTACGAGGGGGCCTGTGGACCCTCGACGAAACTGGACCCGCGAGGCTTCGGTGTAGCTGCAGCGTTATTTTTCACATTTTTTACTCTCGTCGTATCCGGAATCCATTATCCGTTATTTCTGAATAAACCGGAAAGGTCGAAGTCCGGTAATCCTGGTTTATACCCGGGGTCATTTCGGTTTACGATACACCGAAAGGCGCAATAATCGTATCCAAATTCCAACTACCACGTGGCAATTAGCAGTGAGTCAACCCCGGAGCCACGAATTTTGGAAGGTGAATTCCCCACGGCCGCTGCGGAATCGTCACTGTTCCGTAAGCCCAAAGCTCACGGTGGGATTAAACGACTGCGACCAGTTGAAAGGGACTCTAATTCAACGCTTTAAACGAGTAAGAGCCGGGGGAATTCGGTTTGTCAAAAACAATAATTTAACCGACAAATGAAGAGTGAAACGATATTGAGCTCTCGTTTTTTTGCAACTTTTGTGCTATTTTAAATTTTTATAATCTGACTTCAGATTCGTGATCAGCGATGCAAAAAACCATCTGGTTCCAAATTTCATTCTGATCTATTTTTTTGGAATTTTGATATTCGAATAATTAAAAAAAGGTTTGAACCAATCAAAGCCAAACACAGAAACGGGAAGTTGAAAATGAGGAAAGGGTTCGCAGCTCCTCCTCTGTGCGTATATATTCTCTGAATCTCGTTTTTAATAAAGCAGTCAATTTTCATTTCCATACATAAGTTACAATCCGCACACGTTCTTCCGTACGTGATAAGAATGGGAGTGAAGAAAGGCTAGAACCGCGCGGTTTATTTGCCGGATTTAGTTTCATCCCTTAAGAAAATAGGGGGATATTCCCTGGCTGAAACGGGTACAGGAAGCGAGAATGTGACCCAGATTCAACCCTCCGCGAATAGATTGAATTGGAAATATTATAATCGTTGGTTAATAACGGCGACGAACTTCACGGGGACCGGAAATGGTATATTTCCAGACAGTTACAGAGTATTTTTTTAGCCAGAGCTCCAAAAGACCCACAATCCTATTTTAGGTGTCACGAAAGATGATTCTACGCCAAACTTCCGACTTTCACACTGTTTTCAAGATTAGAAAATATCAATGTACATACCTAGTTCAAATTTTTGAACGTCGAACGTCAAATTCGTGATCGGAAACTAAAAAGAAACCGCTATTGCAAATTTTGGGGGTTTGACCTCAGATTCATTATCTGCAGCGACCCAAAATACCTTCAGGTACATTTAAAAAACTACTGGACCGATCAAATCCAAAATCTGGTGAGTTTTGGGTTTTGAAAAGCCGCTTCGATGCGGTGACCAAATTAGCCAACATCTGTACATGAAATTTAGTATAAATCTTGCCTATATTATATAAGTAAATCGAAACATTCCTCATTTTTCTCCTTCCAAACCTAAAACGGCTATACTAACTGGATTCGCCAGTTACATTCTTCCTAGACGTCACCTCGACACACCACGAGTTTGATGTCCGACGGTGATCCTCTTCGTCGAGAGACTCGGAAGTCGGACTTGATCCATATCAGCATTCAGCATCGATAAATTGATTATAATCTCGCGTATGTCCACAGCCCACCTGAAGCGGCAGCTCGAGGACTACATGATGAACTATCCGAAGGTGAGGATCATCCGGGCACCGAAGAGGGAGGGCTTGATCAGAGCGAGGCTCATCGGCGCTGCTGCGGCCAAAGCACCGGTACTCACTTACCTGGACAGCCACTGTGAATGTACGGAGGGTTGGCTGGAGCCCCTGCTGGACCGGATAGCCCGCGATTCGACTACCGTAGTTTGCCCGGTTATCGACGTCATCGACGACTCGACCCTGGAGTATTACTGGAGAGATTCCAGCACTGTCAATGTCGGTGGTTTCGACTGGAACCTCCAGGTATTATTAGAGTCGTTGAGCCATATCACGAATTTGCTTCCATATCGCATCTCAGTCCAATCGAAGAATTGGACCGAAATAATAGAAAATGGAAAATGTGCTCGAGTTCAGTCTTTTCATCATATCTCGACAACCGTTGATCCTATAGCTACAAAGGTTATTACAAGAAATGAAGCCTATTAAATTTTCTACAAAAAAGGTTCGATACACTTTTCTCTTATCTTTGATAGTTTTTCTCTAATACATCAGCGAACACGTACATAATTTTGACAAGGTTCTATGCAAATATCGATACTTTGAGCCGTGTATTACACGAAAACTATTGAAGATATGAAAAAAGTGTATTCAACCTTTGATGTAGGGAATTGAATAAGCTTCATTTTTTGTAATAACCTTTGTCACGATAGGATCAACGGTTGTGAAGATATGACGAAGAAACTAAATTCCAGCACTCCACCAATTCACAGATCTCTACTAATTAATTTGTCTATTTTTGCTAATTCGACTGGACCATCACTAATTATAACAATCATTCCGTACAGTTCAACTGGCACACTGTACCAGAACGGGAAAAAAAGAAGCACAAACATACAGCGGAGCCTGTGTGGTCTCCGACGATGGCCGGTGGCCTATTTTCCATCGATAGACGGTACTTTGAAAAACTAGGAACCTATGACAGCGGTTTCGACATATGGGGCGGCGAGAATCTCGAACTTTCATTCAAGACCTGGATGTGCGGAGGTGAACGGATCAAACCCCAGACAGTACAGAAGTCAAAGTCGTCTAAAAGTCGTCGTGTGGACGTCAAATGTCCCGACGGGACATTTTTGACGTCCAAGTCTTGCCTCAACTCTCGAAGACGTCTCTGAGGGTTCAGACAAGATTCAGACGTCAAAAGTGGGACATTTGACGTCCATACGACAACTTTTAGACAACGTCGAGTTCTGTACAGCCTATAATTACAACGAAATTGACTAACGAAGCGACTTTTTTTATCCCCCTGAACCCTAGGAACCCTGGAGATCATTCCTTGCTCCCATGTCGGACACATATTCAGGAAACGGTCGCCCTACAAATGGCGAAGTGGGGTCAACGTCCTGAAACGAAACAGCATCAGACTTAGCGAAGTTTGGCTCGACGAGTACGCAAAGTACTATTATCAGAGGATAGGACAGGACAAGGTGGGTTTTTTGTTATTTCCACGAGTAATGTCAGGATTCTTTTTCTTCTGAATAATAAAATACTAGATCGATCGATGTGGAAAACTCTGAGGGCATAGTACACAGAATGAAGTATGATACCGAGCAAAGAGCAGGAGTTCCCAAAGTTTGGAATGATTAATGGAATAAACCTTGAGAGACGCTAGAAATTCAGAGTTGAGAGCTAAGAGTTAAGGAGATCCCTTTACAGCCTTTCGTAGTGGTAGAATAAGGGAAATTTCGTCTGTTCTTATCAAGTATTACACGAGCTAACGGTACTACCCCTGAATCCGGAAGATTACCTTCAATATCTCATACAGTAATAGTGTATTATGCTACAAGGGAGGAAAGAGCGCGATTTTCGCCGAGTGCAGCGAGGGCAGCACAAATACGAGGTGAAAATTGCGCTCCTCCAGTGTGGCATATGCTATTTTTCACCCGACTTCGATAAAATGACCTTATTCCGTCGCTGTAACGCGAGTGGAAAGTAGGTAGTCAGTTTTTGACCAGCAGGAAGAGAAGTGATTAACCGGGCAGAAAAGTAAATTTCACCTTTTTGAAAAGTCCACTTTTTTGCCCGGCAATCGACTTTTCTTCCCTCTTACTTACTTAATACATCCTTAACATTGAAAATTATATTCACAGGGAAACTACGGCGACGTTTCTGACCGCAAGGCGTTGAGGAAAAAACTCAACTGTAAACCGTTCAAATGGTATCTCGATAACATATATCCGGAGTTATTCATTCCTGGGGAAGCTGTAGCGTCTGGCGAGGTGAGTCAATCTTTCACAAGAATTTTTCCACATTATTTAACCTCTTTCGTAAAAGTTACAGTGCGAAAAAAAGCTCGATATCAAAGAGCGTCCTTGTGTTTCATCTTGATGTATTTCACGATTTATTATTGTTGTTACAACCGAAGGAAAATTTGAAGTTGGACGTAAGCAGTGAGAAAAGGGGGAATTCCGCGCATGCGCAGATCGTAGATCATCGACTTTACGCCCTAGAGTTTTTTTTTCAAGACGAAATTCACTATTTCGAGAATCGATCCACTACTTTGACTATGATTTGTCAAACGAATCAAATTTTCCTTCACGAGTAGATTGTGAATGTTTATTTTTTCTCAAAAACGCCGAGGCTAAAAAGAGGCGCTTCTGTCTCTTCCCGTCGATCGTTTATCGCCCGGGATATGCCGCATCGTCGCAGCCCATTAGTGGCGAAATGTGTTCCCTCTAAAGATTGGAACAATGCCCCCGATTGCATGACAATGCCGGGGATCATCGGACGCGCTGGTATAGCCAAAATCGGGCATCGAAGGAAATCGGCCGCCAAGTACGTACTGCGCGTTGACTCCGCAGCTTCCGTATCAATCGACAATGCCCAGCGGTTTTCGGGTCTTCCTTTCAATAGACTCTCGCGGTTCGTCCATCATAGGCCACCCCTTGAGGTGAAATGAAAGTCACGTGACCTCGATATGAGGCTGATGATTTACACTTGGAATTTTCAAACGCTATTTTCTCAGCCAAAACACATTCGATTGATGTGAAATTGATATCAGTGACGTAGAAAAACTGAATGAAGGGCCTGCCAATCGTGGATTTTCGAATATCGAAAGACATAATCAGAATTTTGTGTAACAATATTGTTCTGTAACCCGAGGAGGTGCTGCCCCTCGTGGAGAGAGGCAGCACTTCCTTGGATTACGGAACAATATTGTTAAAAAACTGTTATTACGTCTCGATTTTCGAAAATCCACGATTGGCAGGCCCTTCATTCAGTTTTTCTACGTCACTGATATCAATTTCACATCAATCGAATGTGTTTTGGCTGAGAAAATAGCGTTTTAAAATTCCAAGTGTAAATCATCAGCCTCATATCGAGGTCACGTGACTTTCATTTCACCTTAAAACTCTTTTCCGGCGGTGAAAAGATCCGATTTTCCGATTCGTTATCATTTTATAAATTTTTCCTCAATTTTCAATTTATCGGACCGAAAAAAACCTATAGAAAGATCAATTTTTTATTTTTTATTCTTCGAGTAAAAATCGTATTAAATTAACGTTTGATTTATCCACTGTTCGTGATATCGCTCCCCCCTCTCCCTAATTGCTGGACAATCTGTACGCGATGATATTACGAATCTAGATATGCCGAAATTAATCACCGTCAATTATAAATTCCACGCGAGTTTAATCAGAACGATCCCCGCGCGCGTGTTCATCGGGTCAAATTCGTGTTTCGATTTTTTTTTTTTTTTCCATTATCGTTGTACCGAGGAGCGTAACGAGGTTAAAACTTTTGCCCTCGTGACGTATACGCGCCCATCCACGCGGGTATTAAAACGTGGAAAACAACGAGCGACGACAATATGTGGCGAGGGGATGAACGCGGGAGGATTTTCTGGTACGTTGCAGTCGTTGCTGATGGTACGAGAGGAGGGCGTACGCGAAATAACAATTTCGCAATTCCCATCTCGACGGGTGGAGCTCGAGCTCGAGGCGAGAGCTGTAACCGTATGCCATCTCGTCCTTTATTTCCTATTACCTACTTTGTTATTTCTACTCTCCTGTCTCCTTTTTTTTTTTTTTACTTTCTCACTTTTATCCTCTTTTATTCATGTTTGTTGGTTTTCATTCCCTAGGTTATACAGCTTTTCACACAATTTTTATTCCGAAAAAAAAAAAAAAAGCTATTCGAGTCCTGCACTTTTATATTAATAAGCAGTAATTGCGCTATGAGACTTTGTCTTGAGCTCATTTTCGTAATCATTTTTCACACCGACGGGGGTTAATCACTCATAGATTAATTAATTGTATGATAGATGAAAGAAATTTAATATAATAGATTGACACAAATTTTTAGAGTAATGAAAGTAAAAAACAAAAAAAAATCCAGACGTTTGAAAAGGGTGCAGAGAGATTTCAATGATTGCCAGGGATTTGAAGAAATTTAGGGAAAGAAATTTCAAAGGATTCACATATTTTCGTCTTTTACTAATTTCGAACGGCTTTTCTAGTTAATATTTCAGCTATCTTCGTGAAAATCGTGGAATTTATCGTCGAATCTGGAATCTAAAAGCACGTTGAATCAATAAAGGGAAATGATTTCTCGCAGGATCTGTGAGTTTCTCTCACCGTGGTTCGGAAAATAGCCGCGTTCGTAATCCTTCGGGCTTCTTCGGTCGCAGTCGGCATCCTCCGACGCTCGTCGGCCGCGGTCGGGTCGATTCTCGCACGCTGAACGAACGCCGGTACGAGGCTTGAATGATATGCTGCCAATGTACCGGAGACTGATAAAAATTTGTTTTATTGTTACGAATTATGGGAAATCCCTCTTATTAGCCTCGCCGTTTTGTATTCTAGGAGATATTTGCAGCGGCGGATGAGGGAGGTGGAGTCGTGGAGATTTTTACTTGTTACTTTTGTTTTCTAGCGTTACACTTGACTCTTGACACCAGAGCCTGGGAGAGAGAGAGCGAGTATAAAGTAATACGTAACTAACTAAATTTCCATAAACTAACAATCTAGGTCCGCAATCTTGGAGAGGGGACTGCGACGTGCCTTGATTCTGCAGCGCGCAAATCAGACCTACACAAACCCGCTGGTCTCTACCCTTGTCATCGCCAGGGTGGCAACCAGGTACAGAGAACCACGCTCATCACGCGTTTAGCATGCAAATTTCTGACACGCTCGTTTTTTGTTTTTTGTTTTCTTGTCTTGTCTTGTTTTGTTTTATATTTGCGATTTCTCGTCTTGCGATCTTTAGGTTTGTCTGATACAGAGGCGAAACTTTGCAGAGCTTTTCTCTATCATCATGCGAAAAATAATAATAATAATAACATTAATGGACACTTGAAGGAATTAAGGTTGAAGTTAAAAATTTGAAAAGAATTGAATACACGATGATAAAGGTTAGAAAAAGTTGAAAATACGGTGATAAAGGTTAGAAAAAGTAAAAAAAATGTGAAAGGCTAGAAAAAATTAAAAATACGCTGTTAAAGGTTAGAACAAGTTAACAACACTATATTGAAGGTTAGACACAGTGAAAAAACACGCTGATAAAGACTATAAAAAGTAGAAAAGTCAGTGATAAAGGTTAGAAAAAGTCAAAAACGCTGTGATAAAGGTTAGAAGAAGGTAAAAACGCGCTAATAAAGGTTATAAAAAGTTGAAAAGTCGGTGGTGAAGGTTATAAAAAGTGTAAAACACGGTGATAAAGGTTAGAAAACGCTGAAAACAGGTTAACAAAGGTTAGAAAAAGTAAAAAAAAACACGGTGATAAGGGTCAGGAAAAGTTAAAAACACGGTAATACAGACTAGAAAAAGTCAAAAACACGGTGATAAGGAGAGAAAGTTAAAAGCACGGTAATACAGACTGAAAGAATCAAGACAGTAGCGAAGGTTAGAAATTCAAAATACTGTGAAGTAAGGTTAGAAATAGTAAAAAACACCCTGATGAAGGCTAGAAAAAAATCAAAATCACGGCGATAAGGGTTAGAAAACGGTGAAAAGAGGTTAACAAAGGTTAGAAAGAGTAAAAAAAAGAAATGCAGCTGGTCCGGCATAAAACATACCATGTATGGATACGGGGTCGATTCTAACGATTCTCATCATTATTTAAAACGTTAAAATTTATGTATATTATCGTCGGATTAGATTATTGGAAAGTAACTGCATTTCAGATGTAACTTTACCTTTTTTCGTAACAGAGCTGAGATTTATAGTCTGGATTAATAGTGGATGCATGTTCTCATCACCCCATGCCCCCTATCCATTCGTATAACAAACCCCCACCCCCTATACTCTCCCGGGTACAATCCTATTGATTTCTCATAGTGTAAACTCAATTTTGAGTAACAAGGTTTATTATTCTCTGTCTAGGAATAACAAAATACGAATTGTACCTATCCTACCACCGTTCCACGATTTTCTCTATTTTTACATTCTCGATAACGATTTTCGGTAAATTAAGTCAGGTCAGGTAATTCTAGATACACAATACAAACATAATTTAAATCATTTTCTTGGTCAGCGATGATTTTATATCATTATCGAAGAAAAGCTGTGCAATTTTTCCATCCTGCTGAATGAGTGAAGATAATTTTGTTCGATGCTGTGATGCTTTTTCGGTCTGCAAACTTTCATTTCATACGTGTTTTGTAGTTATTTTATGTCGGAGCTTGCGAATTTCATCATAATGTACTATTTTTCTCTTCTTCTTTCTGCATTGTACTGAAAAAATGTGCGAGTCACGATCTACGCGCACGTTTCGCCCTGGATATATCCTATATCTAATCCACTTGACAAGTGAAAAAGGAAAATATAGCAACTGAGCTTGATAAATGAAAATTGTTACAAATGCGTAAATAAATAAAGCTCCACTGTTCGTGGAATAAAAATCCTAGAAATACGTGCTTCGAGAGAAACAAACGTGACTGTGACATATAATTAAAACAGATACCAGAACACGTACTCGCGACTAGTTTTTGCTCACTTTTACTAAATAATACTCGAGCCTCGTCTTTTCTAGACAGAAACTGTGACAGATATGAAAAAAATAAAATCCCAAAAGTCAAATTTTTGGGAGACTAAATTCGATTTTTCCTTCCACGAATAATTTAATTTATATCGTATACATTTTATTGTAACATCGCATACATTTTTTTTCTCTCTGTGTGTCAATTTAAAATGTACAGCAGCTGAACAATCAACGGCGCGAAGAGGGAGCTATTTTGAATAGAAGTGAAATCTGCATCAGTATATGAACGAAAAGAAAATTAATAAATTCTTGTTGGTATCTTTTTACTATTTTATTTTATCTTATTTGACTTTTTTTTCAATTTTGTGACTTTATACAGATAAAACAGCGCTCTAGCGCGGTCTGTATAGACTCGCCCGGAAAACCTGAGGACCTACACCAGCCCGTTGGTCTGTGGCCGTGTCACGGACAGGGTGGAAATCAGGTACCACCTTTGTACTTCATGACGATGATTATGAGGAAAAAAGAAAGAAAACTACAAAGGGAGGGATAACGTCGGCTGGTGTCGGTCGCTAACTCGATATTTATACGTACACCCTATAATTTATAATCAATTAATTTTTCGATACTATAATATTTTATTTCAATAATAACATCACACTACTGGTGCAGGTTCATAAAATAACTGGATTATTTGCTAAATTGTTATTTAACGGTAGGATATATATTTTTTTTCATACATTTTAATCGTCAATTCACACGAAATTTCATCCCTCTACTTTTCACCCTGTAATTAATCATCGATGTACGGGCCGTAGAGTCTCGACCAAAAATGATTCTCGTAGGCAAATTGAGTACTTTATGATGAGATAAAAATCTGAAAAAAATCAACCATGATAAAGATGATCAGAGTATTCATTTTTAATAATAATATTGCCCGAAAGTTATCGATGAATGGTTTAAACAAAACATTGTTTAACAAATTCTCTGGTAACGTTATTTTTTTTTCATCTCAAATAAATGCCCTAATTTTTCCGAACACACGTGAATTTTTTGGGAATTTTGTCACTATTTTGAAATTTCCGTTTTCGAAAATTTGCAAAGGCTGTATTTACGAAACTATTTGTTCCACGCTCCGGAAACTTCGGAATTGTAATCTACATCGTTTTCACAAAAACATATCCAAAATTCAGAATTGTTTTTCCATTTTTCAAAATGTGGAAATTTTCGAAATCGGAAATTTCAAAATAGTGACAAAATTCTTTAAAAATTCATGTGTATTCAGAAAAATTAGGGCATTCGTTTGAGATGAAAAAAAATGCTGTTACCAGAAAATTTGTTAAACGATGTTTTGTTTAAACAATTTATTGATAACTTTTGGGCATTATTATTATTCAAAATTAATAATTTTATCGTCTTGATTGTCGTTGATTTTTTTCCGATTTTTATCTTGTCTCAAAGTATCTAATATTGTCGACGAGAATCACTTTTGGTTCAGATTGTACGGCCAATACATCCTTAATTAATGATATTCGATCCAAATGGACCCAAATGGTATGACCTTCTTCTTTTTGTTTCTATCTGTACATCAATAATGGAAGAACAGACTGGAAATTGTCAATTCTTATCAATTATTGAACAAGTATCCATTCAGACAAGAGCAGGTGAAAAAGTTGTAGGTTCTACAATTTTTATTTAATTTAAGAAAAAGGTTACATACCGAATTTCAATAGAATCTGACCATTTTTCTTCACCATCGGAATAAAAAAAAAAATTATTTCTCACTATGGAAACTAAATTTTTGACATTTTTTTATATGAAAATTGCAGTTCACTGACGATTTTTAAGACAAAAATCCAAGTTTTGTGTAGCAGAAAACATTTTTTTTTTTTTTTTTCCAAATTTGTTTGTTACATTTGAGAGAATTTAGATTGAGAATTTTTCCTTGAACGGAAATGATGATTAAAAGTACAATCAATGGGTTTTCGTTTGAGTGAAATATTTTTCATTTATCTTCCTTTGTGATTCTAGTTTTTAAAAATGATATCGCTACATCTAGGTTCTTAAAAAACTGTTTTTTTTTTTTTTGTCTGAACTCGCGTAGCTCGGTGGTATTCACGTCTGTAATTACGCGACGCGAGGTTGACAGTAATTACTAATTACTAATTACGTTTCGGACCGTTTCAACTGTACATGGGGTCGGGGGTGGTGGCTTCAACGACGCACGGGTTAAAATCACGTTTCTATACTATGTATATATATATATATATGTGTGTGTGTGTGTGTGTGTGTAGAATACATACACGTAGACACTTTACACACGTGTTGTACAATGCACGGGGTACACGCTACGAGGTGAGAGCAAACTTTATGAGATCGTTATTTTACATTTTTAATTCGGATTTTATACGTGCTCGAAATACTACATTTATGTCAAAAACCTGCACGCTTTGCGTTCTTTTGAATTAACCAAATATCATTTTCATTCTCGACTCGCATATCAACGTTCGAAAAAACGAAAAAAAATTACAAAAAATCACCGATATCTGAGGATTGAATTGATGGAATGAAAGAATAGTATATTGTGCACCAAGGGAGCAAAGGACGTTTTCACTCCCGAGCGTGGAGTTGCCACCCGAGCCGAAGGCGAGGGATGGCATCCACCGAGGGAGTGAAAAGTCCGGCGACCGTGGTGCACACGATATTTTATTCCATACATGAACGGAGGCCGATTTCGCGGGCAGACCAGTGTTTACATTTAGGTTATGTGACGTACCGATCGAGCCGCACTGGTTGGTACGGCAGAGAAAACTAGGGAAGAAAGACTTTCAGGGAAGAAAGACTTTCAGGGAGGAAAAACTGGTCTTTCTTACCGAATAGTCTCCCAGCGGAAAGAAAGAGTTCCCGGTCGGTAAAGCCGCACTTCGCTCCCCCAAAATAGGTAGCGGAATCGGCCTTTCCGTTCATGTATGGAATAATAGTATATTGTGCAACTCGTGCGGGAAGTTGGCGATTCTCGATGAGTGAGAGTATGGCGCACGAGTCGCAGGCGAGTTGTCACGAGCCGTAGACGAGTGTCGACATGCTCGCACGATTCGGGGATCGACAACCCGCACGCGTTGCATACTATGCTTTTTGTAACCCCTTGCAATGGGTAGTTCGATTTCGCCGCCGCGGCACTCGGCACTCTAATCAGAGCGTGGCGTAGAGCAGCACACGCGATCGTAGTTACCAAGTGTCCCGTCTGATGGCGCTAGCTAACAGAGTCTCGCTGAGACTAGCGTGAAATAATATTCATTATTTCACGCTAAAACTGTCGTCTGCTATATTCTGAAAAAATCGAGTAGATCTATGTAGATCTAAATGCTTTAGATCTACGTAGATCTAAATTTTGGAATAGATCTAATGAGATCTACGTAGATCTTATGAGATCTCAAGAGATCTACGTAGATCTAATTTTTACGTCATTGTCAATTCCGGAAATGAATTGAAAAAACATTGATTAATTGCATAACTATAATGAAAAAATACTCACTATCGTCATAAAATAAGAAATCGTGAATACGAGTAAGGAAAAAAATGAAAAAAAAAAAAATTGTGAAAATCGAACAAATCGGAATCGAACCCTGGAACTTCGGATTACCAAACCTGTACCGTACTAGATGAGCTAAGGCGCCTTCTGAAAGTACGTGCGTTTCTGGCATACTTATGGTCCAATCAGTCCAGACAGACTTGAAATATTTCCAAATACGGTACCAGAACTACTCAGATCCGAGTAGATCTACTTGGCTTCAATGAGCAACAACGTTTTGCTGCAATTATTCCATCTACTCATCTCAGATCTACCTAGATCGAAAGTAGATCTACGAAAGTAGATCTACCTAGATCTAAAGTAGATCTAACGATATCTGGGTGGATATACATAGATCTAAGAAGCATGGGCATTCGAACATGACAGTATATCAATTCGAAGCTACGTAGATCTACGAAAATCTTTGGAGATCTAGGTAGATCTAGGTAGATCTACGATTTCCCAAAATTTAGATCTACTTAGATCTACTTAGATCTAAATTCGATCTCCGGAGATGCGAATTAGATCTAAACCATTTTTTCCCGGGTTGCCTCTCGCCCAGCGCAGTAATCGACCGCCGGCGCACTTTCGCGGTGCGAAATCGAACTTCCCATGCAAGTGTTGCAAAAATCAATTATATTCCTACTAGGGGCTCCCGCGCCGCTGCGCGCTTCGCGCACGCACCCCAGTCGGCGCTATACGCGCCTCAAAAATTGGTTTCACACGTTTTCATTCCCTTAGGAGTCGAATTTCAAAAAACGCTTAAACTGCTTTCTAGGTATTTGAATGAGCAATAATTTGAAGCCAAAACGAAGTCAATATCTCATCGGGCCGAGGAGATATCCATGAATCCGCGAAAACATGTTTTACCCCTTTTATTCTCCTCGTGGGGCGAATTTCGAAAAATCGCTTCTCATTGGGTGTTTACGAAGGGAAGGGAACATGTTGCCCAAATTTCAAGTTTCTAGGTCAAGGGGTTTGGGCTGGGCGTTGATGCCACTTGTTCCTTTATAGATACAGATGTTGCTTAGCTTGTACATATAATACTGTTCACTTAATTTAAGGGGAATTTCATGAATCTTGGAATTTGAAGAAAAAGGGAACAGAATAAAAAAAAATATTCGTTTCATAACTTCAATATCGTTTTCAAACAATTTTTTTTCCTGCGTGCTGCGGGCTGATATTTCAGAAGAAATAATCAGGGTCAACCTGGAGAACCTAGAGACCTGGAACTGTCAGAAAAATTCGTATCAAGTTCATATAAAAAATTGTATCTTTTTTTGTTTGTGTTTCAAATTTATATGGAGCTCATGAAATTCTGCTGTTCGGATAGTGTGGCTGTGGTGCATGAAGTTTTTCATATTTTTTGTAGTTTCGCTTGCTATTTACACTTTCGCTCCTTTTTTATACTTTTATTAAGTTTTTTTTTTCTTCGACCTCGACGATTGGTTCTAACGTTCATATATTCTAATGAATTATCAAATTGAATCGTATTCCTGGTACATGAATGATAATTCGCGAAATTTTTGTCGCTCTGTGTTAATACCTTAATTTGAAACCACGATTCCGACCGCGTTACGATTTCCACCGGTATTTTCCCCCTGGGTGATACGTGCGGCTCGTTTGAAGTTTGACAATATACGTATATCTACGTTACATCCAGTTGGTGGGATCAACGCAATTTCGAGGACCACTGCACTCAATTATTGATGCCCACTGCTCATTATACCTGTTTGGGCTTCGACGCCTGTGGTTTTACCGTTGACTCTGTGTCGTTTGCCGCTGCTCCGAAAATGACCGCTGTTAATTATCGCCCAAATTAGCCATCGAGCGGTCTACATCGCCTTCGAAATAGTCAATTATCGACGGTAAAATAAAATCGATCGGAACGTTAGAACCAACATAGGCAAGATTCTGTATATCGAAGCCATTCTGATAACCATGTAAAAAACCATTTTCACAGTACTGGATGCTCAGCAAGACTGGAGAAATTCGTAGGGACGAATCCTGCCTCGACTACAGCGGCACCGATGTCGTCCTCTATCCCTGCCACGGCAGCAAGGGAAACCAACAATGGGTATACGATCCACAGGTATTACATTTTTTATTGAGTTTGATTGAGTCAAAGGGGCTAGAGTTCAGTTTTTTCACCATATCTCGACAACCATTGATCCTATCGTCACAAGGGTGATTACAAAAAATTAAGCTTATTAAATTCTCTACAACAAAGGTTCAATAAATTTTTTTCATATCTTCAATACTTCTTGCGTAATACAGGGATGAAAGTACCGACAATTGTATAGAACCTCGTGAGAATTATGCACGTATTCCCTGATGTATTAGAGATAAACTATCGAAGATGGGAGAAAAGTATGTCAGACCTTTTTTGTAGAAAATTTAGTAGGCTTCGTTTTTTGTAATCACCTCCATCACGATAGGATCAACGGTTGTCGAGATATGATGAAAAAACTGAATTAAAGCTCTTTTCTTCGTTTGATAAGACATCACTGTTTTTTCTAAACATTGTTTTATCGTCAACAGACGAAGCAGATAAGACACGGCAGCAGCGACCAGTGTCTAGCGATAACGGAGAGCAAGCAGCGTCTCCTTATGGAGGAATGCTCGTTGTCAGCACCCCGTCAAAGATGGTCATTCGAAAATTACGATCCATCAAAACTGTGATATCGAGCCATATCAGATTATCAGCAGAGCTGGAAACCGCAGAGACAAAATCGACCCCGTTATCCCGAGGCTCGTCATCGATCCGAAGGATTTTGGGTATCGGGTCAGCGTTACTCGGTGGCCAGAACTCGCTTCGGAAGATAGAAAATCGCAAAAAAAAATCATTTTCACGATAACGAAGGAAAATCGTTGACAATCGAGAGCGAAATTCTCGTTCGGGGGAAAATTTACCGTTTCAGGCTTCAGTCCCGGTATAATTAAAAGGCAGGAACGAAAAAACAAGGAACTAAATCAGAGACCGAGGTACGAAGAGTGGAAATGAGTAATGTCACGATTTAACGCTGTTATACCGCACGGCGTTATTACGACCTCGAGGGAAATTAACAAACCGATTTCCCAAAAGCAATAAGAATCCTGCGTAGAGGAAAAAAATGGAATAAATCTCGAAATTCACAATCGACTATGGAGAGAATTAACTGGAGGGAATCTCGTCGATCTCGTAAGGCCCGATCGTGTCTTCCAAAGCGTCATCGTACTCTGTCGATGTAGCTACAAGAAGTATTGGTCTTTTCCTGAATATAGAAAAATACTGCCGTAGATCTAATACTAAAAAAATTCGGAACTTTTTCAATTTTCAATAATTTTTCGCAAAAATTCAGAACGATACTCTTGAGTCATGGTTCTTTCGTTAAAAAAATAGTTTGCTACGCTGTCTCTAAAAAATTATACTTATTTTCAGAGTTGAACTTGAAAACGCGGTTTCTTACTCAAAAATTCACAACTTTTTCAATTTTCAATAATTTTTCGCAAAAATTCAGAAAGATACTCTTGAGTCATGGTACTTTCGTTAGAAAAATTGTTTGCTACGCTGTCTCTAAAAAATTATACTTATTTTCAGAGTTGAACTTGAAAACGCGGTTTCTTACTCAAAAATTCACAACTTTTTCAATTTTCAATAATTTTTCGCAAAAATTCAGAAAGATACTCTTGAGTCATGGTACTTTCGTTAAAAAAATAGTTTGCTACGCTGTCTCTAAAAAATTATACTTATTTTCAGAGTTGAACTTGAAAACGCGATTTCTTACTCAAAAATTCGCAACTTTTTCAATTTTCAATAATTTTTCGCAAAAATTCAGAAAGATACTCTTGAGTCATGGTACTTTAATTAGAAAAATTGTTTGCTACGCTGTCTCTAAAAAATTATACTTATTTTCAGAGTTGAACTTGAAAACGCGGTTTCTTACTCAAAAATTCGCAACTTTTTCAATTTTCAATAATTTTTCGCAAAAATTCAGAACGATACTCTTGAGTCATGGTTCTTTCGTTAAAAAAATAGTTTGCTACGCTGTCTCTAAAAAATTATACTTATTTTCAGAGTTGAACTTGAAAACGCGATTTCTTACTCAAAAATTCGCAACTTTTTCAATTTTCAATAATTTTTCGCAAAAATTCAGAAAGATACTCTTGAGTCATGGTACTTTAATTAGAAAAATTGTTTGCTACGCTGTCTCTAAAAAATTATACTTATTTTCAGAGTTGAACTTGAAAACGCGGTTTCTTACTCAAAAATTCGCAACTTTTTCAATTTTCAATAATTTTTCGCAAAAATTCAGAACGATACTCTTGAGTCATGGTTCTTTCGTTAAAAAAATAGTTTGCTACGCTGTCTCTAAAAAATTATACTTATTTTCAGAGTTGAACTCGATTTTTTTAATTTTCGGTAAAAAGAAAAAATATTTAAAAAAAACTGCTGAAATAGATTGTTGGGGATGGTAAACTGAGAGCGTGCTCCGAATTTCATTCAAAAGTATCAAGAATTCTATAAGTTATTGCGTATCCACAGCAAAAACTAAAAAATTCAATAAATTCTACAATTTTGGAATATTTTTGGTAAAAATTTCGCGTATTCCCTCAGTTTGAAAAAAAAAGAACCATAATTACTTCTGACCAATACTTCTCCGATCCATCAATCACTCCCCTTTTAATTAGCAAAGTGAGAATAATTAAATCAATTGACGCCATATCTATAAGTTTGAAAAAAAAAACTTGGAAAAAGAAAAATAGATAAAAATAATGACAACTGTCTTTACATATCTTAGATCAATCATCAGTAATCAGTCCTGTTTGATTGATCAATTTTCTCTTTGTTTTTTGTGTTGTTTTTTTTTTCCTATCTACTCGGAGAAGCCAAATGTAACAAATAATGCGACCTAAAATCATATTCCATATCAAATTTTATCAATAATTTGACTTTATTCATACAATTAAAAAAGCAACTAAAGACCGAATGATGATCATGACAAGAGGAGAAAAAAAATAAATTAATGTACCATATCATAACGTTTATCGATCGTCTTCAGATTTCCCTAAACTATATAATGATACCATATTTATTCAAAAATTTATATGAATACATAAAATTTTAAGTTTGTAATATTAATTTTTATGTTATTATTACAATTGTATAAACATTCCATGGATAAACGACTATTGATTGATGTATTAGTGCGGAAATAATGAAAAAAAGAAACTATAATGAGAGAAAAATGTTGAAACAATTATTCCACAATTGTTATGCCATCGTTGATTTTTGAGTATTTCAACAATCGATACTCACGATTTTTATCATATCATATGAATTACTCTCATGTAAGCTATAAATAAATTATAAATATTAGAAGTATATTAAATTATAAATAACACATTCCAGGGTTAGTTTTTGTACATTGTACTGTAAGATATAATATATTGATAGATAATTCGATTCAAATCGATTGATATATTAAATAAAAGACACTTTTTAATATTCTTATTGACAAGGGATTTGTTTTTCTCACTGTTTTATTGTTTTTTTTTAAATCGAACATTCCTTTAATGAATATATAGTAAAAAGTTCCACTAAAATTTGATTAACGATTTTTATTTTTTTTTCTCTCTTTTTACTATCGAAAACAATAATGAAGGGAATTTATATAAATTTTTAACTATACGCAACTTATAATAAAAGATGCGTCTATACATATATATATATATATATATATATATATATATACATATTATATATATTAATTCATAGAATTGTAAATTTAATAAATTACGTAAAGCATTTTATTGAAATATGTATCGTTGAAGAAAAAATGGCGGATAATTTATGTACTTAATCAGTTATAATTTATCATTAATTATATAACAACAGGAAGATACATAACAAATAAATGATTAAATAATAGCAATTATGAAAAGACAAGAAAAAAATGTATAAAAAAAACATATATATACATATAATAATTAATGTGTATTTGGTAGGATATTTGAAAGAAAAGGAAAAGGAATAATTAAATTATATGTATTAATTAATGAACGAATGAATAAGCGAATAAAATCCAAAAAAGGAACGCGTTTAGGTGAATAATCATCGAAATAAATGAACATTTTCTACATTACAGTGTCGAATATGTGTGTGTGTGTGTGTGTATGCAAGATATCGTAAATTATAATTAGGGTACCTATTAATTGGACACGTGGCAATTTAATGATTATGATATCAGGTGTCAGGTACATAATACATACAAGTGCAGCTCTCGCTAGGGGACGTATTGACCAATTAAAAAATTCATACGTCATGCGTACAGTGGGTTGCACAAATTATTATGTAATATCAACTGTGCCTTATTTCGTGTACATAAATTATATATATATAATATTATTATCATCATAAAACTCAATGATAACATAGGCAAGAATTTTTGTGTTAAATAAAAAATTGATGTTGTTTTATGTCGAATATTATATAATTATCTACCTATTTTACATTTATTCTATACAGGATAGGTCCAACGTTTTTGACGATATCTTACTTCAGGTTGCTCCTGGGTGAAAAATGATGAGAAACAATTTTGAAGCTCGTCAATTTCTCTTCAAAAAAGATTCAGACAATCTTTCGCCTTGAATTTACATTTCCAAAGATATTCAAGCTTCAAATTTCTTGTTACAAAAGCATATTTTCTTATTCAGAAATATGGATGGGTCCAACATTTTCGCTGATATCTCACTTCAGGTTGCTCCTGGGTCAAAAATGATAGGAAACAATTTTAAAGCTCTTGAATTTCTATTCAAAAAAGATATAGATGATTTTTCGTGTAAAACTCACAGTTTCAGAGATATTCAAGCTTCAAGTTTCTTGTTACAAAAGCATATTTTCTTATTCAGAAATATGGATGGGTCCAACATTTTCGCTGATATCTCACTTCAGGTTGCTCCTGGGTCAAAAATGATAGGAAACAATTTTAAAGCTCTTGAATTTCTATTCAAGAAAGATATAGATGATTTTTCGTGTAAAACTCACAGTTTCAGAGATATTCAAGCTTCAAGTTTCTTGTTACAAAAGCATATTTTCTTATTCAGAAATATGGATGGGTCCAACATTTTCGCTGATATCTCACTTCAGGTTGCTCCTGGGTCAAAAATGATAGGAAACAATTTTAAAGCTCTTGAATTTCTATTCAAAAAAGATATAGATGATTTTTCGTGTAAAACTCACAGTTTCAGAGATATTCAAGCTTCAAGTTTCTTGTTACAAAAGCATATTTTCTTATTCAGAAATATGGATGGGTCAAACATTTTCGCTGATATCTCACTTCAGGTTGCTCCTGGGTCAAAAATGATAGGAAACAATTTTAAAGCTCTTGAATTTCTATTCAAGAAAGATATAGATGATTTTTCGTGTAAAACTCACAGTTTCAGAGATATTCAAGCTTCAAGTTTCTTGTTACAAAAGCATATTTTCTTATTCAGAAATATGGATGGGTCAAACATTTTCGCTGATATCTCACTTCAGGTTGCTCCTGGGTCAAAAATGATAGGAAACAATTTTAAAGCTCTTGAATTTCTATTCAAGAAAGATATAGATGATTTTTCGTGTAAAACTCACAGTTTCAGAGATATTCAAGCTTCAAGTTTCTTGTTACAAAAGCATATTTTCTTATTCAGAAATATGGATGGGTCCAACATTTTCGCTGATATCTCACTTCAGGTTGCTCCTGGGTAAAAAATTATGAAAAACAATTTGGAAGCCCTTGAATTTTTCTCCAAAAAAGATTCCGACAATTTTTCGCGTTGAATTAACAGTTCCAAAGATATTCAGGCTTGAAATTCATGGTTTGAACCTAAGGATCAATTACTTTCTCCAAAATGCAGTCAACCTGTTCCGCGTCACTGATCTCCTGATTTATTCTTATCTCGTGTTGTCAGAAGGCTGGAATAACGTTTTATTTCACTATATTCGCTTTCTGATTCGACAAGAACTGAATAAAAATGAATAAAATTGAATCTTGCGATCAGAAGAAGAATGTAACCCGTGTTGCCTCTCTGCGATCCATCAGGAGTATTAAGACACTGCAAAAAATTTCATCTTCAAGAAAACCGACTCTATTAGGTCATTAATTCTGTTCGAATTGTCCCAACTTTCACAACGCTTTTCATTCCTTTGATAATACAAAAAATTCTGGGAATATAAAACAAATTTTTTTTTTTTTTTTTTTTTTTAAATTGTGTCGTCAATACGATCAACTATTCTGTAAATTCTATCAATTTATCGACTCTTATATAATATTGACGATCTTTAATCGATTTTATATTCAAATTTCATTATCGTCGAAAGCTCCTCCCAGTCGGAGAGGAAGGAATCTGCGATGGCATCCAGGATCGATAATGAAAGCTGCGAGCGAGTGTGCGTGGTTACGTCGTCGGTACCGCGATAATCTCCTGGGCTACGTTGCCGCGGTTTTGTTTGGACTGACGACGAGGAACATCCGTGATCCCCGCGTCTGCACACATGACGAAGAATTTTTATTAGCCATGTTGAAAATTCAACAACCGCCTAAAGCCAGCTAATCAAAGATTACATCTATTGAACGAACCGCGAGCTTTTATACGGAAAATAGCCCGCAGCCACCGCTCGTTATTCTCGCGCAGGCGCTTTTTGAACCAACGTAGATTATATGAGATTTTCGCTAAGCGAAAAATGTACGAATATCTTTTGACTGCAACTTTTATCTGGAAATGTTCGAACTTGGGAAATTAATTGATCGTTTTGGGACCCAGGAGACCCGGAGATGATGAGGAATGAATTTATTTTCATTCCCACGTTACGAAAACTGAGGATTAATTTATTTGCGGAAATAATCGATATGAAAAAGAGTTCATTAACGATTTTAAGACGAATTCAAAGAATACAGAAACATTTTTGAACTTTTTAACTTTTTTAATTAAGTCATTATTTAAATAAATTTTTTAAGGCTTTTTCCGTCCAGGAAATCAAATTTCAGCACTTTTGTTAAAATAAATATATAGAATGTCAATTCTGGAAGAAGAATCGAATTATTGAATTAAAAAGCAAAAACCTTGAGAATTGTAACCCAGGATCTTCAATTTTGATCATAGATCTCTGCTCGGATTCGAATTCTTTAAAATTTCTTTCAAGTTCAGAGATCAAGACATGACCAAGGCTACTTGTTGCGGGCTTTTGGTATTGATCCTTCCGTTCAGAACACGGCGCGAGTCTCGAGCCAAGGATATAAGAGGGACGAGAAAGTTTGTGTACAAACACGATCGCAGACTGATGACAACTGCAGATTTCACGAGCCTGTGTGACAATAATTGATCGAAATGACTATTCGAAGTCTGACGAAGGCCGTAAACAGGACTTATGGCCACTAAACACACGAAGTGTCCTCCCGTTTTAGGCGATATCGATAACAGAAGGAAAAAAAACGCTCACGGGTTCCGGGTTGAAGCCACAAGTCCGACGTCGCGCGTCGGGTGCCCTGGATGACCCAGTTTAGGGCGTTCCAATGTCACCGGCTTCTGGGTCACCCAATACTTGTGGATACACCCCGTGTGCCGTTGAAGCCTCCCCCATTCAATACCGCCCCCGGTTGAATTTACCTCGGCCGGTTTCCCTGCGGACGCAGCCTGCGACAAACTCGATTTCCCACGACCTTCGGAAAATTTTATGTTCTATATTGAACAATGTGCGACGGTGTACTCGATAAAAGTCGTAGGCCAGGGAGTTAAATTTATGGGTGAGACGATCGAATAATTCTTCAATAAATGGCTGGAGGCTTTGATAAGCGCAGACTCAACGTCGTCGCGGCGCTTGCGCCCGTTTTATGGGGTATGGTAGAGAGGAGCGGAGGACCCGAAGAGAGCGAGAGTCTATAGGGTGATAGTGAACGGTGAGGACATCCCTCCGTGGTTCGACACACGATATTCATTCATAGATGAAAACCTATTGGTAGAAAAGTTATTCGCGTTATTTTGAGCCACGGTTTGACCCTCTTTATCGCATAGAAAATTATAGAAGGGCTGACTAGCATCTGCGATTATAATTCCTTCTATACGATATTCGGTGCCATTTAACCTTAAAATAAAGACGGTAATTAAAAAAAGAAACTCAAATTTATATCAATTTATTTTTTACTTTCTGTTGCGATATTTTTTTCGCTTCAATCCGGTCTGTTTCATTCATGGGCACATCCTTTCGACTTTTGTATACGTGAACTTCAGATTGGTATGAAATTTACGTTTTTGGGTTTTTTTTCTTTTCCGGTCTAGGGAGCTGGTATAAAGCGGACGAGCAAATTAATATGCGTAGAGAAAAATCGTACGTCAGTTAAGTGAGGTAAAGTGTTTTTTCGAGGCAAAAATAGCCCGGCGGGGGAGCGGGCACCGGTACCTCAGCAACAGGTAATTACAATTTACACAACGATCTTTTTGAGGGGGTATCATCCACTTCTGAAATAGTCGAGACAGTCGTTCATATGAAATGCTATAGAATGAAATACTGTGAACGGCTTTTGAAATGGCTTGAAATACTCTGAAATGGCATCACATGACAATCAATGACCGTGAAATGGTATTGAATTCTTTCAAAATACTGTATTTTAAAAAGCTATGAAATAATCATGAAATTGATGTCATACAATTATGGTATGAAATGGTCGCGAAGGTGCACATGATAGTCATGAAATGCTATGAAATACTGTATAATATTTTTTTTTAAGTCGAGAAATGGTCGTGAAATACTGTGAGATGGTTTTGGGACGGTTTCGGAATCCCCTGACGTCAAATAGCCGTAATATGTCATGAAACGGTTTTGGAATGGATGTGAAATGGCATGATATCATATGTGATGGTCGTGAAATGGATGTCCAAGGGATATGAAAGGAATATGAAGTGGATATGAAATGGATATGAAGTAGAAATCAACTGGAAGTGAAATGGATATGAAATGGATATGAAGTAGACATTAAATGAACGTGAGATGGATATGAGATGGATATAAAATGGACATTAAAAGGACGTGAGATGGATATGAGATGGCCATGAAATAGACATTAAATGGACGTAAGATGGTTATGAAATGGACATTAAATGGATGTGAGATGGACATCAGATGGACATGAAATGGATGTAAGATGGACATGAGATGGACATGAAATGGATATTAAATGGATGTGAGATGGACATGAGATGGATCTGAAATTGACGTGAGATGGATATGAGATGGACATGAAATGGACATTAAATGGATGTGAGATGGACATGAGATGGATATGAAATTGACGTGAGATGGACATGAGATGGACATCAAATGGACGTGAGATGGATATGAGATGGACATCAAATGGTCGTGAGATGGACATTAAATGGGCGTAAGATGGACGTGAGATGGACGTGAGATGGAGATAAAATGGACGTGAAATGGACATGGAATGAACGTGAAATGGACATGGAATGGAAATAAAATGGACATGAAAAGTCCGTGAGATGGTTGTGAAATGTCATGAAATGGTTGTGAAAATGTGAATTTTTCCTAAATGCTTGTACAATCTTACGAAATGGCTGAAATGGTACGAAATTCGAATTGGTTATTCCTCAGAGTCATATCTGTCCTTGATATGTACAATAAATGGTGTTATTTCTGGTTCTCTATCTCTCTCTGTCTTTCTGTCTACCACTATTTTTATTTCTTTTTGCAAAAATGAAAATCGATCTTTTAAAATTACAAGGAGAGCCCGGGATCCATGCCGGAGGCATCGGGGTCTGGCCTCGGCCTTGGAATGATAGGGGTGGTGGACTCGCTCTCCGTCGAGCCGGACCACTCGACGTTTGAGAACAAAAGTGGGTTGGCCGAAGACATGAAGTTCTTGGCCAGTATGCCAGAACTTTGCGACGTTACATTCCTCGTCGGAGATACCAGGGAGCCGGTTTGTGCCGTTAAAGCAGTTCTAGCCGCTCGCAGCAGGTGCGACCTATAGATCGTTATCAAATTAACAAATTAACAAAAATCATTATTCGTTTTTAGAGTATTTCACAAGATGTTGTACCAGGCACCGAGTCCGCAGCGCAAGAAAGACCCGCCGCCCAGGGAGAACAAACTCAGGATCTTTTTGAAGAGGAGTTCGGAGCCTCTGCTCAATCTTCAGAACGCAGCTCAACAGGTAGGACACATTTTGGTGTATTTTGACATAACTTGACGAGTTTGATGAGCCAAGAGAAGAAGAGACACTAGAGATCAAACTATACAGCTTCAGTTTTTGTATCACATTCAGAAGAATTATTTGAAAAACCACGGTTTTGGCTAGAATCTGAATACTGGTTTCGGTTTTATTTTTTGTTTTTCGTTTCTGTTTCCAATCAACCAAATAGCGATAGTAAGTGTGTGTTTGTTATGTGTCGTGTAGCGGTCAGGCTTCACGCAGCAGCTGGCCCCCATTCAAGAGGTACTTTAAATCATAATTAAAAATAAATTAAAAAAAAAAAAAACTCTTTAATCAATCTTTCTAGACACGAGCTTATGCCTGTTGTCTCGCTTACGCTAAAGCCTCATCACATCACATTAGTCCGCATGCGTTTGGTGTTGCCGCAAGGGACAAGACATACGAGACGGGACAAGAATAACATCCGAGGGACAAGACAATACAGTGTTTTTTCGTTGGTTGTCTGAATCAAGACAAGACAAGAGGCCATCATTGGGTCAAGAAAAATTCGTGAAATTGTCGAGAGAAGAGGAATTCTTGCCTCGTCTTGTCTTGCGGCGACATTACTGGTGATTCAGCAGAAGAAGAATCTGGTCCCACGCAATCAATTATCCCGCAACCACCGTCAATTCAAATCCCTAATTCGTCACTTGTGCTCGCAGCAATCCCACGTGCATGTGTATGTGAATGATTTTTCGTTGTTCGAAAACCTCACTGACAATCTGAACTACATCGAGGTAACGAGGGTCTGGAACAATTTGACATCGTTCAGTCGATTACGAGTTGGAAATTTTTCTTCATGATTGTTTTAGCATGGATTCAATTTTTAGTAACGACTTGAGTATTTGTCTATCATCGCTGTTTTCAGAGGCTAAAGACGTCAGGAGCGCTAATTAATTTTGTTCTTGGTATTTTCTTCTTTTTTTTTGCGTCTCAACAATAGCCGCAGTCGAATCAGCACCACACGTTGATAATAGAAGAGTTCGAACCGGATGTGTTTCGACAATTGATAGAATACATTCACACCGGATGCGTGACGCTGCAGCCGAGGACTTTGCTAGGTCAGTGTCAGAACCAGGAATCGAAAAACGCGTTTGGATATGAATGCTTATCTGATTGATTTCGCAGGAGTGATGAACGCCGCCGATTACTACGGCCTGGATGAACTGAGGAGAGCCTGCGCCGGTTTTGTGCAGTGCTGCATAACCGTGGACACCGTCTGCGCGCTTTTGGCATCCGCGGAAAGATACATTCAGTACAAGTGCACGAAGTCCTTGGTGCAGAAGGTACGCCAGTCCCTTGATTACGATACGCTAATTACCATTTTTGAGATACTTCTCCGCTTTTCAAGGTTCTCGAATTCGTTGACGAGCATGGAAACGAAGTTCTGAACCTCGGCTCTTTTACTCTGCTGCCTCAGCACGTTGTCCGATTGATTTTGGCGCGGGAAGAACTTCGAGCGGACGAGTTTACGAAGTTTCAGGTTCGTTGGGAGCCCCTAAATACTCGATTATGTATCATCATCTGTCCGATCTTCCCGAACAGGCGGCCCTGATGTGGAGCAAGAAGTACTTCGACAGCAACCAGAACACGCCGTTGAAGGACGTTATCGGTAACTTCCTCGAGTACATCCAGTTCCATAAGATACCCGCGAACGTTCTAATGCGGGAGGTTCATCCGCTGGGACTGGTGCCCTACAACATCATCATGAATGCATTGGCCTATCAGGTGCGTGTCTGAAGTCTGCGCAATTTTCATTCACCCCTCTTCACCCGTTCGCTACGGCATTCTTCCCATAGAAAAGTGAGTCTCTGTAACTCGGTGTCGTTCGCATGCTCGCAGAGTAGACTATGATTATATCGACAGCTGAGGTGTACCAAAAGTCACTTTCGCGACAGCCTTTGAACTTCCCGCTACTTATTTTGTTTCCAGCTATTTTGATTTTTCGAATATGACCTCGGATTCTTGATCAGCGGTTCAAAAAACCTTCGAGTAACAATTTTCATCGAAATCGAAATGTTTTTAGTGTTTCTGAAGCATATCGAATGCGTCAAATTGGAATTTTGCAAAACTGACTTCAGATTCGTGATCAGCGACCCAAAAAACCATGTAGTACCAAATTTCATTCAAATCTGTTGATCCGTTCTTAAGATATCGTCATTTTTATCGTGTTTTTTAGAATCTTGTTATTCGAATCATTCAAAAAGTGGTAAACCGATCTTCGCCAAAATCTAATCAGTTCTAAGTTCACGCGAGACGCGTCGATTGAGCCCAATACGACCGAAATCCGCACTCTCGTTCTCGAGATATCGTCCGACAAAAATTTGAGCTGATAGATACATAACCTCAAAACGTGGAGATCTATCAAAATCGCAACTTTTTATTTGCGGTATACACTCAGATCAGTACATTTCGATTTTCGGTGTATAAAAGTCACGAAGAAAGTTCTGAATTTATCAAAAACAGGCGTCAAAAAGTGACTTTTTTGGCTACAAAAGCTGTAAAAATGTGCTTTTCTTTTCTATTTTCTTCTTTTTTTTTTGCGATATCGTCAAGAAGTGTGAAGGGTCGGTACGTCACTTGACTAGAGGGTTTGTTGCAGGCAGACCCAACCAGTGTCGACCCCGGGAAGCTCTCCCCACACAGAGTGAGGCGTCAGGGTCGCAGCATGTCGGTTCAGTCGTCGTTGGACCCATACGGTAGTAACACAACCCTGAGTTCGAGCGGAAGTGACGTAGGTTCGGATCAAAAACAAAATTCGGGTAGCAACTAACCTCCAGCCGCGGCCGCCGCAGTTGCGGCCGCACCGGAAATCGCCAATCCCATTATCAATGAACGCGAAACACCGTTGATAGTGGCGACGGATCATATCGAGGGCGAAATCGCAGCCACTGATTTGGGCGGCCTCTATATCCGATTCGTATTACGACAGGAGGGCCGGGCGGATCTGGTTTGGCTATACAAAACCCACAAGTTCTAATCCCCTCTATCCCTCTTCAATATAACTAATTGGGTTTGCCAAACGAATTTATCTCGCCATATACATACTAAAAACATTCAATTTTTACTGCTGCAATTATTGCAATCGAATCAAAAGCGTCTCAAACGCGTTGCCGTGACGTCAGAATTCGCTATTTCAGCGCCATATCTGAGTAACCTATCGTATACGTGACGTCAGAATGTGGCGCCAAATTCAAACGTCGCAAAACTCTGAATCGACGATATATTGAATTCAAGCGATATAATGATGTCTAATATTTTTTAATTAGTCATTGATCCTCACCTGAATTGGTATTTGAAACCGAGGGGATAACTTGGGATTTGAGTGACCCGATAATTTTATTTTTTTTTCTCAAGTCCTTCAAATTAATTCATTTAATTATATCGCTAACTTGTTTTTTCAATAATCTTCGTTAATTTACCCTAATTAAAGCGAGTATTTGATGAATCTTCTTGTATTAACTGGTAATTCAAATTGATTTCGATTTAATCCAATTAATCGAATTTCTTGTCTTGATTCGTTTTATTCAATTTTTCCAATGATAGTCGATAATTGAATGGAATTTTTGATATCTCCTGTTAATAAGAAAAGAAAAATCACGATACTTCATGAATTGATTCTTTGAATTGACTCTCGTTATTTTTTCTCAGTTATTGGAATAATTCTCATAAATTCAAGCGAATAAAAAAAAAAACTTTGTGAAAAATAAAAATCATGGCGAACCCAATTACAGCTCTCATCTTCCGTTGAACGTCGACATATCCTCTTTGACTGTTAAGAAAAACTAGACTCTGATTTTTTTTTCTTTCACGAATTGAGGGTAGACCGTCGGTTAAATCGGGTACAATGAGCTCAATGATTGATTTTTATTTCATTTTTTTTTTTTTTTATTAATTTCAATCAGAGAAAGCGGTTAAATTTACAGACAAAAAATGATAAAATAATTGATAAACCTATACCTATGTAACATATCCATCGATATAACGATACAATCTAATAATTATAGTGACCTTTGAATTATATATTTGATACTACGACAAAGTCACTGTATACGCAGGCTGTTTTTTACTATTTCTCCGTCAAAATGATTATTGGACAAAAGAAAAAAGTAAAAAAAAAAGTATAATAATCGTGCTGAATTGGTCAGATTCCAAATATCGATTATCGACCGATCGATGACTGTTGAAAAAATATAAATAAGGCGTGCATCAATCATTGATTCCATATCTACGATATATGGGTCTGTACTTTTACCACTAAATCAAAAACCGTGTTTTTTTTTTTCAAATTTATTATCGCGATCTGATGCCGATAATGTCGTGTGCCAAATTGATCGCAATTATCTTGTACGCGGTGTTTGGTTAATTTTATTCAATCATTCGACAGATAATTGAACGAAAAAATCATTAGAATTCAATAATAATCAATAAAACAGACCGAAGCGCACTAGTTGTGATCCTAAAGTTATTTTTTGTGTCTATATTAATTAACTAAACTTTTAATATAACATAAAATTGTTATTGGTACAAAAAAGAACATATTTCTTCATATAATCAAATCAATGATAATAATATGTAATTATTATTAAGAAATATTATTTAACTGTTTTTTTTTTTATCTCATCAAAGAAAATTTTTGATGTTCATAATCATTCATACTCACAGTGAGGATTTCTCTGCCTTTCTAAAAAAAAAAAAAAAAATCCTTCACATTTCCCTAATTAATCATTAATTGTCACCATTTTGCCTGAGTGTTTAAATAGTTTGCTTCCAGCCGGCTCCACGCGTTGCCAAATTGTTATGTATATATAATCAATTGTTACATATAGAACAGAAGAAAGCAAAAAATTATCAGAACTGAAATCTGGATGTTTCAACGAGATTAAATGATTGATAGATTAGAAATTCGGTTTTTGCCTGTGTTCAATTCGAATGATAGTACCTATCGAAGTACATATTGGATGAAAGATTGTTTTATTTAGATACACGCATAATCATTATAGCATATCAGTAAGTGATACGTAATTAACAATCTTACAATTAGACTAATGAGATCGAGGAGACGTTTGATAAGCTGTCGAAACATCCATCGGGTTAGTTGCTGCCCCGAATATATTAACGTTGATATATATCAGGTTTGAGATAATAAATATCGTTGTTATGTATTGAGAGAAGAAAAAAAAAATAATAAATTAGAGATTATACCGTTGTTCATTATATAATATACTGCTAATCGAATGTTATCTATAAAAAAGAACAAGTCCGACGATGACCGGACCGTTTTAGTGTTAATTAAAATTGTATAATTATATGATATTTGTTTGTTCACCACTATGTAAGCAAGCCCACTCTGTAAAGCAAGGCTCAAATAATGTGTATATTCAACAAATACCTCAAAATTATACTCTTTCGCATTTTATATATATTTTGATAAGCTGTTGATTTTCGACTATCGAAAAAGTTAGACCCTGGACCGCGCGATATTTGATAATGACAAGGATTCGATTGATAAAAAAAGGAAAGACAAGGATAAATTATCGACTATCTCGTGGTTCTATAGAGAGAGAGAGAAAATATGTATATCGTGTATTCTGTCTGAATGTATCGGATAATATCAGCCTGGTTGGCTTTTTTTGTGTCGTGTGGAAATAATTATGATTAACACTGGCTGATTTAGGTCGAAAATTGATGGAATCAGTGCGGAAGTTTTTAAACCAATGGGACAATACAATTTCTGTAATCAAATGATTGCAGCTATTATTACGCAGGTCTGATAAATGAGTTAAGGATTCTAAACCGATGGAAAATAATTGGAGATTTTATTGACACTACAATATAATTCGTGGGGTTGAGGTGATTCTTCAATTCAATGAATTTAATAGTTCCTCTTATAATTCGTTTTATTCAATGACTTTTACAATATATAATCGATAATTTCCATATTTCTTATCGTTGCTTGAAAAATAATGAACTACAATCTCTGACCCCTAATTATTTTAATTTTTATTGTTCTCTAAATTCTCGTTATTTAAATTATTCCTCGGTATTTCAGACATTAAGGTTAAATGAAAGTCACGTGACCTCGATATGATTATTTTACACTTGGAATTTTCAAACGCTATTTTCTCAGCCAAAACACATTCGATTGATGCGAAACTGATATCAGTGACGTAGAAAAACTCAATGAAGGGCCTGCCAATCGTGGATTTTCGAAAATCGAAAGACATAATCAGAATTTTGTGTAACAATATTGTTCTGTAACCCAAGGAGGTGCTGCCCCTCGTGGAGAGCGGCAGCACTTCCTTGGATTACAGAACAATATTGTTAAAAAAACTGTTATTACGTCTCGATTTTCGAAAATCCACGATTGGCAGGCCCTTCATTCAGTTTTTCTACGTCACTGATATCAATTTCACATCTATCGAATGTGTTTTGGCTGAGAAAATAGCGTTTGAAAATTCCAAGTGTAAATCATCAGCCTCATATCGAGGTCACGTGAATTTCATTTCCCCTTAATTCAGTAAATTTCCATAATTTTATATGAAACTGTGTTGACTTGTAAATTATTCAACGAGTTATCTTCCCTTCGGACAACGCAGCTCTGTTATCGTATATTTCCATACAAACTAACACATTCATTTAATAGATCCACGAATATCGTAACCCACAAAAGTCGTCGCAAATGTTTTATGGTATCACACGCTATCAATGATTGTAGTGTTAATATCTGTCGTCTATAATCACACACAGCACAATTTCAATCGACCTTTTGAATTATTCTATCAACAAACAAATGATGATATAGATTGGTGAAATGATGATATAGATACATAATTATGATATAGATTGGAACCAGAAAGTGGTTGACCTCGATGAACTGACCATGCAAATACATTCAGCATTCACAATGATTATCGGGTTCTTCCCGGGAGATTAGTTAGTTAAACGCAAATATCATACTTCAGACTTTGACATTGGCTCCTAATGCAGTCATCATTCGATCAAGAAACACTGTCACAAAAATATATTACAGAAGTTTCGTCATATCAGTGACTGTGTCAGGGAATTTTGATAATTTCTTTGCGAGGAAGTCGAATTTTTCATTTGTATCGTAGGACTTGAAATTGTTGAAAATAACAAGTCATATCATCAAAGTCTTTTTCTTTCTAGTAGTTTATATTGTATATGACATATTATACTGACATTTGGACCGTGTCAGTGATACCATTTTCCTCAAAGAAGAAGAGTTCAATTAATTTTTAACAATACTCATGACTAATTTGATTCTACATACATAAGTTTGATTTATATCTTATGATCTTGGTCACTATTCAGCCTCTGTATAGATTCGATATCTATATTGTACATTGCGATCTTATTATATAATATCAAATGAAATATTTTTATGTGTATATATAATATAATATAATATAATATGTGACAGACTTGAGAATAACACATGATAAAATATGATGGAAATGTTTTCTAATCAGAAACAACAACAACAACAACCACAACAACAAAATTATCTTGAAGTAACAAAATCTAAAACGGTGATGCTTGAAACTTAAATTTAATCACTTATATTTATGTGTTAATTATATCACAATGACATGAATCTTTCTCAAAAGTACATCAATTCAATTTACGTCACGATTATTTTTCGATCTTAAATCATGCCTCAAGATAATTAATACATACTTGTTTGGTGTTAAATTATATTTAATTGCCGAATGAAAAAAAAAACATCTCTGTCTAAAGTTCGATCTCTATAATGTTGTGATATACTGTAGCCAAATCAGTCGAAATAAAAATACTACGCATATATATATATATATACTTCGGAACCATTTTTTTTTTCGTCAATCTCGGAATAATTCCAATCCTATCGATACACTAGGAAGCATCAGATCCTCAAAAGAAGTAGATAAAGAATTACCAGAATGCTAAAAACCCAAACTACTGGGACAACAGGGACGTGATGGTCCACCTCTTCGAGTGGAAGTGGAACGACATTGCAAACGAATGCGAACGAAGCAGACTCTTCAAACGTGTCTTCCGACTGGAATGAATTCTGTTTACAATGAGACTGGTTCATAGCTTCAGAGCAACCCAATGGATGATGATCAAATTTTCTAATGATGAATGAATGTTAAAACTGAGTACTTTCTGAAGTTTGTCTCAGTGTAAATATGTCATGTGAAGATGAAGAAGACGTCAGAAGACATTTGAAAACAATTTCTGAAATAAAAATGACGATGAATAAAATTCGATCGAAAAAACAACTGCTTTAGCGTTATTCTTTTCTAATCTACCCATAAGCGTGTGACAAAGATCAGGTCGCGTGGCATCATATAGTAGAGATAGATAGTGGTGGGGGTACCCGGCTGGCCTGGAGAAGTGCGTATATATCTTTATATTCGATTATCTCAGCAAGGAAACTTATTTATTGAAGTGCATAGGGCATTTTTTTTTTTTGATTTATGTATTATTAATTAAACTACAAGTAGTCATTCACATGTGGATATTCTTATACTAACTTACATACTAACTATATTACTATTGTTATATACTAACTGAATGAGTTTTGTTTTATATTACATTTTACAATGATATACTAACTTATTTACTAATTATAGGTATACTAATTAATTTCGTCTACTATTTTTGTCACAGAATGACTCTTTATCTGCTCTATTGCCTGGTCTGATACCCCAAGTCGAATTATCTCTTTAATCATAGATTGCTTTTGTGTGATTACACAATCTCAAATTATCGACAAACATCGTTGAGGGCGCCGCAATCTGATATAAACTTGTTGCATAACGATAACGTATGAAATTTAAAAAAATTCCATTAACAACAAAAACTTTTTTCTCTAAATCGGAAAACGCATGAAACGAAAGGTTTCTTTTTCCTCGGCACGAATCGCGGAAATCCTCGATAAAAATTATCAATGAATTCAATTTTTTGCATTCAATTTTCAAATTTTGAAACTGTCACGTAATGTTGGATAATCTATGTCACGATCACGATTTTATATTTATTGGCAAATCGGGTGATCGCTATCAGCTATGAT
Organism: Euura lappo; assembly: GCA_018257835.1. Classification (NCBI taxonomy): domain Eukaryota; kingdom Metazoa; phylum Arthropoda; class Insecta; order Hymenoptera; family Tenthredinidae; genus Euura; species Euura lappo. Next base: position 4,739 of record JAEUYN010000407.1, on the reverse strand, counting down.
GTCGCAATTATAGATAATAATTACGATTATAGAAGAGTAACGAGATCCCATTCGACTATAAATATCGATCGCAGTGACCACAGAGACACAGACTTTCCAAAATGCTGTTGAACCTCGCAATCCTCGGCCTTGCCGCCCTCGCGGCCGGGTCTCACGACACTAATTACTGGGGTGACAGGGATGCCATGGTACATCTATTCGAATGGAAGTGGAACGACATCGCGGACGAGTGCGAAAGATTCCTCGCGCCGAAGGGATATGGTGGTGTCCAGGTAACTTGATGACATTCTTTCTACTTAAACTCATTGTCAGTCAAACTACAGTAATTGTGATGACTGGATGACCAGGTGTCCCCGCCCAACGAGAACCTGGTGATCAGCACGAGGCCATGGTGGGAACGGTACCAGCCAGTGTCCTACAACCTGGTAACCAGATCCGGAGACGACGCAGCCTTCAGGGACATGGTGACTCGGTGCAACAACGTCGGGGTCAGGATCTACGTCGACGCCCTGATGAACCAAATGGCCGCTTCGGACGGTACGGGAACCGGCGGATCCCACTGTGGACATAGCAACAGGAATTATCCAGCGGTCGCCTACAGCTGGTCCGACTTCAACACGGTGTGCTCCATCAGCAATTACAACAACGCTGAGGAGGTGAGGAACTGCGAGCTGTCCGGTCTCCCGGATCTGAACCAAGGCAACGACTGGGTACGGACCAAGGTGTCGGACTACTTGAACTACCTCATCAGCATTGGAGTCGCTGGATTCAGGTGAGTCGATGCTACTGGAAAATTCGAGAGACACCGGACGATTATCGATATTCAAGATGATAAATTTTCTTGTAATTGTCGAGACAAGACGAGGGAAGAAAAATTCTTGCCTCGTCTTGTCTCGCGATACCTTAACATGTCACACATTTTTCATTCTGCACCGACCGACAGAATCGATGCTGCGAAGCACATGTGGCCCGGCGATTTGGCCGAAATCTACAACCGTCTGAACGACCTGAGCACGGATCACGGCTTCGCTTCGGGAAGCCGTCCTTTCATCTACCAGGAGGTGATCGATCTGGGTGGTGAAGCTGTTTCCTCATCGGAATACGTAGACATCGGCACAGTAACCGAGTTCAAGTTCGGCACGCAACTGAGCAGCGCCTTCCAGGGCAACAACGCACTTAAATATTTGGTTAACTGGGGCGAAGGCTGGGGTCTCCTGTCCTCCGCTAACGCGTTGGTTTTCATTGATAACCACGACAACCAGCGTGGACATGGAGCCGGAGGGGACATACTCACCCACCAAAACTCAAAACCCTACAAGGTGAGTTGGACGGTTTCGACAACCTCGGACATCGGGGCTAACGATCGTTGATTCCTTTTCAGATGGCGATCGCCTTCATGCTCGCGCATCCTTACGGTATTCCCCAACTGATGAGCTCTTACTACTTCAGCGATACCGACTCTGGTCCGCCGGCCGATGACTCGGGCAACACTATATCTCCTAGCATTAATTCCGACGGGACCTGCGGAAACGGGTGGGTCTGTGAGCACCGTTGGCGCCAGATGTACAACATGGTTGGATTCCGCAACGCGGTGAAGGGAACCAGTGTGAACGACTGGTGGGACAACGACAGCAACCAGATCTCCTTCTGTCGCGGTGGAGCCGGGTTCGTAGCGTTCAACCTGGACAGTTGGGACCTCCAGCAAACGCTCCAGACTTGTCTTTCTGCTGGTACATACTGCGATGTGATATCTGGTAACCTAGAGAACGGCGGATGCACGGGAAAGTCTGTCACCGTTGGATCCGATGGAACAGCCTACATCGAGATCTTGACCTCTGAAGATGACGGCGTTCTTGCTATTCACCAAAACGTGAGTTGATTATTCTCCAATTATCTCTAATGAGTCCAACGATTATCAGTCTTCAATTATTCGCATTTTCGTTTCAGGCTAAGCTGTGAACGGACTACGATGCCGAAATAGGGTTCTGATGCCAAACGCTACTGGACCAGGATAATGATATTACTTATGACATTTGTCATACAAAGAATATTCAAAATATGTAGAATAAAGCACTATGGAAATATACATATATGACTCTAGGTATTGATTCTCCTCTCATCTCCTGCAAACAATGAATCCCCCTTGAAACGTCGCCCTTCATAGGTAATACTAGCCATAGATCAAGTAGGCTCTCAGTGTTCAAGTCCAGTGTGTACAGGTTTCTCAAGTTCCATGTAATCTGTGAAACTGAATAAACTGGTTCGTTCCGTCCTCAAAGTCTGCTTGAAGTCATTGTAGCCTGGACCATATACTCCAATTTCGAAGTGATCAACATCTTCCAGAATCATTGCCTCATGCGCCTAATGAAAATGTTGATTGATAAATGATATGATATATTATGAAAGAAATCAGTATGTCATTTATCATACGGTTGATCTCGTAAATTCGATTGAATATGTAAGAAATCATAGAGACACGAATCATTGGATGTATTGTATTCAAATTCACATGGCCAACCATACATTTTATCGTGTAATTCATTCAATATTTATGCCTACATGATTTATGACGTGATTTCTTATATATTTGATCAAATTCAACATCAACATTTTGAAACCAACATTTTCATCGACGTTTTCAGTCAGTAGTGATGCGTTTCTAGTACAAACAAGACATGTGCAAGTAAAAGAAGGTCGGAATGGACAACGAGATCAACTTTCTGCACAGCGATTTTAGAGCCACTGGAGGAGTTGCTCCAATTTGGGAAACACATCGCGACCATCGTTGCTTGAATCAAAACTGACCTCTAAAATGGTCGGGTGATCTCGAAAATGATTCAAAGAAATTACTGAGAAAACTGTTATAGGGATTAAATCAAGTTTCGATTATTGGGCTATGACTTTCGTCTTTCCCAAGTTTCCCGAATCCAGAATTCCGGTTACGTGTACCGCGTTCATTGCATGAACGATGACAGTTTTTTTCCAATACAATTATCAGTCCATTATTCGTACGATTTAAAAGATTTTAGAACACTGATTGAATTCGAAAATGGTACAAATACGGAGATTCTTGCTCTGCGGAATTCACAGTCACCAAAATGCTCCTACGACTAATACTTCTGGCCCTGGCCTCGGTCGCCAACGCCTCATTCGAGAACACCTATTACTGGGACAATCGCGATGCTCATATTCTCCAATATTGTTTCCTACTTCGTCTCGTCTAAACAAATTAAACTCGACTATGAACCACAGTCCCAGTATCTATATAGAGTATATTGACTGTGGAAACAACATCTGCATAGGTGGCAGGGAATCAATATTGAGGAAGCATTATATAACCTTATGGTTATGACTGATGACGTTCATCCATTCTGAGCCATTCCTGCATTACCGTGACTATTGTGAATTTTTCATGTATCTGCCACGTAATCCCTACAATGATGCTGACAACCTACTGGACAAATCGATCTTAGATATCACAATAGTCTTCCAAAGAGCTATAGATTTTGTATTCCCGGGTCACATACGGTGGAATGATTTCAGTGTCAGCCTTTGTGATTTTTGTTCTCCGTCAAAACTAACGGATTCAACATGTTGAATTTAAGAATTGGAAAATGTTCAATTGTGATAACATTTTCATATAACGAGACTTCTGAAAAAGTACACAAATCCTACTGTTTAACAGTTATATAATGTAAATCATACGAAATTGAACACTTGATCTTTTATGTAATTCACATTACGTTTCCTTAAAAAATGATGAACAGTTAAGATAATTAGTATCACTTATATCCACTGAACGATCGAAAGTATGATGAAATGTGATGAATAAACAGAGATATTACGTCAGGGACGTTGAAAAGGTGGTGAAGTCTCCAGCTGTCTAAATATCACTGAACATCGCGAAATAATTCTCGGTCCCAAGCTCACTTTGAACTCGAGATCCGTTTCAGATTGATGTGACTTTACCTCTGAATCGACCTAAGTGCCCTAAATACGAATTTATTATATACAACTTTTTGTCTTCTTTTCCTTCGAAACGGGTACAATCTTGAAACAGTACAAATACAGGATTGATAGTGACCAAAATGCTGCTACGCCTAACACTTCTGGCCCTGGCCACGGTAGCCAGTGCCTCCTTCAAAAACCCTCATTACTTGAAGAACCACGACGTCATGGTGCATCTCTTCGAGTGGAAATGGAACGACGTTGCAACAGAGTGCGAAAGTTTCCTGGCCCCTCATGGATACGGCGGAGTTCAGGTCTTTCTTTCATTCTCAATTGGGTTTAGAAAAAAAACTAGCCGGTTTTAGCCAAAAAGCTCATCGCTTTTTTGCGTAAGGCACGATCGCAGAGTGCTGGTTTGTTTTGAAATAGTGTTCAAATCCCCCAAAAATGTCAAAATTTTGATTCGTGATTAGAAGGCTGAATTCCAAAGCTCGCTATTATTTTCAAAATTGACAAAGATAGCAATCGCCATTTCTGAACCGGAAGTCGGATCGGGTCTAAAAAGAAATTTGCACATCTTCGGGGTAAAAAAAGTATCCAGTGCAAATTTCATCAAAATCGGTTCAGCGGTTTGGCTAAGCTCGTGTTTACAAGCAACTTCAACGATTTTACACCGAGACGCAGGAGCCGGAAAAATCCTCAAAAATTCCCAAAATTTTGATTCGCGATCAGAAGACTGTATTCCAAAGCTCGCTGTTGTATCTTCAATATTGACAAAGTTAGCAATCGCA